>OU015498.1:19007636-19050136 GCA_907164885.2 Dolomedes plantarius
ATCACTGTAAATATTTCTGACCGTTTATAAATATTCTTTATTTTGCATTTTATGTTTATTTTGTCTATATAAATAATAGGAAATCTTTGTCGGTCGGTCGGCAGAACAATTTCTGGTAGTCCGTTTCCGTTTATGGCATCCGTTATGAAATTCGGCCATGTTTGAAAATGTAGAAATAGATGAATTTTTTTTTTCACGAAACTACATAAATGTTACAAAATTGGAAAGAGCTTTAAAAACTGATAATTTTTTCTGCGTACACTTATTCTGTTACTTTAATAGTTTTAGAGATTTCAGTTCTAAATGCATACTCCACCGATTACAATTGGCAGTACAAAATATAATCCGCCATGTTTTAAAAGTTAAAATATATGCATTTTTCTTTTCATGAAAGTACATAAATTTTACATATTTAGAAAGAGCTCTAAAAGCTGATATTTTTTTTCTGCGTACACTTAATCTGTTACTTCAATAGTTTTAGAGTTATTTGGATTCTAATGAGGCGTCTCCTGTGAGATCATCCATATTTGACGATGTAAACAAAGCGTGATTCTTTCACAGCGTGATTCTCACTAAAAAAATGAATCACTGAAAAGAAATGTTTCCTCGTGTGTCTAATTTATAATTCTTATTCTAGATTTCATACTTTTAATTCAAACTTTTTAATCATAAATAGATCATTTCAAGATGTACTGATTTTTGGGAATTTTTCATTTCTAGAACAATTGAAATGTCGCCAAGGGTATATAAGTATCCCGAACTCGGATTCAAAAGTTTTGATTATTCATTTTCTCAGTTGGAGTTCGGCTGCTCTGTATGATTTGCAGGCCTGTTATTGTGCTTGTGTGCATATTGTGACAAATTCTGAAGTCTTCGCCGTAGCCCTAGATGACTGTTTGTAAAATTTGTTATCTGTTTAAGATTAAAAAAGCAAATAAACTTGTGACGCTGTTATCTGCAGTCGTCAATCACAAATTTAGTCGAACGAAACGCTATGATACATTAAACAGGTTAATGATTATAGTTTAATTCACGGAGTATAGTTTCTCTTCCGTAGCAACTCCTAATCTCTTGTATACAGTTTCAAGCTAATTAAGGGCAGTCCAAAGGAAATTTGAATTTAACACGCTCCTCTATATATGCGGTGATATGCTGCACTCTAAGTAAAGTTTGAAATATGTTTAATCATTATGAAACCTTGTTTAATCATTAGATCCAGATTCAGATGAGTCTGGAATTTTCTTACTGGACTATTTATCGTTAACTGCTTCGAAAGAAAACTGCGATTGAATCAGGCGAGAAATATTTTTTAAAAATCCGGCGTTAAACTTGTTTTTAGCTTGACGAACGTCCTTAGAATTTTCTGCTGTAGAGAGGTAACAGGACTTTAATGTAACCATTCTGTTATCTCTCTATATCAGAAAAAAAAAGGTAAATTTCAGAGCTTTAAATTTAGTTTCAATGGCCCATAATCAATATATATAAAACAGTTCCGTAACTGACTGACTGACTGACAGATAATGCACAGACCAAACCGCTGGAACTAAAGGGCTGACATTTTGCATGGCGATTCTTCTTATAGTGTAGGGGTGCACCAAGAAAGATTTTTGAAAAATTCTTCTTATATTTTTTTAAATTGCATTTTTAAAATTGTTTTTGTAACATTCTTTAAAGTTTGCATTTAAAATAATAATCTGAGGGTTATAAAATTTATATCACGAGAAATATGCTAAAAGTTCGTTTAAAATGAACTCTTTTTCGGATCTTTACTTCCATTTTCTGATTTTTGGTGAATTTTTAAAGATTTATTTTTTAGAATTTAATTTATTAAATGCCGATCACGTGGTTTTTCTTCTTGTGATACTTTAAATTCATTTTGCGTCACGTGTATAACAACGAAATAAAATGACAAAAAAAAATATTAAAATACGGTAAAAGATAAAATTTAACCACTAGACTCATTGAGATGGAAGTTTTTAAAGAATTTAATTCAAATTAGTATGCTTTATGGATATTAAACATACAAATTAATTGCATACATTGACCGTTGTATTTATTTTGTTTGTACTCCGTAGCGAAGCACGGGTATTCAGCTAGTCTATATATATAAAACAGTTCCGTAACTGACTCACTGACATACAACGCACAGACCAAACCGCAAGACCTAAAGGGCTGAAATTTTGCATGGCGATTCTTCTTATAGTGTAGGGGTGCACTAAGAGAGATTTTTGAAAAATTCTTCTTAGATTTTTTTAAAATGGAATTCTTAAGCTATTTTAGTTACATTTTTTAAGTTTGCATTTAAAATAATAATTTGAGGGACATAAAATTTATATCACGAGAAAGATCCTAAAAATGCCTTTAAAATGAAATCTTTTTCGAATCTTTACCTCCATTTTCTGATTTTTGGTGAAATTTTAAAGATTAATTTTTAGAATTTAATTTATTAAATGCTGATCACGTGATTTCTTTTTCTGGTACTTTCAATAAATTTATTGTCACGTGCATAACAACTAAATAGACAAAAAAATATTTCTTTTCTTTCTAATGCAGAAGATGATTGGATATTATCCAAAAAAAAATATCCCTTACGATTTATATATATGTATATATATATATATATTACATCAATTATATACATTGATCGTCGTATTTATTATAAATAAATATATATATATATATGTTTTTAGCATTAATTGCATACATTGACCGTTGTATTTATTTTGATTGTACTCCGTAGCGAAGCACGGGTATTCAGCTAGTTTACTATAAAATATGACGTATATCATCCTGCTAGGTATTTTTGAGTAAAAGTGCATATTCTGGAATTTCCTGCGAGTCCTAATAAAGGGTTGTTCATGATCAAGTGAGAGAAACTAAAGTTCCACCCTTCCCCAAAAGAATTATTGGTAGTTATAAACTTTGGGTCGTCGATCAGAGGAAGATCGATTTGAGGATCACAATCAGTAGGGATACGTAATTTTCGTTTTTACGAAATAGATGCGAATAAATTCCAAATAGCCGATATGAGCGAATAAATGAGGAAATTACTTATTGACTACTTTTCGGCGAAAACTCGGTGATAAACGGATTTTTACCATGTTTTTATTAACTCACTTTCTTGTTTGTTTGTTTGTGTGTGTGTGTTTGTCCTGTACAAATCTTGCAATCAATTTTTAACTAACTTCCCGACGATATAGATACATAGATGTAGGTAAATATAGTGAAATAGATATAGATAAGTATAGTTAGTTAAAGATAGATACAGATACATAGATATAGGAAAATATAGTTAAGTGTATACAGATACATATGTGACACACTACTTATTCTGTATATAATATACATACATATATACATCTATATATATAAAACAGTTCCGTAACTGACTGACTGACTGACATACAACGCACAGACCAAACTGCTGGACCTAAAGGGCTGAAATTTTGCATGGCGATTCTTCTTATAGTGTAGGGGCGCACTAAGAAAGATTTTTGAAAAATTCTTCTTAGATGTTTTTAAATTAAATTTTTAAGCTGTTTTTTTTACTTTTTTAAAGTTAGAATTTAAAATAATAAATTGAGGGTTATAAAATTTATATCACGAGAAAGATCCTAAAAATTCCTTTAAAATGAAATCTTTTTCGAATCTTTACCCCCATTTTCTGATTTTTGGTGAATTTTTAAACATTAATTTTTAGAATTTAATTTTTTAAATGCCGATCACCTGACTTCTTTTTCTGGTACTTTAAATAAATTTATCGTCATGTGCATAACAACTAAATAGACAAAAAAAAATTTTTTTTTCTTGATAATGCGGCAGACGATTGGACATTATCCAAAAAAATATTAAAATACAGTAAAAGAAATGTTCTACAAACTGTACTATATTAACTGTACTATATTCTTTAGTATTCTTTATATTAGATTTGATTTGAATATCTTCTTCTACATTATTTTGTCTATAAAAATATCCCTTACGATTTTTTTATAAATATATATATATATATATATATATATATATATATATTTTACATCAATTATATACATTGATCGTAATATTATATATATATATATATATATATATATATATATATATATATATATATATATATATATATATATATATATATTGGCATTAATTGCATACATTGACCGTTGTTTTTACTTTGAATGTACTCCGTAGCGAAGTGCGGGTTTTCAGCTAGAATATAGATATATATACAGGAGGTTATCAAAGTAATGGAAACACCTATCAATATTAGAGGTGTTTATGAATGTGCCTCGTATTCCTTAAAAAACAAGTCTGCCCACCGGTATTTTTACCATGTTTTTATTAACTCGCTTTCTTGTTTGTTTGTTTGTGTGTGTGTTTGTCCAGTACAAAACTTGCAATCGATTTTTAACTAACTTCCCGACCAACTAGACATTTGAAACTTTTAGAATAGCTCAGAACACGATGACAATGCATTCTTTTAATACTTTTAGCAATCTTTAAGCAGGTTTGAATTCATTTTCAGTTAATTTTGTTTTGAAGAATGGTGCAACCATCTATCGGCGGGGACGGGAGCGAAAAGTTAAGCGCAAGTTAACTTCCGATTTTCGAGCTAAACGATTGATTACGCATTTGATCATTTTCTTTCAAGTTGATGGGATAATTCATCAAAATTTTTTAAAAAAGTATTTATTAATACATAGAATTGTCAAGTTTATATGATCCAACAGAAAATTTAAAAACATGGTACATAAAATTTTCTTTTTAACTTGTAATTATTAAGCGAAATTAGGTAACAAAGATAATAATTTATTCACATAATTGCTTATCTAAGACCACCCACGGTCTTTAACTGAGAGATCTCCCTCTCAAAATTTGCTTATTACTGATTGCTAAAGACTTAAGAGAATCTGGAAAATACTACAACAGGGGTCTCAAACTCAAAGGCTAACTTGGGCCAAACAAACAAGGTTTAACTATAGGTGGGCCGCAAAAAAATCAATATAATAGAAAAGTAGGTTTATTTACCTAATTACAGTATATTCAACATAAATATACGCATTTTGTTTAATGATAGCAAAAAAGAGTATAATTAAAAAAACATTTAGCGAATTCTTCCTATCTTATTATAATTCTGCGTCGGTTATTTTCTTATATATTATTGTGTGCCAATACATTGGCCGGGCCGCAAATTTGACACCCCTGTACTACAATGTTAGCTTTTAACTAAGAATTTTGATACTTACCTAACCAAATACGTAAAGTTGTGATTTTTTAAAAAATAAATGCGAAATTTCAGAGTTTATATATATATATATATATATATATATATATATATATATATATATATATATATATATATATATATATATATATATATATATATAAATATATATACATATATATATATATATATATATATATATATATATATATATATATATATATATATATATATATATATCTATATATATATATGTAATATATATATATATATATATATATATAGTATATATAATATATATATATATATATATATATATATAATATATATATATATATATATATATATATATATATATATATATATATATATATGTAATATATATATATATATATATATATATATATGTATATATATATATATATATAATATATATATATATATATATATATATATATATATATAATATATATATATATATATATATATATTGCGAATAAATACGAAACTTCGATATTTTTAATGCGAAATTTACGTACCCCTAACAATCACCTACTTTACGCAAATCAGTCACTATTCTATCACAAACGTTTAAAAAATATGTTCACCCTAAAAGATTTATCTCGTAATTGTACGTTGTTCTGGCTGTTATCATCAAAGATTATTTTTATTGTAATTCGGCTTCCCCCCCCCCCTTTTTTTCCAACGAGCAGGAGGCATACGTCTATATTGCCTAGAAATATACTCGGTGATTAAATTCTAAGACAACATGGAGAAGAGGGCGATCAAAAGGCTGTATTTACGTCTGAAATAGCCCCCATGCATGCGTTTGAAAAGCTTTAAGGAGACAATGGACTTTCAAAATTGTGAAATTTGTCCAAAAATTCGATTTTTTTATTTTATTGAATTGTGAAACTACGGACGAGTAGGAATGTGTTGAAAACAGAATTTTTTATTCCTGCGATTGCTCTCCTAGTCATAGGCATTTGTATTTAATTTAGATATTATGTGGTTACTAATAGCAATAACTTTAAATGCGTTTTTCTCAAAATAAAAATTTTCAAGTCATACGAATATTCGAACTGCTCCAGGCGCATTTCTAATTATCGCATTGCTTTGAAATTTTAGTTTTATATACTTAACTGTATATCAAATAAATCTTATTTAAAATAATTATGCTTCGTAGCTCAGAATTTCTAAATTTTGTACTTGAAAAGATGATTTATAGGTATTTTGCGTAATAAAAAATGTGTTTTCACTATTATTATTTTTTCCTCTTTATATTTTTAATGAATGCTTAAAATAAGCAATAACCTTCATTGTTAGTTCTATAAGGTATCCTGTAAATAAAAATTACCATATTATATGCAAAAGAAATGTGCATGGAACATTTTTAATGAGGCCAATTTTTTATATTAATAATTCACAATTCATAAATTATTAATATTTCATCATTAAATTTTAACCACTTTTACATATCTATGGTACTAATCACATATTCAAATTTCGAGCAAATCCATTGAAAACAAAAAAAGTTAGGTTTGAAGGTCCACTGTCCCCTTAAGCAATAGTAATGAAAATCACCGGTGCGTTCGAGAATTAATCCAACAAGGAAGGAAACTGATGAGCACAAAACATGTGTCGAAAGGAAGTTTATTTAGCAAACCAGTTTCGGAAGTCGCAGTCGTGAATCATAGTAAAACTGGGTCACGAATTTTGAATAAGAATTCAGAAGATTAAATTGGACGGCAAAATTTTCTTTACGTATCTGTCCCGTGTTTCAAAATCAGTTTCTTTATACGATTTTCGATTGAACCAGAAGAATTCTCAACTCCTCAGTGGCGTAGCAAAGAGGGGGCAAGGCGGCCTATCATGCCCCGGGCGCCACTCGCAGAGAGGCGCCAATGTAAGATCCATATATTATATTACTATATGTTTTCGAGGTGGATGCCAATATAAGGTCTATATATTATATTACTATATGTTTTTCAGGGGAGGACCCCAATATAAGGTCTATATATTATATTACTATATGTTTTCGAGGTGGATGCCAATATAAGGTCTATATATTATATTACTATATGTTTTTCAGGGGAGGACCCCAATATAAGGTCTATATATTATATTACTATATGTTTTCGAGGTGGATGCCAATATAAGGTCTATATATTATATTACTATATGTTTTCAGGGGAGGACCCCAATATAAGGTCTATATATTATATTACTATATGTTTTCGAGGTGGATGCCAATATAAGGTCTATATATTATATTACTATATGTTTTTCAGGGGAGGACCCCAATATAAGGTCTATATATTATATTACTATATGTTTTCGAGGTGGATGCCAATATAAGGTCTATATATTATATTACTATATGTTTTTCAGGGGAGGACCCCAATATAAGGTCTATATATTATATTACTATATGTTTTCGAGGTGGATGCCAATATAAGGTCTATATATTATATTACTATATGTTTTTCAGGGGAGGACCCCAATATAAGGTCTATATATTATATTACTATATGTTTTCGAGGTGGATGCCAATATAAGGTCTATATATTATATTACTATATGTTTTTCAGGGGAGGACCCCAATATAAGGTCTATATATTATATTACTATATGTTTTCGAGGTGGATGCCAATATAAGGTCTATATATTATATTACTATATGTTTTTCAGGGGAGGACCCCAATATAAGATCTATATATTATATTACTATATGTTTTCGAGGTGGATGCCAATATAAGGTCTATATATTATATTACTATATGTTTTTTAGGGGAGGACCCGAATATAAGGTCTATATATTATATTACTATATGTTTTTCGGGGAGGGCGCCAATATAAGGTCTATATATTATATTACTATATGTTTTTCAGGGGAGGACCCCAATATAAGGTCTATATATTATATTACTATATGTTTTCGAGGTGGATGCCAATATAAGGTCTATATATTATATTACTATATGTTTTTTCAGGGGAGGACCCCAATATAAGGTCTATATATTATATTACTATATGTTTTCGAGGTGGATGCCAATATAAGGTCTATATATTATATTACTATATGTTTTTCGGGGGAGGACCCCAATATAAGGTCTATATATTATATTACTATATGTTTTCGAGGTGGATGCCAATATAAGGTCTATATATTATATTACTATATGTTTTTCAGGGGAGGACCCCAATATAAGGTCTATATATTATATTACTATATGTTTTCGAGGTGGATGCCAATATAAGGTCTATATATTATATTACTATATGTTTTTCAGGGGAGGACCCCAATATAAGGTCTATATATTATATTACTATATGTTTTCGAGGTGGATGCCAATATAAGGTCTATATATTATATTACTATATGTTTTTCAGGGGAGGACCCCAATATAAGGTCTATATATTATATTACTATATGTTTTCGAGGTGGATGCCAATATAAGGTCTATATATTATATTACTATATGTTTTTCAGGGGAGGACCCCAATATAAGGTCTATATATTATATTACTATATGTTTTCGAGGTGGATGCCAATATAAGGTCTATATATTATATTACTATATGTTTTTCAGGGGAGGACCCCAATATAAGATCTATATATTATATTACTATATGTTTTCGAGGTGGATGCCAATATAAGGTCTATATATTATATTACTATATGTTTTTTAGGGGAGGACCCGAATATAAGGTCTATATATTATATTACTATATGTTTTTCAGGGGAGGACCCCAATATAAGGTCTATATATTATATTACTATATGTTTTCGAGGTGGATGCCAATATAAGGTCTATATATTATATTACTATATGTTTTTCGGGGGAGGACCCGAATATAAGGTCTATATATTATATTACTATATGTTTTCGAGGTGGATGCCAATATAAGGTCTATATATTATATTACTATATGTTTTTTAGGGGAGGACCCCAATATAAGGTCTATATATTATATTACTATATGTTTTCGAGGTGGATGCCAATATAAGGTCTATATATTATATTACTATATGTTTTTCAGGGGAGGACCCCAATATAAGGTCTATATATTATATTACTATATGTTTTCGAGGTGGATGCCAATATAAGGTCTATATATTATATTACTATATGTTTTTCGGGGAGGGCGCCAATATAAGGTCTATATATTATATTACTATATGTTTTTCAGGGGAGGACCCCAATATAAGGTCTATATATTATATTACTATATGTTTTCGAGGTGGATGCCAATATAAGGTCTATATATTATATTACTATATGTTTTTCAGGGGAGGACCCCAATATAAGGTCTATATATTATATTACTATATGTTTTCGAGGTGGATGCCAATATAAGGTCTATATATTATATTACTATATGTTTTTCAGGGGAGGACCCCAATATAAGGTCTATATATTATATTACTATATGTTTTCGAGGTGGATGCCAATATAAGGTCTATATATTATATTACTATATGTTTTTCAGGGGAGGACCCCAATATAAGGTCTATATATTATATTACTATATGTTTTCGAGGTGGATGCCAATATAAGGTCTATATATTATATTACTATATGTTTTTCAGGGGAGGACCCCAATATAAGGTCTATATATTATATTACTATATGTTTTCGAGGTGGATGCCAATATAAGGTCTATATATTATATTACTATATGTTTTTTAGGGGAGGACCCGAATATAAGGTCTATATATTATATTACTATATGTTTTTCGGGGAGGGCGCCAATATAAGGTATATATATTATATTACTATATTATTTTGTGGGGGCTGCCAATATAAGGTCTATATATTATATTACTATATGTTTTTAGGGGAGGGCACCAACATAAGGTCTATATATTATGTTACTATATGCTTTTCGGGGGGGGAGTGCCAATATAAGGTCTATATATTATGTTATTATATGTTTAACGAGGGCGCCAATATAGGGTCTATATATTATATTACTATATGTTTTGCAGGGGGGGGGGGGCGCCACAAAGGTATCGTGCCCCGGGCGCCAATTATGCTCGCAAGGCCACTTCAACTCCTCCTGCCTTTAAAAACAGTTATTTCAAAAACGCCTGCGTGCTTGATGTCGCACACTTTAGGTGTCGTTTCAGGGTCAGTCGCTGCCTTCCAGAAATAAAGGTATGTTGTTCCCACAGTTGCTATTGACTCTCTCGTTGCTATGTCATCCCTCCGTATTACAAACAGTATCTGTACAGGTATGTCTCGTATATGCCATTATGACTGGACAGATTCTTTAAGGCCCTCGATATCTCTTCTGAATGCTGTGAGCAGCTGACTCATTCACCCCATCAGTATGATTTAATCACTATTTTTATTACATAACAAATTATATTCAAATTTATTTACTTTCGCTGTTTTCTTTAAAGTTCTGTCATTCAAATTTTTTAAAGAAATAAAGCCTTTTATTATATATATAATAGTCGTTGTCTCTGTATAACACTTCCGGACTGTACTCATCTTTCAATTGAAGCCCTCAGTAAACAAACAGCCGGTTAGGCTTAATTTCAATTTCAGATGTGGATCAGAATTTTTTCTTACCTAAAAACTAATATCTTCTCCATCAAATCACGTTTGTTCAGCCTATTTTTCTATAAAACATTCAGAACTAAAATAATTGGATGCTTTTAGCTGTATATTTAACAGTTTTTAAGAATCTGTTTACTTTTGCGATGAATTCTGAAAGTATACAAACTTGAATGTGAATGAATCAAGTAGCTCAAGTATTCATATCGCGTAGTGAGCTGTGAAAAACTGGATGGCAGTCTACTACTCCAATCGTATGAAAAACTAAATAAATAAAAGATAATGAAAGGGTTTGCTTTTACAAGGTGTCGATTAAATGCAATATTGTTAGATAATTCGGGATATGTTTTAACTTTCATATACTTTTTTCCATTATGACGTCATTATTAGTATTATGACGTCAAAATGACGGGTTGGATGGCAGTCTACTACTCCAATCGCATGAAAAACTAAATAAATAAAAAACAATGAAAGGGTTTGCTTTTACAAGGTGTGCATTAAATGCAATATTGTTAAATAATTCGGGATATTTTTTAACTTTCATATATTTTTTTCCATTATGACGTCATTATTAGTATTATGACGTCAAAATGACGGGTTGGATGGCAGTCTACTACTCCAATCGCATGAAAAACTAAATAAATAAAAAATAATGAAAGGGTTTGCTTTTACAAGGTGTGCATTAAATGCAATATTGTTAGATAATTCGGGATATTTTTTAACTTTCATATACTTTTTCCATTATGACGTCATTATTAGTATTATGACGTCAAAATGACGGGTTACCTTCTAGTATAATATAAATATTCCCCCAAACGATCGTTGTTCTAAAATTATACTATTTCTAATAGCGATACATTCATTACTCAGAGTTTCTCCAAAAATTTGATAAGGCGCCGTTTTTAAAACCTGCCGCAGGCCACCACGATTGGTCGTCCCGGCACTGGTCATCAGGCATTTGATTAAGACACTTTTCTCATTATCTTATAAGTCAAGCAAGTGAGCAACGCTCGCGAAAGACTTGCGCTGTCCAAACGAATCCAAGGCGGTTTATTAGCTTTCAATTTTTTAATCAGTTGCATACTAAGTCTACTAGTTGACGCTATTTTGTTGCTTACTGTCTCTCATAATTTACCTTATAATTTTATAATGTTCTTTTCCCCTTAAACTGATGATTTCACGGAATTCGTAAAAATAACTGCAGATGGGAATTTAGGGCTAAAATGTCCCCCGACAGTTTCTCAAATTTGAATATTCAGTGAGTATACCTCGAAAAAGATAATTAGAGTTAGATAAAGTTCACTTGAACTATATTTCTCTTAGAATTACAGGGTGAACCAAAAGTCTTGCCCTGATTATAAAAATTCATTACAAAATAACCGTTTAATATAATAATGTAACTTTTGTATCGTTGGATAGGTCAGTATTAGTAGTTTGTTTTGTGCAATAAATGACGCGAGTGCTCCTTCAAGAGGGACTCGGGGGAATATTTGTAAGGAGGACATCATTTTCGGCCGGAATTGCGTCGATTCAAGAGAAAGCCCAAAAAGCGTTACCCCTAACATTTACTTAGACTTATTGCAACTTTTTCAGAAAGATGCCGCACCCCTATACTGGGGATCTTTAGTGCTTGATTTCCTAGACGAAACATGTACTGTGTGTACTGTAACAGAAGACATGTTAAATAACACTAGGCGGGAACTGGAGTACCGCTTTGACATTCTCCGAGCTACCAAGGGGGCACACGTTAAAATTTACTGAGGTAAATGGTCTTATAAAAAAATTTATAACAGTACTTACAATATATCCAAACAAACTTAGGTCTAATTATAATAGTTTGAGCACGATAAATATCTATAATCAGGGCAAGACTTTTGGTTCACCCTATATATTCGTCTCAAGTATGTAACGAATAATATTTTTCTGAAAAATATAATCGAGAAAGGAAGTTCAAAGTAATATTTTCACAAACTGACGATGTAGAAGCGCTGTATGATATAATACTATGAAGTAGAAACCTCGGTGTGTGGTCGAGATACTGTTAATAATAAAACTTTTATAACCACTCCTGAGGGTAAAAATGACTTGAGGAACACCATGATAGCGATGAAAAGACCATAAAGGTTGTAAGATAGATGGTGACGTGAAGTCCAAGTTATTTTATGGCCCACAATAAAACTTTCAAATAATTGTCAAAGTGGCATCGCAAACGAAAATTATGGTGGGGAGGCACTTGGTATACTGTGAACATGAGCAGTGAAATAAGGGACAAATTGGGGTAGGAACTGTTAAAATAAGGGCAGCCCGTTGTCCAATGGGAGAGAAAGGGGAGGGCCAAAATGTCTCCGGGAAACGGACACATACCCTCAAAAAAAAAAAAAGGTCGACAGATTTCGCTGGCTGATCTCCGAGCTCTGACCCCGTAGATCCGAGTGTCGTGGAGACTTGCGGAGGTTCCTGTAGTCTGACATTATGGTGCCGAGTCTGATCTGATGTGGGTACCTGTCAACGGAAGCCTTCATAGCTGTATTCTTCAACAGTAGTCAGTGCCTCCAGAAATAAATTAGAAATATTTGCTTTGACTGAATATTTTGACTCTGTTTCTGAATTCCTCATGAATTAGTTGATAATATGAATGTGAACCTTATTTTATTATTAACTTTACTTTAAAAGAATTTTTAGTATTGTCGAATAAAAGTATGATAACGTCCAATTCTCTATGTTTCCTTGATTTTCCCACACATGCACGCATCAATTTATTAAGGTTCTATTCTAACCTAGAGACAAGAAATCTTCGGCAAAATTATTGAGTGGCATGTATTTTGGCGAAATCGGTAAGCAAGTTTGATACTGAATAGTCAGCCTAGATATCTAAGAGCCTTAGTCTAGCTCAGTATTTCCTATACTATTAGACTGTGCAACCCCCTTTTGGGCGAGATTTTATTCTCTCCATCTCCCAAAATTTGTGGTCAGAGTTAAGAATTCTATTAAAGGTAAAGCCTTACAAATTCGACTATTCCTAAAAATTAGTGATGACATGGATTCACTTAACCGAAATGTTATTTATCATTCAAATGTCAGGGGGTTGTTCAAAGGAAATGTATCGACAAAAGTTCTGGAACTCAAAGAGGAATTGCTAATCTAATTGCAAGATGTAAAATCTATGTATGCTGACTTATCTTGAGACCTTGTTTGGAAATTGAAATTAGCATATCTAGCTGATATTATTGATAACCTTAATATTCTGAATAGTTAATAAGAGTCTTCAAAAGCGAGATAAACACATCGTAAAATCCAAAGGCAAAATCGATGGATTCATTTAAAAAAAAATGACACTATGGTCCATATCTCTAATAAAACAGGCTTCTGGATCATTTCCTTCAATTCAAATGATTGTTGATGAAATTTCAATGGATCACACAGTGGACGGTGGTCCTCACATTCTTAACATGGTTGCGAGCTACCAGATTTTAAAAGAGCTGCTGTTGGGTTACTTTCCGGAAGAATCATCCGCTGGCAATGAGCAAAGTTAGATTCTAAATCGTCGACTGGATATGTCGGTGGAACTCGCTGATATAAGCGTAAAGATGAAAGGGGAAGTGTTTGGAATTTTCTGCTGGTGAAAAATGGAGTTTCATTCGCAGAGGCTGGACATCCTCTGGATGGAGAGAAAGGGAAAGTGCTTGCAAGAGAAGCTCTGTTGCTAATAGTGTCATTCGCTATATTCTACTTGCCTGAGCCAACATTCTCCTCAATGATTAATTTAAAAGCGAAAATTATTTGCCTCTCGACACCCTAAAATTCGAATTATCCCTCAACCTGTTTATAATGCAAAATAAAATTGATTCAAAGATCTTGTTCAGTCTAGCTGTAAAAATTATTCGACTTTTGTATATATATATATATATATTTTTGGATGCTAGAGATGGCAACAGCGTCACATGTGTTTTGTATCTGCTTTGCTACCGCCAGTCTGTACGTGCTAATGACGGCGCGCAATCGAAGGGAAATATTAAAGAGGGCTGTATTTTAAGACGATGCTTTCGTTTTCTTTATGTGTGGTACTGTGGCGCACTGATGCAGAAACGTGTCCAACTGGCGTGGTATCCGAGCGGTCGAAAAATAGCAGGCCAGATGTGACAAACTTAAGAAGAGTTTATTCATAAAACGTAACAAGTAAGAGGTTGGTTCGAGCAATCCTAGTTTGTGGGATTAGCCCGCAGACACCAGGAATGTTAGAATTCGGCAGTGAAACCGTATGTGATAGCCTCTTAACGCCCACAGAAATTTAGAATGCTGTGGGAACACAAGGAGATGTTTTTAATCTTGCATCTGTGGGAGGGCCCTTCGCAGGTTGTGAGAACCTAAACGATACATGCGTGACGTCACAGCATATTCTTCGAGTCATATTAATATTTCTCGACGAGTATAAAGCCGGGTAGGTTTTGCATTCGATTTGGTACAACATGTATGCAACGCGTAAACTTGGAGAGAAAGATAACCGAATTCATAAAGTACTCTAATGGGGGGGGGGACTTTTAATATAGAAATTCCGTAAACTGGCGTTGAAACAGCAACAAAGCATGGTACGTGCGTCTAACAAGATTGGTAAACAAGTTGGAGGACCGTGCATTAGCCTGGATATCCGAAAGCTCTATTTTAGGCCATGACGTACGTGCACGAAGTTACGGCGTTTTTGGGCAATTTATTCTCGTGTTATTTGTTTAAGTTTTTACTGGGTAATTTTTGTGATCGATAAGACGACGTCAGATGGACGTATGCAACGTGTATGCAGCTGCAGTAAAATAATATTTTTTTTGTGCTACATAAAGATGAAGTTTTACTAAAGGGAAACATTTTTACGATTAACTGGTAACATAGAGTATTATTACACAGAGCGTATATTTATCATATTTGACAAAATAATAATCGATCAAAGAAATTTTTTTTGTTCCCTTGAAAAATTCAAAATATTTTAATAACTCCTAAAAATTAAATTATACCTCTCGAAAATTTTATTACTAAAAAAAAATTCGCTTGAAAACTCTTCCTTTTGAATTATGCATTGGCCTGTTTGCTTGCAATGTAGGGTAGACCAGAAATTGTTGGCCCATTTTTTCTTCAATATTAAAAAAAAAAAGTTTACTAAAATTTTTATTTTTTTTTTTTTAGTTTGTACAATCAGCACATCCTAAAACATATTAGAAAATTCGAAAAATATTAATTAATAGTTTCTATATGAAGCTAAGAAGGACATCAAGTCGCCCTCTAAGTTGATTTGATTTTCGGATTACTCACGGAAATGAAAAAAAAACACATAAAATATCAAATGTAGTTTTAATATGGTATATAAGAGACACAAAGGATAAGAAAAGATATTTTGTCTAACTTACCTACTGCCTTCATCGATCTTTCTCATCATCACAATGAATGCAGACATAAAATTTCGTGTCCCCAGTGACACACGATTCATGAGCCCAACGATTGCACCTGGTACATTGTGTAACGTCCTCGGTGGAAAATGAGACACACGAGAGACAATTATATCACACAGAGCTTGTATTACACAAATAAAATTATGTCTGCATTCATTGTGATTTCTGCATTCATTGTGATTATGTCTGCATTCATTGTGATGATGAGAATCTGCACTGAATGATTATGTCTGCATTCATGAGATTATGTCTGCATTCATTGTGATTTCTGCATTCATTGTAATTATGTCTGCATTCATTGTGATGATGAGAATCTGCACTGAATGATTATGTCTGCATTCATTGTGATTTCTGCATTCATAAGATTATGTCTGCATTCATTGTGATTTCTGCATTCATTGTAATTATGTCTGCATTCATTGTGATGATGAGAATCGATCTTTCTCATCATCACAATGAATGCAAACATAAAATTTCGTGTCCCCAGTGACACACGATTCATGTGCCCAACGATTGCACCTGGTACATTGTGTAACGACCTCGGTGGAAAATGAGACACACGAGAGACAATTATATCACACAGAGCTTGTATTACACAAATAAAATTATGTCTGCATTCATTGTGATTTCTGCATTCATTGTGATTATGTCTGCATTCATTGTGATGATGAGAATCTGCATTGAATGATTATGTCTGCATTCATGAGATTATGTCTGCATTCATGAGATTATGTCTGCATTCATTGTAATTATGTCTGCATTCATTGTGATGATGAGAATCGATCTTTCTCATCATCACAATGACTGCAGACATAAAATTTCGCGTCCCCAGTGACACACGATTCATGTGCCCAACTATTGCACCTGGTACATTGTGTAACGACCTCGGTGGAAAATGAGACACACGAGAGACAATTATATCACACAGAGCTTGTATTAGACAAATAAAATATGTACACTATATTTACAAGGCAGAGAGTTTATGCTCCTCTGCATATGAGAGATTTTATAGGAACAAAATATCTTTCAGAAGTCTCTCAACAGAGAGGTATCTCTCCAACAGTCACTATGACTAACCCGGGAGCCAGGAGATGATTTTCAGGCCTTCGGTCCGCACAGTACCCTGAAGAAATTTAACTACTATGTTCTACTAGAAACTAAACTAAAGAGTGAGAAACTTCAAAAGGAAAGTGGTGCAAAGTTCAAATCATTTTTGCATGTTTTTTAATGAATTTAATATACATTTACATATTTACAAGAAGATGAAAATAGGCTGGAAAGCCTCAAAATTAACTAAATTCAACAGAATAGATATATTATGGGATTTTAATCCCCTTCAAAGCAAACTATATTCTAAACTGATTCATCACTCTAGCAACAACAAAGAAGAGAGACGATATTCTAAATTGCAAACATTTGAGAATAAAATTAAACGATGGGCTTGCAGCGCTATCTCTTGACATATTTCTCTTCAGCCCTTTCGGCCCTGCTTGTCGACGGAAGAAAACCGAGGCTCAACACCAGCCACTGTCTCTGCTCACTCCCACGCACTGCTCTCTCCTTTTGTTTTTCAGCTGGCCTGGGGGGGAGTCCCCTAATTGAAACTTCAATTTAGAAACAAATCAGAAACCATTATTTATAAGTGCAAAAAAATAAAAAAAAACTGACTTCAGTAAAAATTTGAAAATTTGAAGTGGCTTTCGTTTGATTGCCCCTTTGCAGCTGCCGCTGTTATGGGTTAGGGAAAACATGCTAAGACAGTAACGCAATCTACCTGATAGTTTGAAAAATATCGCAGATGGGCCAACGTGTCTCGGTCTACCCTACCTAAGTAGTTTAGCCGAATAGTTTCATAGCTCGTAAACTGGCCATCCCTAAGCACAATCTGGTTTTTGAGACCCCTTTGTTCTAATTACTATTAATAAATACTAGTTGGTACCCGTCAAAACATGACGGCTACATAGTAAATAAATGTACTAATACACAAATTATACTTAACAAATCATTTCCAAATGTTGAAAATCATAATAATGCGCAGAGACAAATTAATGTGTTTAAGAGGCATCGTGCTTAGTGAGTATCTAAAGCCGGATTTAAAAATGTCACTGAGCATGCGCAGAAAGCAATTTTTTTAAATTGTAAATTATCGCTCATTAAACAGCGCGAAATAAACAATTTCCATCAGGTTTAATCTTATATTTCACAAAAATATAATTATCATAAAAATAAAAATGGCAGAGAGAGATCTAGAGAGACTTCTCGGAATGAACGTGTTTATCATTAAAACATATCACTGAGCATGCGCAGAAACAGTGAGCTTCTAAAGACAGATTTAAACATGCCACTGAGCATGCGCAGAAATCAATTTTTAATTTGTAAATGATCGCTAATTAATAGAAATCGCGGTTTCAAAAACCAAATTTGACAAATCTACAGATTACAATCTTTCTTTTAAGACCAAAATGAAGTAAATCGATGCAGTAGTTTTCTCTCACGGACTGCCCAAAAAGTAGGCTTAGTAACTTAAATATATAGATTATTTATTACTTAAAATACTTTCTCGCGGTCGAAAAGGAAATTTTATTGGTTAGTTACTGGGTATTAAAAACTTATACTATGCTGTTTGTCATTCGACGAAAGGCAAATTGTATAGATGAAGATGGTACCTGAGGTCCGCCGAATGTATCTATTATTAAAACTGCTGACTTTCAAAGCCCCCCCCCCCGATAATCAATCATGAAGCTCGGGCCTAAGCTCGTATTTCATGAGGCTATGCGATGATCAGCCACTGGATATAGCAATAATGGTATCCCAAGGGATGTGTTTTAACTTGGGACACAAAATGGAAGCCTGTGTGTCACACTGGATATTCAGGAGCTCTGAATGGACCCAATGCACTTATTTTCCAGGTGTGACGTGATTTATCGTTTGGAGGTACTTGTGTGGTCGAGGGAAATTTTCAGTTTAATTAATGCGTTGTTTATAAACCTGAATTTTCCACCAACTTCCTGAAAACACTTCAACTTTTCCTACCACAACGGGTACATCCTGAGCAGTGGCGTAGCGAGCATAACTGGCGCCCGGGGCACGATACCTTTGTGGCTCCCTCCCCCTGAAAAACATATAGTAATATAATATATAGACCCTATATTGGCGCTCTCGATAAACATATAATAACATAATATATAGACCTTATATTGGCACTCCCCCCCCCCCGAAAAGCATATAGTAACATAATATATAGACCTTATGTTGGTGCCCTCCCCTAAAAACATATAGTAATATAATATATAGACCTTATATTGGTGCCCCCCACAAAATAATATAGTAATATAATATATATACCTTATATTGGCGCCCTCCCCGAAAAACATATAGTAATATAATATATAGACCTTATATTGGGGCCCTCCCCTGAAAAACATATAGTAATATAATATATAGACCTTATATTGGCATCCACCTCGAAAACATATAGTAATATAATATATGGATCTTACATTGGCGCCCCTCTGCGAGTGGCGCCCGGGGCATGATAGACCCCCTTGCCCCCCTTTGCTACGCCACTGATCCTGAGAGACAAAAGGGTGTTAAACCACTGCGGAATTAAAAAATTATAGATGCGGGGTAAAATTTGCACCCCTTGAAAAAGACACAAGACGTATGCGGTAGTGTTTTCTAAAGGGGGAAGAGATAGTTATCACTGATTCCCCAGTAAAAAGTATTTGGTTACTTCCAATGGTCAGTTTGCTTATGTGTTAGTGGAGGATAGTCGCTGGATACCTGGCTTTCACCGTCTGTCTGCTTGCCAGTTTCTTGATTCTGGGGACAAAGTAAAATGTTACAGATTCACTTCAGATTAAGGGGAAAAAAATGTGTTCTGCCAAATTTTCAAGATAGTTGAGGTTGAATGTTCTTATGAAAGACGATAAGCATAGATAATGATTGACGTATTTACTCTTGGGCAGAAGCAGAATCAAAGAAAAATACGCAAAGAAAAATATGCAAAATAACGTAAATTATATCATTTAACATTAGTTGGAGGATATAATCTCAAGAAGTGATTAAAAGCATTCCCATGATTCGAATCTAAAATTAGTAAAACGAAAAATATCGATTACAAGCGAAAAAAAAAAGAGAGAGATTGCATTACTGAAAGGTCATCTAAACTTATCGGAGCAGATATAATTTTTTTTTTTAGAAACCCTTAGGAAATCAAAAATTTTAGAAACTCTTGAAGGAAATGATGGCAGAAACTTCCGAAAGGATATTTATAGAAATAGAAGGGAAATTATGCCTACCCGACCGGAAAGTGATACGCTCTTGAAATGGCCAGACATCAAGTGGAATTACGAAAGAACGAAGTACCAAAGAAACGAAAAAAGAAATAAATAAAATGAGACTGAATGTATAAAATAGAAAATGCGGAATACATAACTAATAATACATAACTTATGATCCAAAATTTCAATTCCTATTGATTATAATGTAGTTTTATTATTATTCGTACAGTTTTTTTATAATTTTTAATTTCTGTATCTTTCTTCAAGAATAAATTATGGCAACTTTCTGGTTCCAAATTTGTCCCATAATCCCAGGATTATTTCTCCCACAATGGACTAGATCAGGGGTTCCTAAACTTATGTAGTCCGAGGACTCCCTCTTGAATAACATTTTCTTTTCGGACCCCATCCCAACCCTAGGCATTTTACGTCGTTTTTGAGAATTAATTTCTTTCTCAATAATCTCAAAGGCACTACGTTATAATAAATATTGGTAAAAATGTATCGCTGGTTATTTTAATAAATGGTCTTTCGCATTTATAGAGACGAACATTTTTATTAGGACATAGAATAAAAAAACATAAAATGAATAAAAACAGTAGTAAAAAGAATTTTAAAAGTTACAAACCATAATACATTAAACTCGTACAAACATTTCTTGGTCAAATATTGGTCGAAATAGATCTATCTTATAATAATATGTTTTCTGTAAATAATTTTTACTTAATGAGATGGGTGCAATGGTTCTCTTGAAACCAGATCCACAATGCCAGGCTCTATGTTGGAAAGTTTTATTCCGATGACCGCTTCTACATTGAGTTTGTTTCTATACTTTGATTTCATATATAACAGTACCGAAAAAGCCTGTTTACATAAATATGTTGTGCAGAACGGAATCAAATGTTGGAGTGCTTTATTTGCAAGTGCAGGGTAATCAGATCTGAGAAGTAACCAAAAGTTTGTGAGTTCAGTTTTGTTGAATTGTAGTTTCAAAGACGTATCGCATGATAATTCCACGAGAATATCTTGTTCAAGTATAGATTGCTAATGTCAAAATTGTTTCGAGGACCCCTGGTAATGGCTACACGGACCCCCAGGAGTCCCCAGACCACAGTTTAAGAACCTATGGACTAGAACATAGAAACACGCGAGCCAGATACGGCACGTAAAACAATTTCGTTGGCACTCGACGGCCAATATTCATGTGTTTGAATTTCCATGACATTTGGTTTGGTTTGGTTTGGAGCGCTATGGTCAACTTTTGCTACACGAGGGCTAATCAGACCGGGACCTACTGCTTAAAGCCGATTCCGAACGGCTACAAACACCCATGCCAAGAGTGGAATTCGAACCCACAGACTCCGGCACCGAAAGCCATTCCATGACATTAAAATGTAATTTATAGTATTCATTGCATTACATAAACTAATAAATTATACACATTATAATATTATAATTACTTTAATGACCACAAGTGTAATCTATACTAATTATTCATTGAGTTTTTGTACTGATTATTGTATAATTAATGCTAAATTTTCATTAAAATGCTTGCCTTCCCACTTTTTGTAATGCAAAAATGTGAATTCAGCGTAATGGAATCTGCAAAAATCTTAACAGACCTGAATGAATATCACAGTGCTTTGGACACAAGCACTAGCTCTTGTTTAGTCAACACATGCGAAATTTTTCTCACAATGAAAACATTTTTTGCGAGAGTTTATTGATACTTGATAGGATAAAAATTTAATATGAATCATTATAAAAATCCCAATAATAATAATAATTTTCAATTAGATTTTCAAGAACAGAACACGAAAATTTTTGCTCACTATCGCGGAAAAACACCTCTTTTCAAGAAGTTTTCACTGAATAAATACGAAAGTTCTTTTTATATTTCGTTGAAGTACGAATTTCCTTATAAAAATAAGAAAGTTTCGTTAAAATGTTCCTCGGGATCAACGGTAAAATCTGCAAAAAAAAAAAACGGCCCATTCTCATGGGGTTAAATAATTTTGAAAGAGGGGCAATTTGAGGCGACCAGTGCAATTTATAGTGAAGCGGGGTATGTACCTTGAATGTAACATTTTATGTCTTTTCTTTTATCTCAGTGCTTTTTAAATTGCGGGTCGCGAAATCATTGGCAACTGTAGGTGAAGGGTACCCCTTCAACCCGAAATTACCTTCGCCACATACTGGTTAGCAAAAAGAATCCCGAAAAACACTTTGATTCAAAATATTTTATTAAAATGAAAAAAATCACGTTATAGACACATAACAGATAAATACACCGATCTTTTCCCCGCTTTATGCCAGGTCATGGCCGAATGGCTAGGGCGCTGGCATTACGGTTCAAATCCTGTGGGTTCGAGTCCCAATTGTCGGCATTGTGACGTTGTCTCAATTACTACACGAAATTTGTAATTATATAAGTATGTGATGCCCCATTCCTACCCCTCAACATGTCATCTATCGGCGAACTGTCGATCTGGGCGGTCTCATAAACTCTAGGATAAGAGGCCATAAAGTTCTTGTAATGTGCGGTTCTGACGTTATAGAACGCATTAATCCCAGAGTGGTTCGAGGGCTTTTGAGATTTTTGACACTATAGTGACATATAGAATCCCATAAACTTCGAACACTTACCAGCACTTCAAACGCCGAAGAAACGCCCGTTGAATTTGACGACAGTATAAAAGAAGACCCCCAATAGTCCACGAGAGGCCTCCTGTAGGCCAGCGCTGTCGGTAAACCCGAAGCCGTCCTGACTATCTAACTGCATAAATCCTAACTCGCTGTACATACTTGCTTTAACTGTTGTAGTGATAGTATGTTTAACGTATCGTAGTAAAGTAATTGAAGCGAAAGGCTTGTCGTATTATTGACTACGGTACAGCATGGATGTTGTAAGGACTTTACCTTAAATAAAAGACTGCCAGCCATTTTGTATTTAATGTTTTAATTGCATTTCTCGACTAAATACAGGCTATTTACAATATATATAAAAGATTAAATTCGTGGGTTCACGGCATCGACGAGGAAGGCCAGACTTGAGTTGTCGCTGCGCTCATTCAAGTCTATCTAGCCCCGACAGTACCTCCTTGTTTCCGCCTCCAGCGTCACTCTGAATAACTTAATCTCTGAATCACTGACATGATCTCAACTAGCGTCCGGCGACTTTATATACCACCACTGAACGTTCTCGAAATGTCTGGAAAACGCAGCATTTCTTTATTCAGTTACGTTCCCAGACGACTAGGAGCCTCCGTACGGCTACTTCGCTTTAGTAGCTGACGAACTGTTCCGCGAGCTGTCGGTAGCACTTCCCGGTCTTTATGTCGCCAAGACTGTCTGTCCCCAGCCGTCTAAATCACTTACGTGCGCAAACCGCGCGTTGGTTGGTCTTCCCGAAATTTCCACGCGCAAAATATTCGCTATTGTACGGGAGTCGTTACAGTGTTTGTAGCCGTTCGGAATCGGCTTTAAACTGTAGGTCCCGGTCGAATTAACCCTCGTGTAACAAAAAGTTGACCGTAGCGCCCTAAACCAAACTATTTTCCCCGCTTTGAATTCTTTGATTTATTATCAGTTAATGTATTATAGCCTGTTCAAAAGAATCCGTCAGCGTTACACGTATTGAAATATATTTAACTAGTTAGAAACCTCCATACGATTAGCCACGAAATTGTCAAGGCGGGCGATTGGTTGAAAATATGTCGATAAGAGTAACGCTGACGCTGACGGATTCTACGTGAACAGGGCCTTATTTTATGTACCGATATTTTAGATGTATATTTATTTTATGTTTATATCCGGGGTAGCGTAAAATTTTCTCGAGCGGAAAGGGGTCGAGAGTAGAAATATGTTTAACCTTTTCCTTACGGGGTGGGACAGCATGTATCCCAAGAATACATATATATATATACACACATATATATATATATATATATATATATATATATGCATATGTATATATACGTGTATATATATATATATATATGCATATATATATATATGTATATGTATATATATATATATATGGATATATATATATATATATATATATATATATATATATATATATATATATATGTATATATATGTATATATGTATAATATATATATGTGTATATATATATGTATATATATATGTATATATATATATATATATGTATATATATATATATATATATATATATATATATATATATATATATATATATATATATATATATATGAAATGTCCGGATGGACATCTCATGAAAATGTAGCTTGCATCGTGGCCGTAAAATAATAAAGTTAGCTTCAGGAACAAACTAATTTATTAAACAGTAAAGCAACACATCTTACTCGCTTCGAGTCAGTCCAGCGTCTCCCCGAAAAAAGCGCCAAAATAGAATTAGGTCAGAGAGGTTGCAGAATTGGCGGAGGAAGTTAGTATGTGGGAAGGCGAAGCGTTTACGTCAAGACAAGAAGGACGGGTTACCATGGCAGAGATGAAGTACAGAATGAGCGATTATAGGTAGTTAGTAATATTATCACATATATATATACATATATATATATATATATATATATATATATATATATATATATATATATATATACATACACACACACACACACACACACACACACACGCACACAAAATTCCCCATTCTAAAGTGGGAATTGATAAAATGAGCCCCGTAAGCTAAAGGTTAAGAAGCCCTTTTTATCTTATCCCTGTGCAGTAGTTAGGGGAAAAGATAGAGGTCTGTCAAATAAGGTGGGTCCCATTTAGATATGTTTACTATTTTCAACGAAGGACGTTTAAGCATTAAATTCTAGATAGGCTTCATAAATTTAAATAAAATTTTTATAGCTTCTCGGCTGCGAGACCATTACATTTTTCATTGCAGCTAGATTGCACATTTATGGCGTAAGTTAGCCGCTGGACTTCTGGGTGGTCAGATATTCAGAGGAGACCTTCATAAAAAATGAGGTTCAAAAGACTGAAGTCATGTTGCATTTTAGCGTCACTCTCACGATAGTTATGCATAAATCCATTTATGCCCTTATATACTTTGATTGCATAAAATACGTTTAAAGTTCGCCCTTACACATAAAAGCATAAATGACGTCATCATCGTGAAAGGTCATCGTAAAATATCTTGAAACCCCAAACCAATGTTAATGTTGAATATCTCATTACTTCGAGGTTTTTTTTTCCCCCTACCCATTCTGAAGTATTCTGAGCCCTGTGTGATGATAAATTCATCGTAAAATGATATTGCGAAATCGTTAACGAATAAAGAATCAGAAAAAACGATGTTTTTCGTAATGGAAAGTGAGGAAATTTTCAGATTTTCTTTTATAAATATGGATTTTATCTATAACCTTTCTCCGGAAAGGACATATATTTTAAGAATGAGAAAACATTCTGATTAGAGTCTATATATGGAACTTCTTTCGTTACCTTCTTGAATAATGGGGAGCTCAATTTAAAATGAAACTCGCGGAATCATCTTTCTTCATTGTACCTTTATGTGCATTTCTAACATTTCCGTACACTATTTATGCATTCATGGGGGACTCTATCAGTAGGCATAATGTGGCCTAGCACTAATATATATACATATATATATATATATATATATATATATATATATATATATATATATATATATATATATATATATACAGAGGCTGTTCACACATTTTTTAGACGATGTATATTGTATTCACAAAACTAAATTACATAAAATTCTTGTGTTATAAATGTTCTATTTGACATCCCTTATTCTGAACTATCTTTCGACATCGCAATTTCCAGGATAATAATGCCTTTTGAAGTGTCAGAAGAGGTATTCTATCCCATTCCTCCTGAACAGCTTTTCAGAGTCCTGTAAGGGTTTGGGGACGACGTTTGGATAATGCAGATCCGAAAGCACAAAAATCCATAGGTGATACATCGGGAGATTTAGTAGGGATATCAGTGAAGGGTATGGCCTTGATACCAGTTTTTTTGTTCCATTTCTTTTAGGAAATTTACAGTGGATTTTGATGTGTGACTGCTAGCTTTGTCCTGATGGAGTCTCACAGATTGATGGCACTGTGGGTAAAGCGATGGTATTTCATTCAGAAAAATTGGCGATAAAATATGTTCCTGATAGTATTTGGAGTTAATCTTGACATTTTTTTCCACTCTCTTTATTTTTAACTTGCCATTATAAGAAAAACCAGCAACAATCATGAATCCCTTAGAAAAACTTTCTTTCGATTCTTTGAACCATGTACTTAAATTTTTTTCTCCCCTTTTATGATAATAAATGGCTCTTTTTTTGTTGCAATCCTTTAAATACACCCATGATTCATCTATTGTGACAATTGTTTTCCATTTTTCTTTGGATAAGTGTTTCTCGTATAGAATTCTGCAGCGTGTCCTGCGTTCAGCGATATGATTTGGAAGAAGACGATGCACGTTGCGTTTTTTCGCTTTCTTAAGATTTAAATCAACGTTTATCATTTTGTTTACAGTGGACACCGAGTATTTTAATGATTTTGCAACTGTCCTTTGACTAGGGGGATTTTCTTTTAACATTAAACAACGTACCTTTCCAATAGTCGAAGATGTCCGTTTTTTCCTTGGATACTTGTTTGGAATTTTTGTCCCACTTGAGGCTCCAATTTGACGTTTTTTTTCCTTTCTTGTTGACGATATTACCTATCGACGCTTTAGATATCACAAAACCATGATTCTCACATCGTTTTTGGATAACGGAGTATGCATATTTCTCTTCGGAAAGAGCATAAATGCAGCCTTCGAACCACTGCTTTGTTAAAAACGCCATCTATATAAATAAAAATGTAAATGTTCGTTTGTTCAAATCCTCGAATCTCCGAAAGTTCTTCGCCGATTTCTTTGAAATTTTGACACATCGTTGCATTTGAATAAGTGAGTGTTTTTATATACCTACTATATAGATGCCATACATATTACAGGTATAAACATGCTTTTTTTAAAACACACTCTATACTAAATATTTTGCAGCAAACGAGAAATGTCTTTCCCTTCCCCCTCAGAACAGAAATTTGTCACGGTGGGGTGCGACCCCACTATCAGCAGTTCCCAGAGGTGATAAAGTACGCAAGGATCATTCTAGACAATAAAAGACGATCGAAGAAATAAGAGAACGCACATGGCTGAAGATATTTTCTGTTGAATACGCGAGGAAATTTCAAATATGAACATGGATTTCACAGCAGAAATCTACAACGAAGCGTTGATAATGATTGAAGATTTGTGCTTAGAAATTGTGAACAAAGTTCTCAATCAAATGGGAATGCCATAACCGAATCGATCTGCTGATGCTTCGTTCGATGTAGAATTGCGCCCTGAACAAAATTACAACACGGGTGATCTTTTGCCTTATCTGCAATCAAATATTCCTTAGCTAACACTTGAGCAAAAAGGCATTTACTTTCTAATAATGCAAACTGTCAATAACGGGGTTGGAGAAATCTTCTTAGATGCGCCAGGAGGAACTGGTAAAACGTTCCTAATTAGATTGATTCTGGCAGCAATGCGATCCCAAAAGGACATAGTCTTAGCTCTTGCGACGTCCGGAATAGCTGCGACATTGCTACCAGGTGGAAGAACTGCACATTCCACTTTGAAATTGCCATTGATCTTCCAATTCATTGAAACTCCCACGTGTAACATTTCCAAAGCATCCGGTATGGGAAAAGTATTGCAGAAAGGCAAACTTATTGTTTGGGATGAATGTACAATGGCACACAAAAAATCGCTCGAGGCTCTTGATCGATCGTTGCAAGACTTGCGTGGAAACATCAGACCATTTGGAAACGCATTAATATTGCTTTTAGGAGATTTCAGGCAAATATTACCTGTAATTCCTCGATCAACACCAGCGGACAAAATAAATGCTTTCCTGAAACACTCTACTTTGTGGCGACATGTAAAGACGTTGAAATTAACTACAAATATGAGTGTCCAGCTGCAAAACGATCGATCAGCTGAGTTATTCTCATATCAATTGCTGGAAATTGGGAACGGAAAGGTGCCGGTTGATCTGACATCAGGACGAATTTCATTGTCTCATAATTTCTGGAATTTAGTATCGTCAAAAAAAGAATTGGTTGAAAAAGTATTTCCCAATATTCAAACCAGTTATAAGAATCATGATTGGATGAGTGAACGAGTTATTCTTGCGAAGAACAAAGACGTCTACGAACTTAACAATATCATTCAGTATAACATTCAAAGCGAGGCAGTCACATACATGTCCGTCGACACTGTTGTGGAAGCAGATGAAGCGGTTCATTATCCAACAGAATTTTTTAATTCACTCAATCTGCCAGGGATGCCACCGCACGTACTGCAATTGAAAATCGGCTTGCCAATTATAATGTTGCGAAATATCAACCAACCAAAGCTTTGCAACGGCACGCAGCTTGCAGTAAAAAAAATATTACTGAGCAACATCGTAGAAGGAACGATCTTGACAGGACCATTCAAAAGTGAAGATGTCCTCATTCCTCGCATTCCCATGGTTCTAACGGATATGCCATTTAAATTTAAGAGATTGCAATTCCCAATTCGATTAGCGTTTGCAATCACCATCAATAAAGCTCAGAGCTAATCTTTACAATTGTGAGGGTTAGATTTAGACACGGATTGTTTCTCACATGGACAATTATATGTTGCGTGTTCTAGAGCTGAAAAACCAGACAATCTATATATCTGCAAAGACAATGCAACAACAAAAAATACTGTATACCCACAAGTATTGTAAAATTAAGCATTTTTGAAATTTTTTTATTTCCAATGCAGCGGGCGAAGGGGAACACAATTCTTTCACCAACATATTACATAAAACAAGCAAGTACTAAAAACTGAACTATAAAATATGTTGGTGGTAACGTAACTCGCGTCGGGAGCATACTTTAAGCTACACATGCCTCCTGGGTAGTGCTAAATGAGTAACAGCTTTGCAGCCTTTATAAATTAAACATATTAGAAACGTGCTTTCTCTTCCATTTAGCCAGACTGAGCCACAGCAACGCGTGGCCGGGTACAGCTAGTTTTGAATAAAAACAAAACTTTCAAGATGGAGACGATAATTTTGACTTTTAAAAACATAGTACAATTGCAATTATTTCTTTTGCAGCAAGCGATTTTTTATTACCGCTTACCAAAATCGTCTAAAAAATGTGCGAACAGCCTCTGTATATATTTTCTTCTTTTTTTCAGCATATGAGAGTATGGGATTTCGCCTGTGCAAAAATTAATCGTAGTGCATCGATAATTTTCATGCAATGACTTGTTTCTCTATACTAAAATGCTAAATTTACTCTTACAAGCACGGTGTGAATAACTAACCTGCAAATTTGTTAAGTAAACTGGTCCTCAAAATTTCATCCGGTATCTTTGTAATTTATTTTGTTTTCATCTTAAGTGCTTGCTACCAGAGTTTTGGGTTACACGCTTAAAATTAATTTGCTTTTTCCTTCATTTAATTCTCAGTTCTTAAAGTTCTTTGTAATTTAATTACTTTTTAGGGAAAATAGAGGTTATAGATTCATGTTATTGTTCAGAAGGATTTTTTTTCTCTTATTCAACATCTCTTGCCATTTATTTTCATTTATAAAAGACTGAATATATCGATGCAAAACTACCGTGCGTATTTCTAGGGCACATTTATCTAATCAGACGAAAGTCGATATGTAATGTGTGTGTGTGTGTGTCAGTCATGGCATCAATTGCTGACATTTATACAGTACTAGCTGAAAACCCGCACTTCGCTACGGAGTACATTCAAATTAAAAACAACGGTCAATGTATGCAATTAATGCCAAAAAAATAAATATACATATTTATAATAAATATGACGATCAATGTATACAATTGATGTAAAAAATAAATATATATATATATATATATATATATATATATATATATATATATATATATCATAAGGGATATTTTTTTTGATAATATCCAATCGTCTACTGCATTAGAAAGAAAAAAATATTTTTTTTGTCTATTTAGTTGTTATGCACTTGACGATAAATTTATTTAAAGTACCAGAAAAAGAAATCACGTGATCGGCATTTAATAAATTAAACTCTAAAATTTAATATTTAAAAATTCAGCAAAAATCAAAACATCAAGGTAAAGATTCCAAATTGATTTCATTTTAAAGAAATTTTTATGATCTTTCTTGTGATATAAATTTTATAACCCTCAAATTATTATTTTAAATGCAAACTTAAAAAAAGTTACTAAAACAGCTTAAAATTTAATTTTAAAAAATCTAAGAAGAATTTTTCAAAAATCTTTCTTAGTGCACCCCTACATTATAAGAAGAACTGGCATGCAAAATTTCAGCCCTTTAGGTCCAGCGGTTTGGTCTGTGCGTTGTATGTCAGTGAGTCAGTTACGGAACTGTTTTATATATATAGACTGGGCAAATTAATTGGGACAATCGCAAAAATTTTCACATGCGTTGTTTAATTAGTATAAGTTCACTTACATGCATGGTACAGCAATCTAGTAGCAAATATGTCCTCCCCTAGCTTTAAGGATAGCAGCCTGTACACATTTTGGCATGGATTCTACTAATTTAGAACACAAAATTTTTTCGTCGTCATCACGAAATGAAACTTTTATGACATTCTCAATCATTTTTCTCTTGATTGAGCAGTCCATCTTACTCACACGTCTCTTCACGATGCTCCACAAATATTACATCTGGAGAATTCCAGTAAATGATGAATTCCAGTAATGATGTAAATCATCTGGAGATTCTCCAGATGATTTACATCTGGAGAATCACGAGGTCAATCCAAAACTGTTAAGGCTGCGTTGTACTAAAAAAATCGTATTTCCCTTTTCCTCTTCTTGCAGACTCTTCTGTGGTGGGAGCAGTTCAATTGACAGTTCGAGAATTCCACTCTGCCTTAGGATTGACATTTTGAGGGATTATAATGGCTCTCTGTCTATATAGGGGGGGGTTAAGGGCTGCCCCTAAATGTTTTATTTAAAATATAATTTTGTCAATTATTTACAGTTACATAAATGCTGATAGTCAAATAAAATTGGTATTGTCAGATAGCCTGAACTTTTTTGCAAAGCGCTACGGGATTCATTTTATAAATTTCGTCCACCGAAGAAATTTATGAACGTTTAAAACACAGTACACCAGATTTTTCCCCGAATAATCTTAATTTTCAAATATTAATTGAACTTTTTTTAAAAAACGAAAAATGTACACAAATGTAAAATTTCTTTCTCTATGACGGAGTACAATTTTTTAAAAAAAATCTTTGAATCCAAGTCGGCAATCCGTGGACAAATTTTCTCCATAGGTTAACAATGAGGTGAGCGAATCCAATGGGGTTAGTACATAGCAGCCTTAATTTCTTTTCTTGAAAAGATTTCTTTACTAGCTTACAATTATGGCATGCATCAAGATCTTGTTGAAGCACACCAACACCGCCAGCGAACGTTTCCATAAAAGGCACAATTTTGTCTTCTAGTATTGAAATGTATTTTTTTGGAGTTCGTAATTCCTTCAACTGGTACTAAGCCAGATGTAAAATCATCCCAAAGCATCTGGTTTTTAGGGAGCTTAACTGTTTGATTAAGATGTTGTTCCCTGATGCGTTTCGCCTGACAAATGTTGATCGAAACCTTTGCACAAAATAATACGTTACATCGCCGAACACAACCTTATTCTGGTCATGTGCTGTCCAGGATTGATATTTCCTGGCCCAATATAAATGTTTTCTCTTTATAGTGTGACGTTGTATCCATTACTACTCGAAAATTGTAATTATATAAGTCTGTGATGCTCGTTCCTACCCCTCAACATGAACATGTCATCTATCGCCGAATTGTTAAACTGAGCGGTCGTCTCATAAACTCTAGGATAAGAGGCCATAAATTTCGTGTAATATGCGGTTCTGACGTTATAAAAGACATAAATCCCAGAGTGTTTTCGAGGGCTCTCCAGAATTTTGACACTATAGCGACATGTGGAATCCCGTAAACTTTGGACACTTACGAGCACTTAAAACGCCGGAGAAAGCTTTTGAATTTTCCGACCGTATAAAAGAAGACCCCCAATACTCCATGAGGGAGAGATCTGTTTTTTTTTTAGGGCCAGAGAGAGACGCAGCTCTCTTGGTCCGGCCTTATAGGCTGCGTTGTCGGTGAACCCGAAGCCGTCCTGACATATCTAACTGTAAATTCTAACTCGCTGTACATACTTGCTTTTTGTAGTTGTAGTGTTTAAGGTAGAGTAGTAAAGAAATTGAAGCGAAACGCTTGTCGTATTTTTGACTACGTTACAATAGCGTGTGATAATAACGGTTTTTGGACTGGTGTTCTTGCTCATCTACCTGCTTCAATAAGTCTTCGTCGTGAATCAACACACCAGTAGCCTCACACCAGTAGCCCAATAATTCTCTCTGATGATCTGTACTTGTCTTGCTAGGATGCATTTTACTATTTCGTACAAGAAATTTGTGTGTCCGAGGTGTTGTCTTACGTTTGCGCCCACATTTACTCTTCCGTTTTGGAGAAACTGTCCCAAAACTTATTTTGCTGATTAATAATCCTTGAAACACTGGATTTTAACAACTCCAACTGCTACAGCAATATCCCTCACAGTCAAAGAGGTATGCTGACTAAGGGTAGTCCTTTACGTGATAGTGATACCCATATTTTCATACGCGTGAGAACCAGACAACTCACACAATCGACCACTTCTTACCGCAGCTGACACGCAACTGACGCGAAAATGCTCTACGTGTGATGATCACGTGGTCAAACCAGTTTAGACTAGTCAAGGTCAACCTCCTTTCGGAACAAAATTCAGTTGAAACTGGTTTCAGGCAGGAAATCCCTGGGAAAGGACGGATGTTATGAAAAATGAAGCTTGTTCCAATTAATTTGCACAGTACTGTAATCACTAAGAGGAATACTTCTAAATAACTTTTTATTAAAAATACTAAACGTTTATAAACAATAATAACGTTTTATTAACAATGACGATGGAAAACGAACATTTTACAGATGAATTTAAAGGAATAGAATTGATGAATGATGGGGTGTTGTTATTACGCACACAAGCATATATATGCACATAATTTGAGGCATAAATCTATTGATCCTTATTAGTTTAGCTGCGCTTGACATGAACCCGAAGAATTTAGACTTATACAAAACAAGAAAAGAGGACAAACTTAATACTATTAATCAGGCTTCAACATGAGTACAATTTTGAAATGTAGATTATAGTCAAATTCCGATTCAAATCCATGTTCCTGTAACGATTAAATTGCCAGAAACATTTATTTTGGTATAGTTTCCAGATATTTTTATTCTGCTTAAATTGCCAGAGATTGCTATTCTGTTCCGTGAATGCACGCCCTTCTGTACATTTGTACTTTAGGAGAATCGATCTGTAAGGGGAGTTTTTCATGATTCGGTCAACTTTGACAAAGATGCATCAAAAAATACTTACCTAGTATCTCTGGGTAAGTATTACCTAGTATCTTGTGCGGCCTGTCTGTGTTCAAAATTTTTATTTAGGTATCTTCAGGATTTTCGAATTCGAATAAAAACCTAAAAATATTTTCTAGAAGTAATAACATCCCTAAAGAAAATTACTTTATTTTTCCATATAAGGGGCTAAAAATTAATGAACTAACACACACACATATATATATATATATATATATATATATATATATATATATACAGTGGAACCTCCATATATCGAACTTCCACATATCGAAATTTTCTATATATCGAACTCTTAGCAAATCTCCATGTTCATTACATAGAAGAACTGTTTCTATATATCGAAAAAATCTCTATATATCGAAATTTTTTCACGACATATTGGGAGATTTTATTCCACTTTAGAATAAAATATCCCAATTTTTGGCGTTTGAAACAATACTTCGTGGACTTCAATTCGTGGAAAATGTCCCTGATGAAGTTTTTAATGGACTGAATAAATGCGAGCATTTCTTTGATGAACTTTCCGCAAAACCGGCTGTTCAGCAAGATATTCGTAGATTTTTTAAAGAATGTAACTGTGATCACTGTAACCACTGTTTGGATTATTGTTTTTTTTTTAAAGGTATATAGTACTCAATAAATCTTTCACATTAATTCAGCTTTTAGTTATTAACTTTCATTTAATGTGATTCGCATATAAATTGGAAATGGAGTTTCGTATAGGAAAATTAGTTTTAATTTTAATGTTTAGGATAATTATGATAAAACTAAGATCAATTCTATATATCGAAATTTCTATATATCGAATTTTTTTCCGGCATTTTGCTACTTCGATATATGGAGGTTCGACTGTATATATATATATATATATGTTTGTATGTGTGGGGTGTGACGTCATGACTGATTGATGTTTAGAATAGGTCCTCGATCGGCATTGGTACTGGCGCTGGGGATGCGACATCGATAACAAAACATCGATATTCAATATTAAAACATCGATGCTAATAAAACACCGCCCAAAAGCCATCGATAGTTTTTAAATTTCGATAGTTTTGGGGCGATCGATGTTTTTAAATATTTGTTTTTGATGTTTCAGCGATGATTTTAAACATTTGTTTTTGAACATCCATTTTTTAAAGCTGGTTTAGTAACCTCTAACATTAATGTTACATCGGCTAGTCGTGGGGGCAGAGCCTGACTAAGGCAGGGGCATACGCGGCAGTTGCCCTGGGCCCCCACATTAGAAGGGGGCCCCCAAATCAAATAGAAAGTTATTTTACGTTTCCTTCTTTAATGAACTTTTTTTTAGATGTGCTATATCCCTTTTAATGATGGACATAGAATTGTCAGAAAATCAACAAAATGGACAGAACGATATTTCGTCTGACCATTGGAGGGGGGAGGGGGACTTTATAGATATTTTAGGTTCTAGTCAATTATCTTGTTATATATCTATAATGAGGTGAAAAATTTAAATACCTCCATAAAGTTCGGTTCTTCATTACTGAAGTAGTGAAGCAGAGGGGGCCCCCAAAGAAGTTTTTGCCCCGGGCCCCAATTAGGCTAAGTCGGGCCCTGCGTGGGGGAGGAGGGAGTTAATTTTACTATCTGATTGGGCTGGCCCAAATGACAAAACTTGGTTGCTAGAGTCGGCGCATATCACAGAATTTCCATGATACATTTTATTACTTTTACCAGAAAGTGGAGGAAGAAATTATTGCTATAAAAACAATTGATAGGACCAAAGCATAAAGAAAAATCCTGGATGTCCAAGACCAGAACAAAACAAATAATTAAATGGTAACTCTCGTGTTTATACTATTCATAAATGGTAAAGTTCTGGAGTGTCGAGTACATTCTAAGCGCTCTGATTGGTTCATCGGTTGTTGTGAAGTTTGCCGGTTGTGTTGATTGCCATTTGTCTCGTTGCTAGGGGTTCGCTCCCCCTTTTGTATTCGTCATTTTCAGAATTCAGACTTACATTTACTGAGTGTGAAAATTGTGGTACGTGATTAGCTTTTTTATTATGGTACATTTTCATTAAAAAACCCTATCAAGACAACGGAAAACATCGGGCACAAAACATCGATGTTTAAAAAAATCTGATTCAATAAATCGATATTTAGAACCAGGGCCGCCCAGAGACTTTACGGGGCCTGGGGCGAACTTCTGTTGGGGGCCCCAAGACTATTTTTCAGAAGACTATTTTGTAGTAAGAGAAATCGAATATTTTTTCGAAATTTTTCGGAATATTTAATCGAATATTTTTTTTTAAATTTTTTGGGGGCCCCTTTTTTCAGGAAATTATTTTGAATTTTGAAGTTCGGTACAGGTTTCAGAATTTTCTTTCGAAGGAAATCTAATAAATAAATTTTTATAAATTTTTTTGTGGCCCCTCCGGCAGTTGGGGGCCTGGGGCAAAGTGCCCCAGTTGCCTCCCCCTCTGGGCGGCCCTGTTTAGAACATCGACGTTGTTATCAAAACATCGATATTTTGAAAACATCTACATCGATATCGCATCCCTAATTGGCGATTGGCAGGTAACAGAGAAGAGCGCGAAAATTGCTTCATCACGACTGAGTCGTTACTTACACACACACACACACACACGCACACACACACACACACACACACACACACACACACACACACACACACACATATATATATATATATATATATATATATATATATATATATATATATATATCTGATATTGGATGAGAGCTGTGGCAACAGCAAGCGAGACGAATCAGAGGCGTTCCCGCCTAACGAAGATCCCCACCATTTTACGTGGAATGCACGACTAGGGAGAGAGTAAAAGCCGCCATGAGAGAAAGAGGTTATGTAGAAGACGGCTACCAAAAAGACGTAAAATCATGTTCCATAATTGTTAATTGTAACAGCTTTTGTCCTGTGACTCGTCGATAATAAATCAATGTTAGTGTAAACAGGTGTGTTCGATATTCAACGAAGAACAACAATAATTCACACACACACACACACACACACACACATATATATATATATATATATATATATATATATATATATATATATATATATATATATATATATATATATATATATATATATATATATATATATATATATATATATATATATAATCCAGCATGAAATCCATGGGAGTTCTCAAAAGTTTACATTGTTATTTTACGTTCCGGTGGCGAAACGCTTGTTTCCGCCAAATTCCGAAATGATGACCGACATAAAATATAGTTAAGAGCTGCGTGATTTCCAAAGTGGCTGTAGAAACAGCTGCTGCCGAGAGAGCCGTCTGAGAAATCAATAGAGATTACGTCAATAAGCAGCCGACGGAAACCGGGATATTTATTTACGTTTGTTCTTTCGCCGAATCGACAAGTGTTGGGGAAACAGAACAGCGGGTTATAAAAATGCTAATTTGTTAGACGAATAAAACGAAAAAGAAAGCGCCAAACAGAACAAAAAACTTCTATACAATTAACGCAAAGTTGAAAGACCTGGATGTCGAGAATATTTAAATTGACGAGCACCTAGCTGCTGCTGTCTTCAGCGGCTAGATTCTCTTACAGACCAATTGATCTGAAACACGGCAGAGCGTTGGCCGGCAAAAGAAAGTAGCTGGACAAAATGTAAAGCGCAATTCCAGGAAAATCACTTCTGTTTCGAGTCAATGATGACGCTCTGCATGGTTAGTATTCATATTTGTATTCCGTTATTGATTCTGGATTACACAAATTTCTTTTATTCTATGACATGCTGTTTCTAAACATTATCCTACAAAATCAGTAGTAAGGTCAGCCGCGCTCTATCGATTTTCAGTTGTACAACTGAAAATTGGACAGGTGAGGCAATATAAACGTTGCACCAGGCCCAGATTTCCGCATAGGCAAGTGGGGCACTTGCCCAGGGCCCCCAAAATTATGGGGCCCCCTAATATAGTATAAAGTGTACATAGTTTTGAGAATTTGTTTTTTGGTTAATATAATAAAGGGGTGCAGTGGTGGATACAGAAAAAAATCCTGGGTGGAGCACAGTGCACCCACTATAGTGAAAGCATGCTTACGTCCATAAGCGTTTCTGGTTTAATTTTTTTTTCGGGAGGGGGGGGAGGGGGGGGAGGGGGGAGTTGTAATAACTGCAGACTGTGATTTATTTTGAATTTCAAAAGAAAATTCTATGAATTTATTTATTAACATTAAAAAGTAAATTAATTAGTTAACACTTCTTATTAATATTCATTATTTTCTTCAAATTTTTGACTTGTCGGTCGAAATTTTTTTGAATTTCTGGTCCCGATTTAAGGGAGGCCGGGGTGAGTGTACCACATGTTCATGTGGAAATCTGGTCCTGAGGAGGGGGGACATGCCCCCCTCTGGGTCTGTCCTTGAAGGGGGCCCCCAAAGTCTGCTTTGCCCAGGGCCCCATTGTGTCAAAGTCGGGCCCAGCGTTGCACTGTTTGCTGTCTGACTGGTTCAATTTTTACTCGTGGAGCAGTGGAGTCTGTCCACAACTGTTACGACTTCCCAGCTTGGTCGAGCCTCTAGCATAGTTGTATAATTTTTTTTTTTTATCAAGTGGCCGCGTATGTACAACTTTTAATTGTACAACTGTTTAATTGTATTGCGTGGCTAGCCTTTAAGGCTGCTGTGTACTCACCCTGTTGGATTCGCTCACCTCAATGTTAACCTATGGAGAAAATATATGTCCAAGGATTGCCGACCCGGGTTTAAAGATCGTTTTTAAAAAATTGCACCCCGTAATAGAGAAAAAAAATTTTAAACCTTGGGGTGATTTTCGTTTTTCTTTTTTAAAAATGCAAATAATGTTTTAAATTTTAAATTATTCGGGGGAGAAGAATCTAGTCTAGCGTGTTTTAAACGCTTCTCGATTCCTTTCGTGGGCGAAATTTATAAAATGAATCCTGTTTCGAGATGCAGAAAAGTTCAGGCTATCTGAAAAACACCATTTTTATTGGATTATCAGGATTTACTATGTAGCTGTAAATAGTAGACACATGCGTCAACACTGACGTGAGGGAATCCTACCTGTCACTGATCAGCTCGGGGCTGTTATTATAAGTTCTGTGCTCAGATGGTAAAATGTTACAAGTCCCTTTTTTTTTTAATTTACGAGACAGAAATTCTGTGATTCAAGATGTCATGAAAAATCAGTCATTTGTTTTACGTGAGCAAATGTGGTACCAGTGTTTCAGAAAAATAGTTGGCTATTTCTTGCAGCAGTTACGTTAAATAGAAACTACCGACGAATGAAAATTCGGAATGTGAAAAACTCACATTTTCTTAAAAAAAGTGACTTATAACATTTTGCCATCTGAGCACAGACTTTGCTCAGATGGCAAAATGTTATAAGTCACTTTTTAAAAAAAAATTACGTGAAAATATCTTTAGTTTTTGCACTATCTTAATGTTGTAGATTAATATTTTAGAGCAGCGGTTCTCAACCTGTGGGGCGCGCCCCCCTGGGGGGCGTAGAAGAATGTCAAGGAAGGCGTGAGTTTTTTTTCCAAGATTGAACGACCTCCTCGGTGATAAAAAAAAAATCTCCCATTGCAACAGATAAATGAATTGAAGGACCTTATATCAGAGCATTTGGTGGCATTGCAAAATGAAATTGCAGACGATTTTCCAGATATTAGTTCAGAGAACTGGGAGTTTAAGGCTATGTACACATGAGAGCGTTGCAACGCGCGTTAGAAAAACCGAATGTGTACACTATAGTAGCGTTAACGCCACGTTGAGCGCCAGTATAGCTACGGAAGTTGAAGAGGCAGCATGTGTTTGGATTTTGTACCGTAGGTATAAAGCACGAAGACGAAGGCAAAGAAAATACTGGGTACATCCGATTTTAAATGACAGATTGACTCACGGTTCTTTTGTAACACTTTACCCGAATCCAAGAAAACATGAGCCCCAGTTTTTTAACTATTTAAGAATGTCGATTGCATCCTTTGACGAGTTATTAGAAATAGTTAAGGATGACCTGGCTCCTAGTGAGAACGTTGTAAGGGATAGCATTTCTCCAGAAGAAAAACTCGTAATCACATTGAGAAATGAAAACATTTTCTATATTATTTACCCTTACCCTTTATGTACCAAATTATGAATTCATAAACGAAAACTCACGTAAATTTTTATTTATGTTAATTCAATACTAACTAGCAAATTAGTGTAAAATAATTACTCACCTTCTTAAAATTTAATTAATTACTACTAGTTAATTGAAGTGGTACTTTAAAGTACCGCCAGTATTATAGGGTTACAAAAATCTTCAAACTTTGAAAATTAATCAGAATGTTTGAAAAATGATATAATTATTTATTATGAAACGCAGAACAATTTTAAATATAATGAAAATTTAACTTTGATTATATTTAAAAAAAATTTTTTTTAATTTACAAATAAAAAAATTACATATGCTGCATTTTGAATGAAGTTTTGATTGAACTTTTCTTTGTGCACAAAGCTTGCAGAGATCTCGATTTGACACAAATGTTACACGAATTTTGTACTCTAACAGGGAGACTGATTCATGTTTTTCTGTATATATTATGTATTAATTTACACATGCTATTTCCAGCATAGCAAAAAAGTGCCTATGCCACCACTTTTTTGATTTTCTGTCTCTTTCATCGATCAATCGTAGCATATCCGACTTATCAACACCACCCATGTGTGCGTTATGTGTGCAGTTACATTAAAAAAATATCATCTGTAGATAGAAAGTGGAGAGAAAATTTAAAGAAATGTAAATTTATAATGTACTTAGGGAATGTATATTTGTGGTTCTATATCAGAAAAATAATCAAATACATAAATCATAAAATAAAAAATATACATTAGTATATTGGGCACGAAGTCGCGTATCTTTCATGTAACACCAAACTCCCTTATTTTAATTCAAATGTTTAAAAATATTTTAAAATAATAACATTTGAAAATTTCGCATAAGTTCATTTTGAAAAATTCATGTATTTCATATATATCTTATTTATTCTGCACTTTGTAAAAAAATAGAAATATGCCTGTCAAAAAACAGTAGTCAACTGCCCCAGAGCGCGCGTTGCAACGCTCTCATGTGTACGGTCTAATTCAACACAAAGGAACTCGAGGCGCGCTGCAGTCGCGCGATCTGCGTGGAACTCTCCAAACGCGCGTTCTAGTAGAAGAGAGCGTTGCATGTGTACGCAATCGTTTGATCAGTTGTACTTTTCAACGCGCGATGCAACGCGCGTTAGAAAGCGCTCGTTGCAACGCTCTCATGTGTACATAGCCTAAGTTGACAAGATATCCTTTTAAAATCGACGTGGATGTACTTCCTGATCATATTCAGGAACAGGCAATCGACCTATAATTTGATTCTCAAGCAAACGCGGAATTCCAAAAACATGGATGTAGAAAATTTTTGGTTACGCTATTTTCCTGTTTACCCAGAAGTTGCTTTGGAAGGTTTGAGGTTGTTAGAGCAGTTTTCATCCACATATCTCCGTGAATCTAGATTTTCAGTATTAGCATACATAAAGTCAAAATATCGAGCAAAGCTGGACGTTGAAAGTGACCTTAGGTGTGCTTTGTCACAGTTACAACCTAATATTAAAAAAACTTGTCAAGGACAAACAGTGCCAGCCCTTTCACTAATGTTGTGAAAGGGACTGGTATAACATGCCAACCTCACCTAGATCCTTGATTACCTGAAACATATTTGATCTGTATTTAATTCTTTGATTTCATATCTTCTAGTAATATGTTGTTCCAAATTAAGATATGTGTAGTAATATTAAATTTTGTGTATGAAATTATCTATTCTATATTTTCATTAAATAACCAGCTTCAGTTTCAAATTCCGATTGTACTATATGCACTGACCACATATGGCAGTGGTTGGGGGGGGGGGGAGGCGTGACCTCCCATAAGTGTTCAAAGGGGGCCACAGAGCCTGAAAGGTTGAGAACCCCTGTTTTAGAGGGTTAATAGAAATTAGGCTTTATAAGTGGAACGGTTTATCGACAAAACTAAACAATAGTACAAAATGTGCAATTTTACATCGTTTTACAATGTTTCATTTTCAGCCGTTATAAGGTCTTCAACTTCGTCAATCTCTGCAGCATCGTCAGTGGTACGCAGGTTCCTGTAAAAACCGTGGCAGTCTTCATCAATCAGGGAAATAATTGACAATAGGTCTGATTTTTTTAGATGGTTAATGGGAGTGACCCAATATAAGAGAGTGGAATGCTGACAGAATCTAATGATAGTGGCTTTCCTCTTTTCTACCTCCTGAAGTCTACTATCTGAAATTCTACTGATTCGTCGATAGTGTGTTTATATTTTATTACCCCAAAAATTGATTCATATTGCAACCATTTTATCTTCATGAGAAGTACGCCTTTGTACGTCGATATTTAATGTTTTTTGGCTGTTTCCTAATAAGTTCTCCAAA
>OU015498.1:19057636-19067636 GCA_907164885.2 Dolomedes plantarius
CAGCCAGCGCTACATCTCCGAGGTGTTGGAGCCAGTTGTCCTTCCTTACCTTCAGGGCTTGCTCACAGCCATATTTCAACAGGATAATGCGCGACCACACGTGATACGCATTGTCCAACGGTTCTTCGTCAATCGCCAGATTGAATTGCTTCCCTGGCCGCCTCGCTCTCCTGATCTTTCGCCGATAGAAAACATGTGGTCCATGGTTGCTCTACGATTGACCCAGATTCCATCCCCAGCTGCCACAGCAGATCAACTTTGGCAACGTGTGGAAGCTGCTTGGTCTGCCATACCCCAAGAACTCATCCAAAGTCTCTTTGAATCAGTGCCGAGGCGTGTGGCAGCGGTCATCTCCAACAATGGCGGCTACTCTGGCTACTGATTTTGGCAGGAACCACACTTCACAGAAGTCTATAAATTTAATCATTTGATACTTGGTCAGCATGTTATCTACAAAATAAATTTTGTTGTGATATCTCTTGTCTTTCTTGGTGTTGCAATTTTGGGTGGCCAGCAGTGTATTAACAGTTTCTTCGAGCTGTTCTTCAGTTTCAATATTTGCGATTTGTTAGCCAGGCAAACATAGCGATGCTATGCCTCTTTTTGGTTTAACGCCAAGCAGGGCTTCATGAGGACTTTGGCTTCGTGGTATGTAGAGTTCTTGGCAAATTGAACAAATTGTAAACCACCTGACCATTTATTTGTATCGTTATCGTTCATCCATGCATTTAACATATTCTGTATATACTGACTGGCCCTGTCAACTGAGCCTTTTGTTTAAGTATGACGAGACTTTCCATGAACTATCTTTAACATCTTTCCACATAGCGCATAGTTCGTATATGGCTTGATTACTGAATTCCCTACCATTATCTGAATGCAATATAGCTGGAGCAGCAAAAGTTAAAAATATTTGAAGAAGGTGATACGCTACTTCTTCAGCTGTCTTAGTTTTCAAAGGTCGTAGCTGGACAAACTCCATTAACTGATCTTGATACACCATTATGAACTTTTATTCGCCATCCCTGTATGACTGCAGGTCTAAAAATATAAGCACTTTGTCGCAAAACAGTTCTTTATTTAACAATAGATTTATGTTTGTAATATATGCAACGAGTGGTTTCATACTCACTAACAAGTGTTCCTAGGTGAAGATAAAAACTACAATTTTAAAAGTGGGTCGCGACCAACCGGTTCGGAACCGCTGTTCTAGGGTTCTCCATTGCGAAGAAAACCATACGGTCCGTAATTTTTGCACACCAGTGCATTTCATTCTTTGTACGTTTCATTTGTGCATTCATATTAAACTGTGATTTTATTTTGTCATTTTCAAAAGTTAAATCTCTCGTCATTGCGTAACTTTTAGCACTTATATATACAGTAGAACCTAGGTACTTCCTGTTCATTGGATCTACAGGGAACGACGAGTAGCGAACGAATTTTCCCCATAAAGGGTAACGCAAACTGGAATACTCTATTACTGAACCCCCAAAAGTTTAAGAATTTACTTGTCAATTATCTCGTAATGACGTATATGACCCTCCCTCCTCCCCAAAAAAGCTCGAAATAAAAGAAGAAAAAAAAGTTCATTTTGAAATACATAATCCTCTGAGAACAAGACTAACGCGTTGGTCATCGTTTCGCCAAGAAAGTAGGGATTGCCTCATGGAGGTTTTATACAAAGTGCGACGAGCACCGGACAAAGGTCGAGATATATATATATATATATAAACAGTGATACCTTTTCATGGTGGCTAGTCATGGTTTCAAAAAAAAGTGGCCATTTTAAGGGGTGGCCGTGGAAAAGAGGTTTATTCCATAATATTGGCTCTATGGAGTCTTTAATTGGTTCTAAATAAAATGCGGGCATTTAGACGGGTAGTAGGCAAGTTTCACTATACATATATATGTATATATACAGTGGCTCACTGTATATATATATATATATATATATACCGGGTGGCCATAATTAAACTGACAGTGCTCACAGTGTTCTGTAGCGCGATCTATTTGCGAGAATGACGCCACATTTTGTAGGAAGATTAAACAAGACGGGGGACGAAGGATTCCGCGAAAAAATAAATTAGTTCCAAAAGTCACCGCTAGGGGAATATTTGGCGCTGTGTAATAGAAAATAGAGTGTTAACAAATGCAAATCAATACGGAAATTACCTTTTATTACCCAACTGCTTCGATTGTATCCTGTGGTACAGGTTTTCGTCCTCTGCCTGACTGAACCTTCAGAGAACCTGTTTTCTCAAACGTCGCAACCATTGCTTTTAGCCCATTAACTGACACAGGACCGTTACCTTTACGCATTTTTTTTGTGCGTTCTAAAAGCACGAAGAGCGACTGACGCGTTGCACTGGTTGAGGTAAATGAATTTGACCAGTAACGCACGCTCGACTAAAGAAGGAGACATTGCACATAAACTTTCAATCCGATTGATTCGAAACGTAACACATTGCCTTTTAAAACCCAAGCAGCTGGCACTGTGCCAATGGATGTAACGTAAAATTTAAATAAAGAACTTCTTCTTCTGCTCAGCGTACGTGATATTGCAGATCACGAGACTTTATCGGTGTTTATGTAGATTTTACGCTTTTTTAAAAGTGTTGCCATATTGCACTTGAACTAAATAAGAAAATGTGCATAATTAAAGGTAATTTTATTTCGTATTAATTTGCATTTGTTAACACTCTATTTTCTATTACACAGCGCCAAATATTCCCCTAGCGGTGACTTTTGGAACTAATTTATTTTTTCGCGGAATCCTTCGTCCCCCGTCTTGTTTAATCTTCCTACAAAATGTGGCGTCATTCTCGCAAATAGATCGCGCTACAGAACACTGTGAGCACTGTCAGTTTAATTATGGCCACCCGGTATATATATATATATATATATATATATATATATATATATATATATATATATACAGTCGAACCTCCATATATCGAACTTCCCTATATCGAAATTTTCTATATATCGAACTCTTAGCAAATCTCCATGTTCATTACATAGAAAAACTGTTTCTATATATCGAAAAAATCTCTATATATCGAAAGTTTTTTACGACATATTGGGAGATTTTATTCCACTTTAGAATAAAATCTCCCAATTTTTGGCGTTTGAAACAATACTTCGTGGACCCCTGATAAAGTTTTTAATGGACTGAATAAATGCGAGCATTTCTTTCATGAACTTTCCGCAAAACTGGCTGTTCAGCAAGATATTCGTAGTTTTTTTTAAAAAAGAATGTAACTGTAATCACTGTAACCACTGTCTGGATTAGTGTTTTTTAAAGGTATATAGTACTCAATAAATCTTTCACATTAATTCATTTTTTAGTTAACTTTCATTTAATGTGATTCGCATATAAATTGGAAATGGAGATTCGTATACGAAAATTAGGTTTAATTTTAATGTTTTAGGAGAATTATGATAAAACTAAGATCAATTCTATATATCGAAATTTCTATATATCGAATTTTTTTCTGGCATTTTGCTACTTCGATATATGGAGGTTCGACTCTCTCTCTCTCTCTCTCTCTCTCTCTCTCTCTCTCTATATATATATATATATATATATATATATATATATATATATATATATATATATATATATATATATATATAGTGATTTCCGCTTATAAGAATCACGTTTGTTATTACTGTTTTTGATTCTTATAAACGGTTGATTCTTATAACCGAAACTTCCCTTTGGACAGGCACACATACACAAATATATACTTGTACATATATATATAAACACACAGGCACATATATACATAATTTACCATTAAATACTCTTTAATTTACGTTATTTATCATTTATTAAAATTATTTTTTATAATTTTAAAATACTCAATTTCTAAACAAATACTACAACTCAATTTCTAGACCTATAAGTAACAACACATGATTATAAAATCAACAAGAGGCAGCTTCTCTTTGACTACACTTTGGAAGAGCTTCATATCTAATTAACAAGTTCTGTTTTTCAGAAAAACTAAGAGTTTTCCTTGTTTTTATCATATTTGAATTCGACTATCAAAAAGTTCTAACACTAACTGGCAATTTTGTTAGAAAACTAAAGTGAATATTAGCGACGTATGCTTATTACAGTCTCAGACGAAGATTTACTTTATAGCTTACGTTTCACGGTTTGATTCTGAATCAAACCGTGAAACGTTTGATTCAGCATCTGGTTCATCTGATTCAGCAAAATGGATCCGTTTACGTTTCACGGTTTGAAGTGCTGAATCCACTGTCCCGTTTGCGTAAGTGATGGTGGATACTTCGCGGAAGATTTATGTGTTTCAGGGTCCAGAAATCCGCAACCAGGAAGTAAGTGGTGGAGAAAAAGGAGTTCCTGTCTGGAGAAAAGTGAAATCGTACCCGGGCGGGTTAGATGCCCCTGGGTAAAGCTAATAAGGCAGTGTTTAGCAAAAACGTATAAGGAGAAACTCTTATGTTATGTCTAAAGGAATGTATTTTACGACTGTTTTCCACCCCAAAGTTTTATCAATCTTTCTTTTCAAAAACTTAAGAAAGAATTTCGTACCTTTTGAGAGTTCAAGTGGCATTTTTTGGAAAAATGAAAGGAAGGCGAATATTGCAAACTGATTCTTATAACCGGTGGACTGATTCTTTAAAGCGGAAATTTTAACATGGAAATAATACATTTGTTTTTGTTTTTGCGATATTGATTCTTATAAACGGTTGATTCTTATAACCACTGATCACTATAAGCGGTGGTTACTGTATATATATATATATATATATATATATATATATATATATATATATATATATATGTATATATATATGTATATATATATGTATATATATATGTATGTATATATATATGTATATATATATATATATATATATATATATATATGTATATATATATGTATGTATATATATATGTATATATATATATATATATATATATATATATATGTAGGACGGCGTCTAGGGGTAAGTAACTTTACGGAAAGAATTATACGAAAGAAATAAAAAGATTAATATCTAAACTAACATTTTATTTACTTTTAAACACATAAAGAAAAGACATCACGCTATTTACAATTTACAAAGTTACGAGGAAGGTAAATTAAGGTTTTACTACAGAGCATGGTTCACCTGTGAGATGGGGACTCCGAAATATCCCAATTCGTTTAGCGAATTCGATAAAAACGCGACGCGGGAAAGGCACGACTTTACTCGTCCATGTCAGCGGGGGGGTCTGACAGTGAGCTCCTAATGCTCTCTCCGAAAAGGTGACGTCACGCGAGCGCAAAGCTTTCCTATTGGACGCTTAAGCCCAACGGAATAAAATTCGTTCAGGTCGAAGTCTCCATCTCTCACAAATCAATTTTCTACAAGTTCGGCCAGCCTGGAATCACTGACCTCAGTGATCTGACTTTACATAAAACGATTGGCCTAAAACATCACTAAATAAATGTACATCAAAATTTCCGAAATGATTTAGATATGAGAAATAACCATACAATTCGCGCAAATGAATTACAATGAGGAAATACAATAAACAAAAATAAAATAAAAACACAGTAAACAATTATGAATAAAAAGAAAAAACGTTTAATCCCTCATCCTGGTGAGTAGGATTTCATTAGATCGGCAGACGAGGAGGTCAATCTAGGACCCTCGTGGTTACCTACTTTCTCTAACTCGTATCTATCTCTAGGCTTTACTTCGATAACTCTATATGGTCCTAAAAATTTAGGCCTTAGTTTCAAGCCTGTTCCAAATTGTGTTCTTCGGATGACTACTAGATCTCCCTGCTGATACTGAGGGGCTTTCTTGCATTTCTTATCGTAGGTTCTTTTATTTTCAGCCTGGATCTTTTGAATGTTTCTTTTAGCATCTTGTCGTAATTGGTTTCTTTGCTCTTGAAATTCTTCCACCATCTCTTCCATTAGCAGATTTTTTAGGTGAAGGTCCTCCTTATTTCTCATGATGACGCCAGTTAATAGTTCAAATGGAGACCATTTAGTACTTCGGTTGGAGGTGCTGTTTAGAATTCTTTGCAATGGGTCTACGAATTTGTACCACTTGGTAGGATCGGCGATGGACATCTTGGTCAAAACAGGGATAAGAGTTCGGTGGATTCTCTCCACTTGACCGTTTCCTCGTGGTACGCCAGTGGTGATCTGAAGATGTTGGATGTTCTCTTCGGTACAATAGTCACTAAACACTTTGGAGATGAAAGCAGAACCGCGATCTGTTATTATTCTTTGGGGATTGCCGAAAGTCTTTTGTTGCAATTTCAATTTATCGAGGGCATCTTCTGCGGTGGTAGATCTTACGGGATACAGCCAGGTGAACTTCGTGAAGGCGTCGACTATTGTGAGGATATGTTGGTACCTTTTGTTGGTAGAGGGCATAGGACCAATGAAATCTACGTGATAGGTGCTTAACGGTACATCTTCTTTCGGAATAGGGTATAGGAAACCTTCTTTTTTCCCGCTCTTTTTGTTGGTTAAAATACACGGTACACAGTTAACGATCACGTTTTGCACTTGTCTGCTTAAATTAGGTATGAAAAATTCTCGTTTAACTATTTCTTCTGTTTTTGCAGCTGCGAAGTGTCCCTTCTCATGAGCTAGCTTGATTAGCTCAGTTTGCATATCTCTTGGTACTACTATTAATTCACGGCCATCTACGTATTTGTATAATATTTCGTTTTTAATGAAGAAGTCTGAAGTAGGGTTTGTTTCAATCAGTGATTTAAAATTTTGAGTGTTTTCGTCTCCTTGTTGAGCTCTTTTCAATCTGGCGGTGAGAGTATCGCTTGTAATTATGGCGACGGGGTATCGGCTTAAAGCGTCTAATAGGAAAGCTTTGCGCTCGCGTGACGTCACCTTTTCGGAGAGAGCATTAGGAGCTCACTGTCAGACCCCCCCGCTGACATGGACGAGTAAAGTCGTGCCTTTCCCGCGTCGCGTTTTTATCGAATTCGCTAAACGAATTGGGATATTTCGGAGTCCCCATCTCACAGGTGAACCATGCTCTGTAGTAAAACCTTAATTTACCTTCCTCGTAACTTTGTAAATTGTAAATAGCGTGATGTCTTTTCTTTATGTGTTTAAAAGTAAATAAAATGTTAGTTTAGATATTAATCTTTTTATTTCTTTCGTATAATTCTTTCCGTAAAGTTACTTACCCCTAGACGCCGTCCTACAAATTGGGGCCCCGGCCCGGATTAAAACCTGCTTCCTTACATTAGGCATTTGCCTAGGAACATCCTTACTTTTACTTTCGTTTTCGGTTTAAATAATTTTATACTTTTACTTCCGTTTTCGGTATGAAATAATTTTATTTTTAACTAAGAGCATTTTTTCCTTTCGGGTTCACCTTTTTCGGTTTTCGCTCACAGACCAACGTCCTATGCTAATGTATTTTTTTAAGTCCACAGCTAACAGATTCGCCAAAGAAATCAGCCCGCCAGCGAAAGAGGGACAGCACAACAATCGCCGAGAAATCGTCATCGCCAGGTCAGTGATGTTTATTATTAAGCCAAGGAAACAACGCTAAAGAACAATCGCCAATACATTGATTGTATTAACATAGTCATATTATTCGAGAGATATTACAATTACGTTGTATGAAATATATAAGTGTCGAAATTTCATTTGAATATTTATCTTTCCATGTTTATAAATTAAGAATAGTCTATATTTAAATATTTAACCTTTTTCTGATATCAATTAACCCATTTTTATGGTATACAGCCGTGTTCGATATAGAACATTGAAAAGCTAAAGTTTTACCCTCAGAGTGTTTGTTTGCTATCAGATGTTAACAGTAGAATAAAAAAATCATTTCCGCTCGTTCGCAGACATTAGGCGAATTCCTGTCGCCACAGGTGTTTATATTTCGCCTTCTGTTTAGTCTAATGCTGAGAAAGGATGTTTTGCATTTTGTGTGAAACCATGAGTTCAAATGTTCTTTTATTGATCTTTTGAAACCAGAACGGGATATATTTTTTAAAAGTTGTTTATGAATAATTGGGTATTGTGAATAATTGAAAAGTTGTTTATGCATATGTTTTTAGTGCCATTTTCGGATTTCAGAAGTTCCTAATATTTGTTTGTTTTATTCGAATATCGTAAGAGATTGCATTTTGTTGTTCACGTTTTATCTTTCTTCCTGGTTGAGCAAGAGTTTTTTTTTTAAGTGCGACTAAATAAATTTCTCACATTGAGAATAAGTTTTGAAGAAATATTTAACTAAGTTTTAAATTAAATTTGTTCTCTGGGTTACCACTCCGATTTATTTTTATACGAAATGGCATTTCTTCTCTCTAAGAAAAGGGAAGACCTGATAGAACTTTCCTCAGAATTGTCGTTAAGTATCCAAGAGGGTTCAACTAAACTTCGAATAAAAGAACTGATCGTGAAAAGTCCAAATTACGTAGAGGAAGATGTCAAAATACTGATCAATAGCATAGCTGAGGAACGCGTACGCCGAGAAGCAGAAGAAAAAGAAGAAAAATTACGCCGAGAAGCAGAAGATAGAGAAATTGAACAGAAGCGAGAACAGCGAGAACATGAACTCGAGAAATTACGAATACAGGTTCAACAGAGTATCAATACGACGAACAACGCCGAAAACGTCCAAGCGCCGAATAAATTGATTCACGAAACTTTCCATAAGTTTAATATGAAGGATGACATCAGCTTGAACCTCACCTTATTTGAACGGCACGCAGAATTGATATTTTTGTCGAAGAAACATTGGGTACAGAGACTGATAGGATTGATACCCATTGACGTTGCTCATCTGATCGCAAGAGAACCAGCGGACAAATGTAATGATTACGACCACATCAAGGATTTACTATTGAAAAGATTTAAATTGTCTCCGGAAAAACTTCGTCAACTATTTGTATCTCACCAAAAATCTGATGAGCGAACATGGCAAGATTTTCACTACGAACTGCAGACGTATTTCGACGGATGGACTTCCGGTTTGAAAATAGAAACCTTCGATCAACTACGAGAGTTAATTATAGCCGATCAAATTAAGAAGAAAGCACCTTACGAGTTTCAGCAACATTTTCTAGACGAATGGTCTACTATTAACTCACCTTCCGAACTAGCTAAAAAATTTGAAGAATATGAAGATGTCCGAAGAACATTAAAACCGAAGTCATCCTACTCATTCGCTAAAGGAAAATATGAAGCCAGAGGATCTAACGATACTTATTCTCGAAGACCTGAACATTTCCAAATTGGGAACAATAGGCATGAAAAAAAATACTTTCAATCGAACGGAACTCCTTACGCCGGAAGAAATAAGCAACTAATCTGTAGCTACTGCAAAGGACCAGGTCATTATGCCGTAGATTGTACAAAGCGACCCAAAAACCCAAACATTAATAAATCTGCAAGCTCTCCGGTTCAAGTCTGCTCGCGAATATCTCAAGGAAGAGTTAAAACAAAGAAAATAACCATGGGTAACAAGACTTTTGAAGCTCTCATCGATACCGGCAGTTCAGCGACGCTCATTCGTGAAGATATGTGCAAAGGAATAACCAAACCCTCAGAACTCTCGAAAGACATAGTAGTGTTATCTGGATTAGGGAAGTACGAAGTCAAAACAAAAGGGTCGTTCCAACGGAAAATTGAATTGGATGGAAAAGAATATTCCCTCACGTGGCACATCGTACCTACGCCGTGTTTAGAATTTCAGGCAGTAATCGGATCAGATATTTTGGAACAAGCCTCCGTCTTCTTCGACAAAGAAAGTGTTCAGTTCCGTAAATATGAAGATAAAACTTGGTTCATGCACACGCAAGTATACGAAGCGAAAACTGAAGATGAAATCGAAGTCAAACATGTTAGCAATCCACGAATAAGAAAAGAACTGTTTGAATTGATCTCCAACTATGAGCCAAATAAGACCGAAACGACAAACGTGTCCATGAGGATTATTTTGAAAGATGACATACCGGTTTACCAGCCTGCAC
>OU015498.1:19070136-19187463 GCA_907164885.2 Dolomedes plantarius
TTATGCAGATCACAGTGGTTGGATGATATATATTCGGGGGGATTGTACAGGGCAAGATAAGATATTTGACATCTTTTTCATGCTACTCAAACTAATACTTGATAGATTTAGCTGTATGTATAGGGGGATTATCATACTGGAGAAAGCCATCTCCTGCAAGAAACAATGTTTGCACCATACGATGGACGAGTGAGTTAAATTTCGACATAGTGCTTCCCATTCAGTCTCCCTTTTAGGGTTACAATAGGGCCTGAAGAAAACCACGAGATGTCATCCCAAACCCCGATAGATCTACCTCCATGATTGACAGTAGAGACGGGACAGCCAGAATCTAACGCTTGTGTAGGTGTTCTCCAGACATACCCACGTCCTGTTGCGAGGAACAACGTGAACAATGATTCGTCGGACGAAATGCCGTTTTTCGACATAATGCTCGACCAGGATTTGCGCTCGTGAAACCATTGTGGACGATATTTTGTATTGGCGTCTATTACAAGTGGTTTGGGAATAGCTACTCTTCCGTAAATGCTTTGTTTGTGAAGTTCCCTTCTACCTCTAATGGTTGATATCGGAACATGCAGATGTAGATTGAGCTCATTGGTCATTTTGGTTGCAGTTGTTTTCTTTCTTCATGTCATAGTCCGCTTCAATACCTCGTCCGTCTCTTCCACTCAGCTCTCCCTTTCGTCCACTATTCTGTTTGGCAAAGGAGGTTTTACCGTGCACTCTGTATGCTACCATGGCTTTCGATACCATAGCTCGAAAAGCACCCATTAGCCTGGGGGTTGCAGTGACAGATACTCCAATTTAAAAGCGCTCCAACAATTTGGACTTTCTGCAAGGTCTGCAAGGTTTTTACGTTGTTACCCCCAAAAGCACGATGCCCTTAGCTTCGTTACTGCCACCTGACAGTAGAATAACACATACACTATATTATATAATTAATTACAAGATAAAAAGAAATTTTTATATACCATGTTTTTAAATTTTCTGTTGAATCATATAAACTTGACAATTCTATGTATTAATAAATACTTTTTACATTTTTTTGATGAATTATCCCGTCAACTTGTAAGGAAATGAAGTTAATTGGAAGTTAACTTGCGTTTAATTTTTTGTTCCCGTCCCGGCTGATAGATGGCTGCGCCAGTCTACAAAACAAAATTAACTGAAACAGATTTCAATTCTGCTTAAAGGTGGCTAAAAGTATTAAAATAATGCATTGTCGTCGCGTTCTGAGCTATTCTAAAAGTTTCAAATGTCTAGCTAGTCGGGAAGTTAGTTAAAAATCGATTGCAAGATTTGTACCAGACAAACAAACACACACACGCACACAAACAAGAAAGCGAGTTAATAAAAACATGGTAAAAATACCGGGGGGGGCAGACCCTTTTTTTAAGGAATACGCGCCACATTCATAAACACCACTAATATTGATAGGTGTTTCCATTATTTTGATAACCACCTGTATATATATATATATATATATATATATATGTGTGTATATATGTATGTATATTATGTACAAAATAAGTAGTGTGTCACATATCTATCTATATCTATTTACCGGGTGTCCCAAAAATGACCGACGATTTGAAAAATCAATTAAGAAAAACGGATGGTGATAGAAATGCACGGTTTGCTGCATTCTGCTTAGGTAACCGGGGAATTTATTCTCACCAATTTTCAAAATTAGCTACAAAGTTCGTCAACAGATGGCGCTGTTGACTGGGAAAACTATAAAACAATGTTTTCAAAGCAAGAAGCATACGCAAAGTGGCATGGATTGGCCTCCCTATTCGCCAGATTTGACGCCATGTGATTTATTTCTTTGGGGGTACCGATATTCCATTAAGCGGGTTCGATTGTACTTGAAAGACCAGGTGTATCGTCACTATCCACAAACTGTAGATGAACTGGAACAATACATGTTGCTTGTCAGAACATTCAAACTGAAATGTTTGCACGGGCGTCAGCGAATTTTGACCTCAGACTGCGCAACGTTGTTGCTGCAAACGGTGGTTATTTTAAAAACATTGTTTCATAGTTTCCCCACTCAGCAGCGCCATCTGTTGACGAAAATGTAACTAATTTTGAAGATGGGTGAGAATAAATTCCCTGGTTACCTAAGCAAAATGCTGCAAACCGTACAGTTCTATCACCTTCCGTTTTTCGTTAATTCATTTTTGGGACACCCGGTAACTATATTTTCCTATATCTATGTATCTGTATCTATCTTTAGCTAACTATACTCATCCATATCTATTTCACTATATTTACCTACATCTATGTATCTATATCTATCTTTAACTAGCTAACTATATTTATCTACATGTATATATCGGTCTCTATCTAACTATCTCTACTTTTCTATGTACAGTCGAATCTGGTTAATTGGACCACCGGTTAATCGAACCAGCCAGTTATTAGGACCAAAAGTGGTCCAATTAACCAGAATCGACTGTATGTGTGTGTGTGTGTGTGCGTGCGTGCGTGTGTGTGTGTATGTGTGTATATATATATATATATATATATATATATATATATATATATATATATATATATATATATATATATACAGAGGCTGTTAGCACATTTTTAGACGATTTTGGTAAGCGGTAATAAAAAATCGTTTGCTGCAAAAGAAATAATTGCAATTGTACTATGTTTTTAAAAGTCAAAATTATCGTCTGCGGTTTGAAAGTTTTGTTTTTATTCAAAATGGCGTTTTTAACAAAGCAGTGGTTCGAAGGCTACATTTATGCTCTTTCCGAAGAGAAATAGGCATACTCCGTTATCCAAAAGCGATGTGAGAGTCATGGTTTTGTGATATCTAAAGCGTCGATAGGTAATATCGTCAACAAGAAAGGAAAAAAACGTCATATTGGAGCCTCGAGTGGGACAATCTGTGAGACTCCATCAGGACAAAGCTAGCAGTCACACATCAAAATCCACTGTAAATTTCCTAAAAGAAATGGAACAAAAAACTGGTATCAAGGCCATACCCTTCACTGATATCCCTACTAAATCTCCCGATGTATCACCTATGGATTTTTGTGCTTTCGGACTTTTAAAATCTGCATTATCCAAACGTCGTCCCAAAACCCTTACAGGACTCTGGAAAGCTGTTCAGGAGGAATGGAATAGAATACCTCTTCTGACACTTCAAAAGGCATTATTATCCTGGAAATTGCGGTGTCGAAAGATAGTTCAGAATAAGGGATGTCAAATAGAACATTTAAAACACAAGAATTTTATGTAATTTAGTTTTGTGAATACAATATACATCGTCTAAAAAATGTGTGAACAGCCTCTGTATATGTATGTATGTATGTATGTATGTATGTATATACAGGGGAGATAAATAAATAATCCAACAGAGAGGGAAAAAATAATACGAATTATTCGTATTATTTTTACCTATCTCTGTTGGATTATTTATTTGTTTTTTTCATTATGGGGATATGAAGCTTCTGCGCTATCCTCTATTGAAAATGTTTTATGTTTTCTTTGCAGGATATGTTTTATGTTAAAGTGATTTAAGCAGTCTATGCTTGAATTTTATTTTTTTGTTTATTTCTATTGTTTATATTTTACATATATACAGGGGAGACTCAGAGTCGTCTCTGGCATGTCTGCCCCACATACTTGTCAGCAGAGAAACCTTTCAAACGTCCTCCGTCTCACCAGAATGACACAAATGCGATGCTTATTCTGGAGTATCATTTTGCGCAACGGCGATCTGCGACGGCAAAACCATAGAAATGTCGTTTTATTGGGTTGGCAGTTTGACTCAGGGGTTGGCAGTAACAACGCTTAGCATTGTTGTGTTTTATTATCAACACTCGATGTGTTTCTGTGTCTAGACACGAATAATAAAATAATCTTTTCATGCCAGAGTTACGCGCGCGAAAAGCAAGAGCGTAAAAGCTCGAATTTCGAACCAACTGTGGCATTTTTCCCGCCAATGAATGAATGGCCCATACAAAGTGAATGGAAATATATTATAATTTATATTTTTAAATATATTAAGTATTTTAAACTAGTTGGTAACCCGTCATTTTGACGTCATAATACTAATAATGACGTCATAATGGAAATAGTATATGAAAGTTAAAAAATATCCCGAATTATCGAACAATATTGCATTTAATCCACACCTTGTAAAAGCAAACCCTTTCATTATTTTTTATTTATTTAGTTTTTCATGCGATTGGAGTAGTAGACTGCCATCCAGTTTTTTACAGCTCACTACGCGATATGAATACTTGAGCTACTTGATTCATTCACATTCAAGTTTGTTTACTTTCAGAATTCGTCGCAAAAATAAACAGATTTTTAAAAACTGTTAAATATACAGCTAAAAACATCCAATTTTTTTTAGTTCTGAATGTTTTATAGAAAAATAGGCTGAACAAACGTGATTTGATGGAAAAGATATTAGTTTTTAGGTAAGAAAAAATTCTGATCCACATCTGAAATTGAAATTAAGCCTAACCGGCTGTTTGTTTACTGAGGGCTTCAATTGAAAGATGAGTACAGCCCGGAAGTGTTATACAGAGACAACGGCTATTATATGTATAATGTATTAAATAGATTATCAGATTATTAATTCCACCCTTTCACAATTTTTTAAACAAGTTGTTCTTATTATATAATCTAAACTTTACATGAACCTTATTCATATATTTAAATAAGTATATGAAACCTTAATGAAATAAATATAACTAAACTAAATATGCAAATATAATTATTTAATTCAACAAAGCAAGATAATTATTTACAGGAAGAATGTAGACAAAAATAAACAGAAATCACGCACTTAGGGCTCAACGCACCATATTGCAAGATTCGGCAGTAACGGAATTTAGCAGTAACGGAACTAAACCATATATCGAGGTAACCGATTGGTCTCGTCATCAGGAGGCCTAACCAAATCAGTTATCCCAAGCAGAGCTCCGCAACCTTTTATCTTCCAAGGCACAACAACGTTTTTTTTTCGAAAATTCCGCGGCACACCACAAGAAAAAGCTTGCAAATATATAAATTACAATAAATACGTATATGTTTTTATTAGATAAAAAACACACAACAAAATAGCTCTATGGATCAAGATAATTATAAGCATTTAAGTTTTATATAAATCATTTTGAACTGTACACCAGCACAAGAACAAAAATATAAAATCACAGTTTACAAGTAAAAAAATTTTCTCTTTAAATTTTTATATTAAAATTTGTTTTTTTGGTCTTTACTTAAGCCTAATAAATCAAAGTTAATTTAAACATAACTAATTTATGAATGAGATATTCGAGATTGTTTTGATAAATGTGCGTTTTATATTTGGCTCTATATTAGAAAGAGCTACAGTTCATGGTCAAGGCCCTCTAAATATGTTCGTTTGTCATTTTCAATTAGAACCAGTGTCGAAAAACTTTGTTCGCATAAGTATGTCGTAGAAAAGGGAGCAAAATTGCAATGGCCTTGTCAGAAATTTCTGGATATTCTTTCTTAACTGAAATCCAGAAATATGGCGCTCGAGCATACATACAAGGTATGGCTATGTTTTTGCTTTGTGTATAATTTCGACCCAGAAAAATTACATATTAACCCTTTCCTTACGGGGTGGGATAGCATGTATCCCAAGAATTCGGGCCCAAGAATGAATATACATACATGTATATATATATACATATATATATATATATATATATATATATATATATATATATATATATATATATATATATATATACACATATACACACATATATATATATACATATATATACACACATATATATATATATACATATATATATATATATGTATATATACATATATATATATATATATATATATATATATATATATATATATATATATATATATATATACATATATATATATATATATATATATATATATATATATATATATATATATATATATATATATATATATATACATATATATATATATATATATATATATATATACATATACATATCTATATATATACATATATATATATATATATATATATATATATATATATATATATATATATATATATATATATATATACCCTTTAATGACCGTTCTAAAGAAGGAATCGGAACAATGGACCCCGTAAGCTAAAGGTTAACAAAAAGTTGGAGGAATATTTTACTTAGAAAAATTTCTATTTAATGCGGTGGTTAATTTTTTTATTATCATAATCGATAAAATGACCGCGGCACAGTCAAGATCACCTATGCAGTTCTCATCAAAAGACATCCCAAGGCCCCGAGATTCCCATTGAAACAGATAGTCAAATCAAATGAAAATAAACAGACATCCTGCACGTAGGGCTCAACGCACCGTAAATGAAAGTACAGACAGAAATGCAAAAAAACGCACTCACCCTAACCCAGTGAGCAACGGTCATAGTCAAATTGCAGCCATTTTATACCCTCAGAGTTGCGCCACTGTAGCAAAACTACAGCGCCACACCCCGTTGAAGTTTTTAAGCCACAAAAATTTAAAGAAAGTGTGAAATCAAAAAATCCTATCTTAAATGTCCTTAAAATACACCCGAGTCATCTGCATTATCTAAACGTCGTCCCAAAACCCTTACAGGACACTGGAAAGCTGTTCAGGAGGAATGGGATAGAATACCTCTTCTGACACTTCAAAAGGCATTATTATCCTGGAAATTGCGGTGTCGAAAGATAGTTCAGAATAAGGGATGTCAAATAGAACATTTAAAACACAAGAATTTTATATAATTTAGTTTTGTGAATACAATATACATCGTCTAAAAAATGTGTGAACAGCCGCTGTATTGTTCTAACACATTCCCATCATGATAGAAATATGGTTCAACTTCGGTGAAAGCTTTTCACTAGTTTTCGGATTAATTTCTCTTTCATTCTTAGACTTTTTTTTTATTAAAGCAATACCACTTAGACATACATATATACACTATTATATGCCACTAAAATACAAGAAGCAAACAGAAGAAACAAAAAGCAGAAATAACAGTTCTTGGAGCAAAAATAACAGTCTAATTGGGCTGATATCCATTCGTCCTCATCAGTTCCCTGACCAATCCAATATCTGCCATAAAGATAGTTACTTGATAATGCGGAGCACAGTGGTAAATGCTGTGCATCCGTAGACGCTTCCATAACACTAAGAGTACAGTTTGGGCTTTCGAGAAAAGGTATTTAGGCAAACAGTCGTGTCCCTTGACAAGCCTAAAAGCAGCAACACTTGTCCTTATTGGTGCTAAGGGAATATGTAGCAATATTGCACCTTTCCATTCCTTATTTTGTATATCTCTTAATCTTCTCTTTTCATACTGAAAATTCATTTTTCCCCTTATAATTCTTAATGCTGAAATGAAGGGGACTTCCGTAGCCAATATTTGTATATCTGAGTATGATATAATGAGTCATTCTTAGACTCACTAATGTGAAAATTCCCTCACATATGTCAACTTTGCCTTACACTCATTGTTCGTTATGTGCGTCGATAAGACCTACGGAATTTATATTAGAACCTGTTGACGTCGAATAACATTCTTTTCAGCTCATAATACTAAATTAAGCAGCACGCCGAATGTACGCTTCAGCATTCTGCTCTCGCAGACGTAGGTTGCTGCTATCCTGTGTACACTGTGTATGTTTATTTTATTTTACGGCGATAATTCTCGCCATGTTTTTTATTTAACAAATTAAATGCAGTTTTAAGAAAAAAGCACGGATTTCTTCCTTTCTACTATGAGCTGCTTATCAAGTGGAGTTATGCTTAACAATTAACCAACAGCAAATCCCACAACATCAAAGAGAGCAAATCCATCCCCGAGATGTTGCCACAAAATCGAGAGAGGTTTGTTAAGTTGGATATAACCTTATAATCAACAGTTGTTCATACTTTTGCTCTTCCTAAGCAAGGGAACAAGTAGCTCTTGTCATAATAATTGGAGAAGTACAGGGGTTTTCCAAAATCATGGAAACACTTCACAGGAGCAGGTTTTGCGCTCCTAATTGTAGCCCATTTTGCATTCAAATCTGCTTGAATCCTTCTTGGAATGGACGCATACAAGTCCTGTGGTAAGTGGTATGCTACACATTCCTCAGGTAGAAACTGCTCCAGATCCTTGAGAGAGATGTTGGAGGAGAGTAAAGGGAACCTCATTCCATTTTCCAATACAGATTTGGCTCGATGATATTCAAATCTGGCGATTGTGTACCAGGAAAAGAAATAGTAAGAACATGTACCTGGAATCCAATGAATTTCCAACAGGAATTGCTAGCACAGGTTGTATTTTCAATACATAGACTACGTTTAGAGTCGCAAAATAATTTTCCATACCGAGAGATCAAGCACCTATCGTGATAGTCACTGCAAAGGTATGTACTGTAACGTCGAGAATACCTTTTTTTCTGAGAAGTGAACACCCAAGTCCAAAGTTCTCTCTTTCGAGAGAGGCCTGGTTCCGAGAATCCAGGGGCCTCTTTTAATTACCAAGGGAAATGTAAGCCTGTGATGTAAATTGGCTTTGATATATCTGGCTGAAATGGCTGACGCCCCGACTACAGTGTGGCGGAAGACTACATGCCGTGCGTCTCTGTCCTTTCGAGACGCGGGTCACAAAGCGCGAGACTGGCCGACGCTGGCCCCACCGAAGCCTTTGCCAACGTGTTCAGCAGTATTGGGATGGGACAGTCCCAGCTGCTGACCGATGCAAGTCCGGCTCTCGGCTAAAGACCGAAAGAGTCTTTTGTTAGAGTCCTAGTGAGTTGAGTTGTTTTGAAAAATCTCTTTCAGATGCAGACGAGAATAGTCTCTCTGCTTGTATATATGGAAATATACGAAATTGGAATACAAGCTGTTGTTTTTAAGTTATTCGGCCTCTCGTGTGTTCATTTTAACTACGGGGACGTTACACTACCATAACCGCTGGTGAAAGATTTCGGAACAGCATTACTTGGCGCCCCGTGAATTCGGAATTTCCCAGAGGAATCGCTTGCATAATGGGTATTTTCACCCCAAAGACCTTCTTTAATGTTTCAGCGCCTACTATCGAGGAGATTAACGATGCTATAGCTGACCTCGTTGATTTCTGGATCATGTGCGGGATCGGGGTAAATTCATTTAATTCAGCTGATTGATCTCCCGCTACGATTTCGCAACCTAGGATTATTTGCGGGTAGCCGAGCTCATATATTATCCAGTGAAAACATTAATTTTAGTTTAGAGTCTTCTGCTATTCTTAGATGGAAATTTCGATAATTATTTTTCATTCTGATGAACAATATAAATTCGGTAGCTATGTGTATATATCTGACAACTTTTCTTTATAATTTCGCCTCTCTCTGAAACAGGATAGCAGCGCCATTGCACGATGTAATATGCTGTAATTTTTCTGTAATTTTTTAACGTAGGATTACGTTTCTCCATAACGGTCCTTCGGCAAGCAAAATTTCAGAACACTAAAACCGTCCGTCCATCCGTCCTCACGAGTTATAATTTTGGCAGCGTGTAAAACCCAGTCTGTATCGCTTCGACAAACAGTAGACAAACAGTACCAAAATGCGTTAAAATTTTGACATATGAGGCGTTGAAAAGCAAAGTGGTGTAAGTCACATTTTCAACTTTTTTCATTTGGGGGCGAATATGTAATCTCTATGTTCAATTTATAGTGGAATTGTAAATAGTTATTATTTGCAATGTTGTAATAATTGTTATGAATTATAATTTATTCAATTTATGATGGAATTTTTTGTAGTTTTTGCAGTTAAACTCTCTTGACTTACACCACTTGACTTTCTGACTTACACCACTTTGCCTAAGTCAAGTGGTGTAAGTCAAAAGCGTTTTACTGTAAAAACTACAAAACATTCCACTATAAATTGAACAAATTATAATTCATAATAATCATTATAATATTGCAAATAATAATTATTTGTAATTCCACCATAAATTGAACATGGAGACTACTGTAGAGACAGGCGAGTCACTATAACAAGAAATAACGCCCCCTATCGTAGGGGAAGAGGTACTACGCAGAACGCTGGGGGTGATTGCAGACTCCAGACGTATCTGATAGGCTGTCACGGAGAACGACGGAGGTGATTGTAGACTCCGGTCGTGTCTTAGATTTTGTTTGTAGAGAGAAAAGTTCGGAGGTGATTGAAGACTCCGAACGTAGCTGGTATTTGCTTTAGAGTGTTGAGATTACGTTAATAATTTGTTCTGTAAATATTGTTCTTCTACCTGTTATATATATCGTCTCCTGTACCTGTCCGTGCTGTGCTCGTCTCATAATAAACTGTATGTTTTAAAAGAGCTGGTTCTAGTTTGAAACAAAAAAAGGACTTTCAACTCGACATCCGTCACAACACGCTCCCTTACGAGAACCAGAGCTTAATCAGAGTGAACCAGAGCAAAGGACTGTTGACAGAGCTAATGAAAACGACATTCAGATGTCATGGAAATCAGGTAGGAGATATTTGATATGATTTTAATTGAAGTATAATTTCATCGGAGATATATAGATATATATATAAGGAAGATATATAAATATATATAAAGCCAAAATGTATAACAATTCGAGAAAAGAAGATTTGATAGAACTTCTTGGTGAAATAGATGATGCACCAGCTGTTGGTTTAACAGTGATGGAATTAAAAAATAGAATTGAGGAATGTCAATCTTTTAAAGATGAACCAGAGTTTGTAGCAGATTTACTGATCTCAATTGTTGAGGATAGAAGAAGAAAGGAAAAAAATGAAATTAATGCTAGGAATACGAAGTTAGCACTTGAAGCTTACAAAACTGAATTGGAGAAAATTAAATTAGCGCAGCGGGAAAAAGAAATTGAATTGGAAACAATTAGAAGTCAGAACACGAATAAAAATAGATATCCGCCCAAAGACGGTTACGTATATGAAGAAAATACCCACCTTGCCAGATTTTGTTCGCAACTGGGTACACAGGAAAAACACTTCGATCTCTCAAAGAATGAGACAACAGAGAAAAATGGTGGCGACAACATGATAGCGAAGATCGGATTTGCACGTTTAGAATCCGACAAAATAATAAAGCAACCATTGCAAAGTGGCAATATTAGCCTGATTTCTGCTTTTGGAGAAACAATTAAAGCCAGAGTGGCGAGAATTCCAATTTCTCTTAGCAACCCCGAAAAACCGCCCGTTTTCAGACCTGCCGAGATTTTCGTAGCAACAGAAAAGCTACACGGCCCCGGGTTGTTGACCCCACAGACACACAATTTATTGCTTTCGGGAGAGTCAAACCCCACTGCAGCAGAGCTTGAGCCGGACAGTAGAATCCCTACGAAAGGGTCTGAGGGGAGTGAAATATGTGTAAACCACAGTTCGCGGCGAGAGACGAAAAGGTGTAACCTGATATTAGGTACTGATAAGCGAAACGGAGAAAGTTGTGAATCGTTAAAAGCGGTTCTTGATCATGTTAAACGGAAAATGGAGAAAAATAAGATTGTGGAAAAAGAACTGCCTATTTCTAATTTAAAGTCGGGTGTGAAACCTGAAATGCGGAATAATTCGTACGACTATTCCGAGCAGCGAAACCATGAACAAATAAGTAATTCGCACGACTTCCATACGTTTGAAAATAAGAAAGATGTGCATGAACTAGGAAGTGAAAGTGGTGTTTCGAAAAGTCATGTTGTCGAAGTAGAGAATTCGAAAAGTGATTCGCGCTTTTTCATGGGTGGTAAAATTAGGAGTGATATGCATGATGTGGAAAATGTAATGGGTGCTTCAGAACTGCATGTTTGTGAGACGGAGAAGTCAAAACCGTCAAAGGCCAATTCATCTGCTATTAGCAACGTGCTAGATAAGTCCAATGTTTCCAACGTTACGTACAATAAATGTGCGACTTCACTCTGTGAGTATGTGAAAACCGCTGCGGAAACCGGTGACGAATCACAAAATTTAAAGACTCTGTGCGGTGAATTGCATGTTAAAGTAGAGGAGAAAAATGCTACGATTTTGTTGCTGAAGGAAGAAGTGGCAAAATCAAATGCCGTTGTGAATTGTGTGTCTAAGGAAAGTGATGCGGTCCTACAGAATGGGTCACGAGCGCAAAATGACCGCAATGAATGCGTAGTGTTTGAGAGGAACTACAATAAAAGAAAAAAAACTGTCTAAAATATTGCACCAGAGACTGTTCCTGATTACAAACTGTGCCATTATAAACTGTTCCTGAACAATGACTTTTCATTGAACATTTTTTTTTATTAATTGTTATATTATTATTGCTAAGCATTTTAGATGTGAAAATCAATATTTTGATATACTAAGTTAATTCTTTACTGATTTATCTATCTATAATTATTTCTTTTGTGTATGTTTTGAATTTTTTTTTTTATTCTGCATGTAGTAAGATTATATGAATATCTAGCTAAGTATATTTTTTTTGTCAACATTATATAATCGAGCAGGTAAAAGTGATTTGTCATATTATGTTACCTGATAATAGTAGTTAAGATGTGGTTCGCCTGTCACTTAAGTTTCAGATTAAGATTATTTTAGGTATAATCCCAATCTTGAGGGGAGGGTGTAGAGACAGGCGAGTCACTATAACAAGAAATAACGCCCCCTATCGTAGGGGAAGAGGTACTACGCAGAACGCTGGGGGTGATTGCAGACTCCAGACGTATCTGATAGGCTGTCACGGAGAACGACGGAGGTGATTGTAGACTCCGGTCGTGTCTTAGATTTTGTTTGTAGAGAGAAAAGTTCGGAGGTGATTGAAGACTCCGAACGTAGCTGGTATTTGCTTTAGAGTGTTGAGATTACGTTAATAATTTGTTCTGTAAATATTGTTCTTCTACCTGTTATATATATCGTCTCCTGTACCTGTCCGTGCTGTGCTCGTCTCATAATAAACTGTATGTTTTAAAAGAGCTGGTTCTAGTTTGAAACAAAAAAAGGACTTTCAACTCGACATCCGTCACAACTACATTTTTGTCCTCAAATAAAAAATGTTGAAAATGTGACTTACACCACTTTGCCTTTCAACGTCTCATATATGTATGTATATACATACGTACATATATATAGATATATATACATAACACATACATACATATACACATACAAAAGAGGTAAGCAACGATAAGTATTAATTCGTTAATAACCCGCGGTAGTTTCGTTAGAAGAGATTGCCTGATTTTTTATTTATTTATTTATATTTATATTTATATTATAATTTTGCCTTGGTTTGGTGGTATACATTTCTCGAATCTGTTTCGTCCAGAATATTTTGCGAGAGACGTACGAATTCTTTATATTTTACGATAAAATTTCAATCCATTGTAAAGAATTGTCTGTTATATTGCTGTCGTTATCAGAACTATAAACATTAGCATTATATTCGTGGACGTATATGACTTCGTGTAAAAAGTACTTTTAAGTAACACACTGGTTTCTGTTCAAAATCGAAAATTCTAATACTGTTGTAAGAGTTTGTAAAAAATTGATCGAAAAATTTTGCAAATTATACTCTACCACGTTATTGCAATGTAGAAATTAAAAGGATACGTTTTAAACTTACCAAGAGGATAAATATGGAAAATGTCAAGATTATAAATACACTATTTTGCTCATAATGATAAAATTAATTTTGTTAGTAATTTCAACTTCAAAAATCCCTAGAAATATAATAATTAGTTTAAAAAACTATGGTTTGAATAAACTGTATTTATAAAAAAAAAAAAAAGAAAACATGGTTAAACAGTCTTTGACTTTTTAAATCGGGCCTGCAGAACATACGGCCCGAAGGCCACATGCGGCCCGCCAGCGCTCTCTCTGCGACCCGCGAAGTCTTTTGTGAAGACGAATAATATTATAAACCTATAAAATGCGGAATATTGTTTTTAGATTTATAATATTACGAAAGGCATATATATAAGCAATAAATAGAGATATTTACTTAATTTAAAAAATAATCTGTCATTTATTTTTTGTTAGTTAAAATACGTTTTTGCTTTCCCATCTATCCTGTATCCTTACTGCCCGCAGCAGCCTTCCTTAAAGTACTAAGGCCCCAGTGGCGCACCCAGGGGGGGGGGGGCAAAGGGCCCTGCCCCCCCCAAAGAAATATAAATTGCATTATGAATATTAATTTTGCATTATAAATATTTTTATCCGTTCATCTCGCCCCCCCCCTATGCATTATAAATATTTTATCCGTTCATCTCCCCCCCCCCCCCCCAAGAAAAAATCCTGTGTGCGCCACTCTAAGGCTCTCATCACATTTCGACTAGTGAAGGCCTGTTTTAAATTATCAGGGCGAAAATAATTTAATTCCGTTATGAAGGCATGTTCCCCCTTTCTTACAAAAAAAAAAGAAAAAAATTTTACGTGTAAATTTAGCCACTCCATCTAATTTCAAACTGGCGACCATTCATTTATCGCCTTATTTCACCATGTGCGTTTCTGCTTTTCGTTCAACTACTTCCAAAATTTACTGGTAAAAAAAATAAAAAAAAAAGAAAAACTCCGTTTAAAATCTAAAAAATACGGAATATTATTTTTAGACTTATAATATTACGAAAGGGATATATATATAAGCAATAAATACGGATATTTACTTAATTTTAAAAATAATCTGTCATTTATTTTTTGTTAGTTAAAATACGTTTTTGATTTCCCATCTATCCTGTTTCCTTGCTGCCCGGTAAAATACTTTTATACCGTATCGTAGATTTCATCTTCGTTTCAGCTGCTCTTAAAATAATAATAATAATAATAATAAAAACCAGTATCGTGTCAGTCTTTTCTCGTCTTTCTTTCGCTCTAACGATTCTCTCCTGCGTAAATCTTCGATTCACTCATGACGTTAACCCACTAACACGAAACAACTCCACTCAGTTGCGTCACACACATCTGGCTCTCTTTACGTCACATGTGGAGGGAGATTTTGCTTTTCGACCAGATTTTTTCGCTAAAATGAATGACAGATGTTTTTTATGTTCCACTTTGGTTCCGTTGAACACAGAAGATTTAGGGATTATTTGTAATAACAGTTGTTGAATAAATAAGTAAATAAAAAGCTATCCCTCGAAATTTATGAGTACAAAAAATCCTTACTTCCTTCTTAATAACTTAAGGCAGATTTTGCATAGGTTAATTAATTAATATATATATATATATATATATATATTGCTGGCCACTGTAAATGCAACACCCTGAAGGAAACATGCAAATAACATGAAATTTACAACATGCATTAGCGGAGGTGAGATATGCAAATGATTAGAATTTCAGCGCAAACGCACATCACGCGCGCCTGTGGCGCCACTTCAAAGCGCTATTTAAGGCTTGGAGATTTCGACGATTTCAAGTTCGGCAATTGTGTTTTTCTTCTGGTTTTTTCAAAAAAATTAACAATTATGCCTCGTCGAAAACAGCGATCATCTTTTGATCAAGTATGCGAGTTCGACGGAGGAAGGATAGTGGCCTACCGAAATTGTGGATTATCTTTCAGGGAAATCGGTAGTCGTGTTGGACGAAACCAAACAACTGTAACGCGGATATGTGATCGTTGGATGCAGGAGGGTACGACGGACCGGCGTGTTCGATCGCATCCACCTCAGCGCACCACTTCACGTGATGACAGGCAAATTGTGTGCATGGCAGTGACGGATCGCTCAGTCACATCACGAACCATAGCACACCACATGCAGTCTGTAACGCATCATCCAGTTTCTGCGCGTACCATTCGACGCCGTTTACAGTAGGGTGGTCTGTCCACAAGACGTCCATTGCTTTGTCTACCCTTGACGCAGAACCACAGACGTCTCCGCCGCCAATGGTGCGATGACAGAAGGATGTGGAATGCAGAATGGAATGAAATTGTCTTTACTGACGAGTCACGCTTCTGTCTGCAACACCACGATGCTCGCATTCGAGTCTGGAGACACCGTGAAGAGGGGATGCTGAACAGCTGCGTTATGCACCGCCACACTGGTCCTGCATCGGGTATTATGGTATGGATCGGTATTGGATATCACTCTCGCACACCTCTAGTACGCATTGCCGGTACTTTAAACAGCCAGCGCTACATCTCCGAGGTGTTGGAGCCAGTTGTCCTTCCTTACCTTCAGGGCTTGCTCACAGCCATATTTTAACAGGATAATGCACGACCACACGTGGTACGCATTGTCCAACGGTTCTTCGTCAATCGCCAGATTGAATTGCTTCCCTGGCCGCCTCGCTCTCCGGATCTTTCGCCGATAGAAAACATGTGGTCCATGGTTGCTCTACGACTGACCCAGATTCCATCCCCAGCTGCCACAGCAGATCAACTTTGGCAACGTTTGGAAGCTGCTTGGTCTGCCGTACCCCAAGAACTCATCCAAAGTCTCTTTGAATCAATGCCGAGGCGTGTGGCAGCGGTGATCTCCAACAATGGCGGTTACTCTGGTTACTGATTTTGGCAGGAACCACACTTCACAGAAGTCTATAAATTTAATCATTTGATACTTGGTCAACATGTTATCTACAAAATAAATTTTGTTGTGATATCTCTTGTCTTTCTTGGTGTTGCAATTTGGGTGGACAGCAGTGTATATATATATATACAGTGGAATCTCGATCGATCGTTTTCGGATCCATCGTTTTTCCGTATGTGTCGTTCATTTTATCCAGTCCCAATGATCATATTGCTTTGTTATGTGTACACATCTATCGTTTTTCTCATTTATCGTTCATTTCAATCGGTCCCTTGAAAAACGATAGATCCAGATTCCACTGTATATATATATATATATATACATACATATACAGGTGGTTATCAAAATAATGGAAACGCTAAGAAACATCATGAAAACCTATAATAAGACAGCGCAGGGTCACCTTTGTCATGTAATACCACCTGATTCACCTTGGAATTGGATTTTACAAGTCATGAATAGTGGTTAAGAATATATTATACCAATCGTAAGGGAAGACTCATGAAAGTTCCCTTAGAGATGCTGTAGTGGATAACGATACCTGGCTCTATCCGCTTGTACAGATCACAGTGGTTGGATGATATATAGTCGGGGGAATTGTACAGGGTAAGGTAATATATTTGACATCTTTTTCATGCTCTTCAAACTAATACTTGATAGATTTAGCTGTATGTATAGGGGGATTATCATACTGGAGAACGCCATCTCCTGCAAGAAACAATGTTTGCACCATACGATGGACGAGTGAGTTAGATTTCGACATAGTGCTTCCCATTCAGTCTCCCTTTTAGGGTTTCAATAGGGTCTGAAGAAAACCATGAGATGCCATCCCAAACCCCGATAGATCTACCTCCATGATTGACAGTAGAGACGGGACAGCCAGAATCTAACGCTTGTGTAGGTGTTCTCCAGACATACGCACGTCCTGTTGCGATGAACAATGTGAACAATGATTCGTCGGACGAAATGCCATTTTTCTACATAATACTCGACCAGGATTTGCGCTCGTGAAACCATTGTGGACGATATTTTGTATTGGCGTCTATTACAAGTGGTTTGAGAATAACTAATCTTCCGTAAATGCTTTGTTTGTGAAGTTCCCTTCTACCTCTAATGGTTGATATCGGAACATGCAGATGCAGATTGAGCTCATTGGTCATTTTGGTTGCAGTTGTTTTCTTTCTTCATGTCACAGTCCGCTTCAATACCTCGTCCGTCCCTTCCACTCAGCTCTCCCTTTCGTCCACTATTCTGTTTGGCAAAGGATGTTTTTCCGTGCACTCTGCATGCTATCATGACTTCCGATACCATAGCTCGAAAAACACCCATTAGCCTGAGGGTTGCAGTAACAGATACTCCAATTTAAACACGCTCAAACAAATTGCCCTTTTCGCAAGATCTGCAAGCTTTGACATTTTATGCTGTTCCCCCCAAAAGCAAGATGCCGTTAGCTTCATTACTGCTACCTGACAGTAGAATAATACATACACTATATTATATAAGAAAATACCGGTGGACAGACTTCTTTTTTAAGGAATACGAAGCACATTCATAAACTAATATTGATAGGTGTTTCCATTATTTTGTTAACCACCTGTATATTTATATATATATATGTGTGTGTGTGTTAGTTAGTGTTAGTTACGGCGAATTCGCGATGCGCCCGCAATCAGTGGCCAGTTACGAATTCTCCAAGAAAAAGTGTTCAAAGCTAAATGTTTTGCGGAGCTGGATCATGCAGTAACGAGTGTTGATCATACCAGTTATAACTCATATTATTACCATAGTGAAAATTCCTTGAGTTTAGTCAAAGTAGAAAAAAAAATCCCTTCAAACTCAAAGAGAAGAGGACAATTTTTCTCGGCTAATTCGCAAATTGACCAATGAGTGACGCGAATGGGCCGACCAAAGCCCGAAGTAGTCGTCAATTCTCGATTGTTCCGGGTTTTGGCCAAGTGACTTGACCAATGCTAGATGTGGCCAGCCATTTCGCGAATTGGTCAGTCTATTGCTAATTTTCTCTGGTTCGAGATGTCATATGAAAAGACGTGGAAGAGTCAAATTCTCAGACCTCCATAAGGCGGAAGAACAATCGGTGGCGGAAGAAACAATCGGTGCCCCCCCCCCCCCAAGCGCAATCTGGTTTTGAGACACCCTTGTTCTAAATACTATTAATAAATATTATTTATTACTTAAGATATTTCCTTAGGGTCGAAAAGGAAATTTTATTGGTTAGTTATTAGGTAATAAAAACTTGTACTATGCAATTTGTGGTTCGACGAATGGCAAATTGTGTAGATGAAGATGATAACTTTGCCTGGGGTTCGAAGAATGTGAAGTTGCTAACGTTTTGAAGCTGCTAACTTTCGAAAGCCCCTGACTGTCGGAGGCCCCAAGCGTGCAACTCTAGTGCCTGTGCGATATTCCGCCACTGCCCATAAAATAAAGCGTAAAGTACACTAGTCCGTAAAATAAAGACACACAAGTTTAATATAATTTAAATAATGAATTTCGGTTTATTTATTTACTTTATTTTAGGAATAAACCTGACACCATGATACTTAAAACATCAGAAATGCTTTAATTTACACATGGCAGAATAAAATTCTAAGACCTATGTTCTGTTATGTGATTCTTTACAAGGCCCTATATAGTAAGAAGGGAAGAAAAAAGAAGTGTTATATTTTGAGATAAACCACATCTGATAATATAGACAAAACATTTTTTTTAATGACAGCCGTGATAGACATTTTTGGACGAAATTAAAAAATCTGAAAATGTTGTGAGCAAGCCCGTTGTTAAAAGTTACGCTTTCTTTTCAGGGTAGTTTGCCATATTTATTTAAGAGAAATTTATGGAACAGTTTTCTATTCATTTTAAAAGATGTTATCAGAAATAAACAGGATGAAAAACTCGAACAGTACGTCCAAAAATGCATAAAAATGAAGAAAACAAATCCATTCATCACCTATTAATCCTTACTCTTCATCTCTTGTTTACTGAGCCCTTCATGTTGAATTTTTGGTTCCGATTCCAAAATGGCGCAATCCATAAAATTTGTTACATGCAAACATGTTGTCTCTGTCGCTCTCAGAAAGCTTTAAAAATAACACTTTGGAATGAATTATGTGCTTTCTTGGCAACATCTCTGTGGTTAAAAATGATATTCTCGTCTCTCGAATAATCGAAAACGAATATTTTTTTAACCTCCTGACGAATCACTGTTGCATTAAATTTACCTGGAATTCATTCATCATATGACGCTTTAACTAGATTCAGTTCTTGGAAAGGTTTGTCGCTGTCTATGAGATACCCGAAATAGGATGCATTATTCTTTGCTACCAGTTATGCGGACAGTGGACTTTCAAAATCACTTTAGAAAAGTATATGGATTCTTTTGAAACTCGGTTATGTTACTAATAATAAGTTCAAATAGCCAGGTTCAAAATTTGGTGTGAATATATTGAAAATATTTCTGTCATTGAAATTTCAATATTCTAGTATGAAATACAGAGGCTGTTCGCACATTTTTTAGACGATTTTGGTAAGCGGTAATAAAAAATCGTTTGCTGCAAAAGAAATAATTGCAATTGTACTATGTTTTTAAAAGTCAAAATTATCCTCTGCGGCTTGAAAGTTTTGTTTTTATTCAAAATGGCGTTTTTAAAAAAGCAGTGGATCGAAGGCTACATTTATGCTCTTTCCGAAGAGAAATATGCATACTCCGTTATCCAAAAACGATGTGAGAGTCATGGTTTTGTGATATCTAAAGCGTCGATAGGTAATATCGTCAACAAGAAAGGAAAAAAACGTCAAATTGGAACCTCAAGTGGGACAAAAATTCCAAACAAGTATCTGTCGCCGGCACACGATCTGTAGTTTAGTTGAGTGGAGTGGCAACGCCGATTTTTGGCTTCGAGAAAAACACAGTTGAGCGCCGAGAGCCACAACGTGCAGACGTGTGCCTCGGTTCTAGATTTACGATCGCCCCACCTTCTGATTTGAGTATATACATGTTTGTTTGTGATTCATGTGTGTCCGTCTACGTGTGTAATAAAATATATTAAAAGGATTACTAAGGACTTATCATTCGAAGCTCTCCCACGAACTATTTGAGATTTTAGACATCGAAATTTGAGTAGATAGAACATTTCTGGTGCCGCCTCCAGGGATCCTTTGATTAGAAAATCGTCGAACTCTTGATTTTTATTTGAAAGGTAGCTTTTGCCTTATTTTTTGATTCGAACTGTGATTTAATTCTGATTGACAGAAGTGTGGGGTAAGTTGAACATTATTGTTTTTGTCATTGAGATAATTGAACTGTTTAACGCCTTTTATTGATTGAATTTCGAATTGAATATGGATGATCTTTTAAAACTCAAAAATAAACGTTCGACTCTGAGAACTCAAATAACCAAGTTGTTTACTAAAATCGAAACTGTTCTTAATGATAAAGATGCTGACTTAGACACGTTAGAAAGTAATTTAGAACTATTGTTAAATAGAGACTCGACAGTTAAAGAACTAAATTCTGAAATCGAAACATCTTTGAAACCGAATGAAATCGAAAGTGAAGTTAATACATGTTCGGAATATGAAGATAAGGTTATACATTATAAAACAAAACTTATGAATCGTATTAAACATTTTCAAAAGGATGCTGTTCAAAGTAATTCTGCAAATAATGGCATCTCATCACAATAAACTAATGTTCGCCTCCCTCCAGAGATAAAAACAGTAAAATTACCAAAACTTATGATAGCAAAATACTATGGTGATCCCGATAAATATTTGGATTTCATGAATCAATACGAAAACGCTATTCATAATAATCCATCGTTAAGTGATATCGACAAGTTCGGGTATTTAAAATCGTTGCTAGGTGGTTTAGCTTTTAACGCTATCAGTGGATTTAGTTTAACCGAAAAGAATTATGCAGCTGCAATTGCACTCCTGAGACAGCGATTTGGAAATCATTCTATGCTTATCCAGGCTCATTTATCTAATTTGTTGAATATTTCTCCTATTAAGACTGTATCTGATATTAATGGATTGCGTAATTTATATGACAAATGTGAAACCCAAATTCGTAGCTTAGAAGCGTTAGGAGTCGCAGAAAATACCTATGGTTGTTTACTGTGTCCAATATTATTGAAATTACTTCCTTGTGAATTAACTTTAGAATTTACTCGCATTCAAGATAATGATAAAAATTGGAGTGTTCAAACTCTCATGAACTTTCTTCGAAACGAGGTCCAATCTCGCGAACGAGCTTTTCAGATTCATAAATCAGAAATAAAACCACCTTCGCTGCAGAAAGATAACAGAAATTTTGGTAGGAATAGTACGAATAACAGAAAATACACTAGTCAGCAAAACGCGGGCTTCTCAAGAGCGCCTGCGAGACGACCAGATGTGGCGTCAGCAACAGAATTATTGACATCGACTAATGACTCATGCATTTTTTGTGCCAGGAGCCACAGAAGTGAAGACTGTGATTCATTTGATGTAAATCAACGAAAGGAATTTTGTAGACGTAATTGGAATTGTTATTTATGCCTGAAACCCAAACATCGTTTGCAGGATTGCTCTACGAGAGGTTCTTGTTTGTTCTGCGGAGGGTTGCATAATATCGCGCTGTGCTTTAAAAGGGAAAATAAAAAATCTGAGGCTCTCAAATCTTCGAAAAATAACAACACAATTACCAGACATGTCAATAGTGAACAAAATAAAATTGATAGTGCCGTTGCTAATCATGTAAACAATGGGCAAAACAAAATTTTATTGCAAACTGCTGCTGTTAAATTAGTAGGGAAGTCATCGAGCAAAATAATTCGCGCATTATATGACCCAGGTTCGCAACGATCGTTCATTCGAAAAGATTTATCGAGACAGTTATCGTTGAACATAGTAGGTGATGAGGAACTTTTTATTCATACGTTTCGGTCAAAGGCTCCAACTCGGATAAAATGTGCTAGAGTGCAGGTCAAAATTACAGACACTCGAGATAAGGAAGAAATAATAATAGAAGCGTTAGAAATTGATGAAGTATCTAGTGCTCCATTGGAATTCGCTCCTAATGATATAATTAAAGAACTAAAAACTGAAGGAATTAATTTGTGTGATGTTAATAATGGAACTTTGGAAAATGAAAATATCTCTTTTCTTATTGGTGCAGATAATTATTTTAAAATCGTAAGCGGGAAAACTAAACGTTTGAATCCCAATTTAGTTGCAATTGAAAGTAAATTTGGGTGGCTTTTAATGGGAGAAGTAGAAGATAATAACAGAAATGTTACCACCGCTATGTCATCGATATCTTTGTTCGTTAGTGGTTCTAGTATAGAAAATCTATGGCGACTGGACACGTTAGGAATTCGGGACCCCGTTGAAGTCCAGTCAAGAAAAGAAATGGAAACTGCTGCTCTAAATTATTTTAAGGAGACAGTCACTGTTAACAATGAAGGACGTTACGAAGTTCGTTTACCTTGGGTAGCAGACCATGCTGATTTGAAGACTAATGAAGATATTTGTAAAGAGCGTTTACAATCAGTTACCAAAAAACTGCTTCAGAGAAATCAGTTCAAAGAGTATGAAGCTGTATTTGATGAATGGATTGAAGATGGAGTTATCGAAGAGGTTCCTTCCGATGAAATTAAGAAGAAGAGTCATTATTTACCGCACAGAGGCGTATTCAAAGAGACTTCTACTACAAAGATACGTCCAGTTTTTGACGCCAGCTGTCGTACTAAGGGATCATTGTCATTGAACGACTGTTTAGAGAAGGGTCCAAACCTTCTAGAAGAGATTCCCCCTATCTTATTGAGATTTCGTAAAGAAAAAATAGGTGTTGTGTCTGACATAAAAAGAGCATTTCTTCAGATATCGGTGTTTAATCCTGATTGTGAATTCTTAAGATTCTTTTGGTGGAAGGATTTCGAGAAGAAAAATGTCAAAGTTTTAAGACATAAGCGTGTAGTATTTGGCTTAAATTGTAGCCCTTTCCTACTAGGAGCTGTGCTGAATCATCATCTAGAAAAGAACTTGGTGGACTTTCCAGAAACTGTCACTAGATTAATGAAAGCCTTCTATGTTGACAATTGTGTCACTTCGGTTCCAGACGAAAATACATTACATCGATTCATTGAAGAGTCTAAGCACATATTGGCTACTGCCTGCTTTGACCTAAGAGGGTGGGAGCATACGTCTTTAAACATTAATCCTGATCCATCTGAACCCATACCTGTTTTAGGAGTATTATGGAATAAGGCCGAAGATAATATCTTCTGTGATACAGCGGAATTGAGAAGCTTAACCACTGGTTTGACAAGAAGAAACGTCTTAAGTATGGTTCATAAGATTTTTGATCCACTTGGAATTTTGTGCCCCACAACATTGATTCCCAAGTTGCTTATCCAGAAAAGTTGGAACTTGAAAATTGGTTGGGACACAGTGTTGCCCGAAGACTATCAAAAGGAATTCGCTTCCTGGTTTCGTGATTTGCCCCTTTTATCAGAAATGAAAATTCCCAGGTGCCTAAATATAGATGAAATTGATGGCCTGAGTTTGCATATCTTTTGCGATGCTGGCAAGTGCGCTTACAGTGCTGTGATATTTCTTAGAAAAGCTGTAGGTGATGATATTTCAGTGACATTTGTTTCTGCGAAGAGTCGAGTGGCTCCCCTTCGTAAAACCACAATTCCAAGATTAGAGTTATTAGCTTGTTGCATAGGAGCACGCCTTTCCTCTGTTGTGATAAAAGCTTTGGATCTTGAAGGAATTCCCATTTTCTACTGGTCTGACTCTTCAACAGCATTGTTTTGGATAGAAAAGGATGAAAATTGGGGTGTGTTTGTGAAGAACCGAGTTAAAGAAATCAGATCATTAACGTCGAATGGAACTTGGAGGCACGTCCCTGGAAACTTTAATGCTGCAGATTTGCCATCCCGAGGTTGTTCAATAAGTGCATTAGTTAAATCCAGATGGTTGAAGGGGCCAGAATGGTTGAAGAAAAGAGAAGAGGTGTGGCCCACATCAGAAGTTGTCCTGAACTACGAAGAGATTCAGAGAGAAAAAAGAAAAACTGCTGCTTCAAATTTGACTGCAACCAAAGAAAAATGGTACTTGAAATATTTTTCAAGCTATTTTAAGATAGTAAGAATGATTTCATGGATTCTTCGATTTGTGAGGAACTGTCGTCAACCGCAGAGAAAGTTTAGGGGAAGTTTGACAGTTCAAGAAATCAACCTAGCTGAAAAGAAGCTATTGAAAATAATTCAAGATGAATCGTTGAATGAAGAAAACAGTTTGAAAGGTCTTCTAACATTTATCGACCAAGATGGACTCTACAGATTGAAGACCAAAATCATCAGAAGAGATGATTGTGAAGATTTTAGATGTCCCATTGTCTTACCATCTGACCATGAACTTGTACATCGATTAATACTTGACCATCATTTGCTGCTTAGCCATGCTGGTACCCAATTTGTGCTTTCAAATCTACGGCAAAAATTCTGGATTCTAAGAGGCAGGAAAACTGTTCAGAGAGTCTTGGCAAAATGTGTTCCATGCAAGAGACATACAGCAAAGGCAGTTGAAACTTTACCATCTAGCCTTCCTGAAGATAGAGTGCTAGACGCGTCCGCCTTTGAAGTGACAGGGGTCGATGTCGCAGGCCCACTTCATTTGAAAACTGCCAAGAAAGCGTGGATCTTGATTTTTACATGTGCTGTGTACCGTGCGGTACATTTAGAGCTTATTGAGAGTTTATCTACGAATGGTTTCTTATTGGGACTGCGAAGATTTGTTGCCCGAAGAGGTCGTCCATCTGTGATATACAGCGATAACGGTTCCAACTTTGTTGGAGCTGAACGGTTATTAAGATCTATCGACTGGGACCAGATTTCGAATTTTTCTTCTGTAATGAGAATACAATGGAAATTCAACCCTCCAACTGCCAGTTGGTGGGGCGGTTGGTGGGAAAGACTGATCCAAACCGTAAAGAAGTTACTACGGAGAGTTCTTGGTAGAGCATGTTTGACGTTTGAAGAAATGTCAACGATTCTTTGTGATGTAGAGTCAGTCATAAATTCTCGACCGCTGACATATTTGTCAGAGGATCCTACTGATCTTGAACCATTAACTCCCTCGTTGTTTATCCAGGATGTTAAAACTGTTGGAGTTCCCGATGTTGACAAGTTAGATCAAATAAACCTTTCGAAGAGATCGAGATATCACCAGCGATTAAGACAACAATTTCGGAAAAGATTTCGTGATGAATATCTTGGACTGTTGGTGCAAAAGCCTTTGAAAGCAAAATTCGTGAGACCAATCGAAATCAACGATATCGTTCTTGTTGGACAGGACAATCAAAAGAGATCAGATTGGCCAATTGGTCGTGTGATTGCTACTTATCCAGGAAAAGACAATCAAATACGAGTTGTAAAAGTGAAAACGAAGGCTGGAGAGTTGACCAGGCCAGTAAAAAGACTTTACCCTCTTGAACTTTCTTCATTAACTTGAACTCAATGTAGATATTTAATGTTTATTTTAGTATTAGTGATATTTGCATTTTGAAACTGAATTTTAAGTTCGTTCCATTGTATTGTTTTCACTGTTTAGTAATTTTTTCTTTCTTCATTTTTTTTTTCTCCTTATTAAGTGAACCTTTAAGTTTAATTGTTCTGTTTCTTTATTTCCTTTTACATACTTAACCAATTAATTTTGATTTATTGTTAGATTTAAAGTTGGAGATACTTAGTTAGTAGAGTTAGTTTAGATTTGTGATAATTTTTAAAGTGATTGTTTTGATTTTCTTTGTAAACTTAAAAATCAAAAGGTGGGAGGATGTCGCCGGCACACGATCTGTAGTTTAGTTGAGTGGAGTGGCAACGCCGATTTTTGGCTTCGAGAAAAACACAGTTGAGCGCCGAGAGCCACAACGTGCAGACGTGTGCCTCGGTTCTAGATTTACGATCGCCCCACCTTCTGATTTGAGTATATACATGTTTGTTTGTGATTCATGTGTGTCCGTCTACGTGTGTAATAAAATATATTAAAAGGATTACTAAGGACTTATCATTCGAAGCTCTCCCACGAACTATTTGAGATTTTAGACATCGAAATTTGAGTAGATAGAACAGTATCCAAGGAAAAAACGGACATCTTCGACTATTGCAAAGGTACGTTGTTTAATGTTAAAAGAAAATCCCCCTAGTCAAAGGACAGTTGCAAAATCATTAAAATGCTCGGTGTCCACTGAATACCTCTTCTGACACTTCAAAAGGCATTATTATCTTGGAAATCGCGGTGTCGAAAGATAGTTCAGAATAAGGGATGTCAAATAGAACATTTAAAACACAAGAATTTTATGTAATTTAGTTTTGTGAATACAATATACATCGTCTAAAAAATGTGTGAACAGCCTCTGTATTAACTTAATTTAAAATGCTGCACAACATCTATTATCTCTACAATTAAAGGATTTAAATGTACTCCACACCCTAGAATCAAACTTGGAATTTATTGTTTAAATTCAGGAAAATTTTCAGGGACAATGGACTTTCAAACCATTCTTTTGCTTTTGAAAACTATTTGGATACTTTTAAAACTTGGTTATGTCACTTGTAATAAGTTCATATAACCATGTTCAAAATTTGGTGTTTATATATAAAATGAAATTCAGTCATTAAAAAAAATTTTTTTACCTAAAGTATTAATAAATTAATTCAAAATGTTCCAGAAACGTTTCTTTACGTACAATTAAAGGATTTACATATAGTCCATGCTTTAGAATCAAATTTAGAATTTATCGTTCAATTTCAGGGGAATTTAAAGGGAGAGAACCATTTTCTCACTTTTGAAAATTATTTGGATACTTTTGAAACTTGGATATGTTACTAATAGGTTCGACTAACCATGTTCAAAATCGGTGTCAGTATATAAAAATATTTCAGTCAGTAAGATTTCTATATTTTAATCCGAAGTATTTATTAAAAAAATAATTAAAAATGTTCTAAAATCATTTCTTTTCCCGCAATGCAGGGATTAATATTATTCCATTCCTTGGAATCAAACTTAGAATGTATTGTTAAATTTCACGGGAATTTTAGAGGATTGGAATCAAACTTAGAATTTATTGTTAAATTTCAGGGGAATTGTAGAGGATTGGAATCAAACTTAGAATTTATTGTTAAATTTCAGGGGAATTTTAGAGGATTGGAATCAAACTTAGAATTTATTGTTAAATTTCAGGGGAATTTTAGAGGATTGGACTACCAAAACCATTCTTCTACTTTTGAAAAGTATTTGGATTCTTTTGAAACTTGGTTATGTTACTAATAGTAAATTTAAATAGCTATGTTGAAAATTTGGTGTAAATATACTGAAAATATTTCAGTCACTGAAATTTCAATATTTTAATATGAAATATTTATAAATTAATTTAAAATGCTCCACAACAACTATTTTTCGTACAGTTAAAGGATTTATATAGAACCAAACTTAGAATTTATTGTTACATTTCAGCGCAATTAAGGGGTAAAATGGACTTTCAAAACTAATTCCTTACTTTTGAAGAGTATTTGGATTCTTTTAAAACTTGGTTATGTTACTGACAATAAGTTCAAATAACCATGTTCAAAATTTGGTGTTAATACATAAAAAATATTTCACTCCCTAAAATTTCAATATTTTAATCTGAAGTATTAATAGATCAGTTTAAAATGTTCCAGATGCATTACTTTTCCTACAGTTCAAGGATTTATACATATACATTCTATAACCCAGAACCAAACTTAGAATTTATTGTTAAATTTCTCTGCAGTTATTAGGGAAATTTTTAATAGCTCTTTTCTATAAACAAAACATCAAAGGGCATCCAACTGCATTTGAAATTATATGCAAACTACATTTGCATTGCAGTTATATTTTCTGGTATTAAGTATTTTATATGTGCTTTGGATATCAATGGAAAATGAATACGATGATTAATAAAGGGATGTGTGTTTCAAATACAAAAGCAAGAAATTTTCCAAAATTGATATAAGATTAAAATATATGAATTATTTATATTATTTTATCAATTATTTATTATTTATATTATTTTATTAATTATTTATTACTTATATTATTTATAAAATATATGAGATTGAAATATATGAATAAATTTTATTACCATCTATACTTATACTTATATATAAAGAGAGAGCGATTTTGTACGTGGAGGGTAATCTTCAGAACCACTGTACCTATTTGAAAAATTCTTTCACTGTTTGAAAGGTACAGTATTCCAGATGGACATAGGCTATATATTATGTATATCTAATCAGTAGAAATGAAGTTAAGGGCTTAATCCTAACAATCTCCATTGTTACCGCTACTGTCCTCTACCGCTTTTTGTGCCGAAGTCTTCAACGATCCTTAGCGTGGTGCTATCTATACTTATATATAAAGAGAGAACGATTTTGTACGTGGAGGGTAATCTTCAGAACCACTGTACCTATTTGAAAAATTCTTTCACTGTTTGAAAGGTACATCATTCCAGATGGACATAGGCTATATATTATGTATATATGAACAGTAGAAATAAAGTTAGGGGCTTAATCCTAACAATCTCCATTGTTTCCGCTACTTTCTTCTACCGCTTTTTGTTCCGAAGATTTCAACGATCCTTATCGTGGTGCTATCGCGATGGGCTTCTGTTCTGACGCTAGCAGTTCGAACCTAGCCGTTCTCCTGCAGGCCTTTTTCTTTTAAATAATTAATTTTAATTATTAACTGATGAAATATTAATTTAAGGTATTATTTAGGTTATTATTAAGGTAAAAAAAGATTTACAATTTATTGGCTATCAACTGGAAATTTATTGGTATAATATTTTGTTCAACCCGGACAAAGTCGGGACGGGCCTCTAGTCTGTTTATAAAGAAGTAATGTTACTCACTCATGCAAACTGCTCATCAGGATTACGTGTTTAAATAAATCAATATGTTGAAAATAAATTTCGTTTAACAAAATGTGCATACATTTAGCTATTAGTGTTCCAAAAGCCCACACCATCCAGAAATGCAGATTTAATAATTTTTTTGCTGTTTATGAAAGGCGAAAAAAAAATATACTGTGAAACTTCTCTGAGGCGGACAGTCATGGTTCCGAAAAAAAGTGGCCGTCTTGAGGGGTAGCCATCGAAAAGAGATTTCTTCCATAACATTGGCTCTACGAAGTCTTGAATCGGTTGTGAACAAAATAGAACCGTTTAGAGGCGTGGCTGATTAGAGAAGTTTCACGGTATATGAAGTTTCACCGCAGTGTATTTTAATCTCTAATTCCGGAAATTCTCGGGGAAAGTGAAACAAACTTTAAGAAGAAGACGGGGGGGGGGGGGGGGGGGGAGTCTAAAAACTGAAATGTAATAGCGAAGAAAAATCACAACTCAGCATTTCCAAACTGAGAATACAGGTAGATCGACCTTACGGATATTAAAATACGAGTAGAACAAAGAAATTAACCCTCAGCGGGCGCGCCCGTGTATAAAGTGCAACATTTTCGTCATTTTGAATGGTTTGTTTTTACAAGTAAGGTTTGAATGTTCTAAGCAATTTCTAAACAATGTTCTAAACAATAGGGATGCTTTCTAACACGGACGGTCAAGGGAAACGGAGACTTGTTAGGTTTCGGGGACTAATTAGTTTCAAAACATCCAACAGAAACTCCGCCCATAATTGCCTCTTAATCGAATACACCCCAGTAATGCACTAAACATTATATTTTAACAGCAGAATAATATTTTTTGTCGGACAATCTGATGTTGATATATTGTTGAAATTTTAAACATAGTCTATTTCTTTAGGGAAGCTTGATTTAACCCTTCAGCGGTCGCGCCCGTGTACAGAGTGCAACATTTTCGTAATTTTGAATGGTTTGTTTTTACAAGTAAGGTTTGAATGTTCTAAGCAGTTTCTATTTATAGCTACACCCTTTCTAATGCAGGGGCTGATTTTCTGACCCTTGTATTCCTGTCCATTCATTGTTAGTCGTGGTTTAACCGTGGTAAACCAACGATTATACTGGATTGCAATACGACAAAATTATGAGTTGATGTAGTAAATCAAATGTGCAGCTATTACCCGGTATTCCGCACATCACGAAGATGGACAATCTCATTGTTTTTTTAGGTTTTTGGACATAATAGGAATCCATTCGCAAGTTGTCCGTAGATGCATTAAACCAGACAGTTTTGAAATAAGGAGATTTTATCTGCATTCTTTGGCCTTTAATTATAAATATATCGCAATATTATCAACATTTTATATCTTGTCATAAAACGCAGAATTAATATTTTCAATTTGAAAGAAGAAAGTTTATTACAAAAGGAATAATTAAGGTTGAAAGAGATGTTGCACTTTATGCAACGCGCGCCTGCTGGTGTACCAAAAAATTGGCGCGCCCGCTGAAGGGTTAAAGTAAATTGAGTAAAGGGGAATAGATAACACTTGAAGAAAATCCCTATTAAGAACTATATATCATGCTGAGTTCGAATTTCAAGTGCAAATAACTTTATAGTATATTTTAAGGTTTCACTAGGTCGCACGTGCGACCCTTTCGCATGCGATTAAAATGCGATAAATTTTACAGCGAAGTTGGTGGTTTGTATTATAGTTGGATGAAAGGAGAATCGGCTCGTGTGTATACATTGTTTATTTCTTTGATAACAATGGTGCGCAAGGATAATACAAAACCGATTACAAATCGCCTTTGGCCACCATGTTGGAGGTGAAGCATAACACAAAACATGGGAACATGAGATATGTACACATGAGATATGTATTAAAAGTTGAGTATGACCCAAACTCGTGGAAAATGTGATATTTACATTACAAAACCTCTTTGTGCACACTATTTGACCGTGCCGAAAATCACCTTCTAGAGATAATATAAATGATTTTTCCATGCAAAAATAATAATGTACACCTACGAGGATGTTGCCCATAAAGAAACTCATTAAGGAAATCACAAAATGATAATAAAAACCAATCGATTCTTAAATTTAAAATTTCAGTGCGATTGATAATGGTAAAATAAAATTTAAAAAAAGCTAGCGCGTGCCATCTACAGGAAGAAAAATTGTTTATCATGTTTATACTTTACTGCAGTTGATTTTTAAACAAACAATAAGATGTGTAATTCTAAATTAACAATTCGCACGAAGCGGAGATCTTAATCTTTAAAATGGTACCTCACTGATCTATTTTGGTCAAGTATGAAGGGAGAAAAACGGATTAAAAAAAACACCGTTTAGAAATAATATAAATAGATCTTTAGTTTTGGAGCTATTTTCACTGTTAAATTGAGTATGCTATGATTTCTTATTTACAATTTATTAATAAGGCTAAATAATGTATATATATATATATATATATATATATATATATATATATATATATATGTGAGAATGAGTTTGGCAACACAACTGAACTATTACTACAACTTCCACTCCTACTACTGCGGCACGAAGGACTTTAAGCGGATGTGTTGTTCTGCAAGCTCCCGATGTTTAGCTCTTTTGATGCTTCTGTGTTTATTTTTTAATTTCATACTAAGTGTTAGTCCTGTCTTGTAAACATCGTCTAGTTTAATTAAATGTTCAAAATAATTAAGTCTAATGATTCACTTCTAAAGGAAGGAGTACTAACTCCTTCCTACATGGGTGCTCGGCCCTCGGACTCGAAAAATACCCCTAGCATGCTGAACTTAAAAAAAAAAACTTTATTTTCTTTCGATGATACGACTTGATTTCGACTTGATTTCGACTTGATTTCGACTGGATTACTGTTGTCTGTCATTTTGGATTTGGATATCGAAAGCGAAAGCCAAAGTGATGTGCCACGGACTCTGATGATACTCTGATGGGATGATGAGAACCAAAACCAGAATTGTAAGTAACTTGGATCATATTAAAATTATTTGATGCATACGTTGACGCTTGTTCAAGAAAATTTTGATGATTAAGGGAATTCTCAACTTATTGATGATTTAAGAAAACTGAAAGATATTTCAACGTTCTTTTGATGCAGGAATTTAATTGATGCTAAATTCACTTTTGATGGTCTTTGACGTTGAATTTATCACTTCTGTTTTCTTGAAGAGAATTCTATTTCGATGAAATTATTTGATGATTTGATGAAAATTTCGACATTTAACTTGAAGAATCTTGTTTCCTTGAACAAACCACAACATAACATATATTTTGAAAGATCGCGAATTGAATACTTTTGAAGATTATTATATTATTATTTTGATGCATAATTTTGACGAAGCGAATGTTTATTTGATGACAACTTTGCTTATTTGATGCGCTTTGATGTTGAACTTAATTCTGCTGTTTTCTTGCGAGAATATTTTTTATTTTGCAGAATGCTTTGATGCTTTCGATTTCACAATTTTGATACTTTCGATTTCCCAATTTTGATGCTTTTAACATTAGAACTTTAACTATTATTTTGATGCTGCATTTACATCCTCTATTTTCTTCAACAGTGATTTATTTTGAAGATTAATTTGATGAATATTTTGCTGAAGTAATATCTAACTTGATACATATCTAAATTTACGTCATCTGTTTTCTTCAACCAGAGAAATTATTTTGAAGAACTTATTATTTGATATTTGATGCTTATTTTAGTTCATAATTTTGTTTTCTTGAACAAAACCTGTTTTAAAGATTACTTATTTTGATGCATATTTTGAGAATCAATATTTTATTATTGAATTGGTATTTGAAAAAATTTCGATTTGAAATATTATTTTCTACTTTTGAATTTGAGTAACTACGTATTATAATTATAGATTTTGGTTATGAATATTTGTATATTTGTGTACTATAATTGTTTGAACCTAGTATATAGTTATGGCTACTCTCAACGATTACCCCAATATTGCAAAATCATTAAAAATTGGTGGTACGAATCAAATAAAGGTTCTACATCGTTTAATTTTTGGTACAGACGGCGACAGACAAAATCGTACCAGATTACGTAAATTTACAGGTTTTAAACAGCCATTCGTGTTAGAAGCAACGAAACAGAAAGTACTTAAAGATTTTTCACTTAAAGACTTGATTTCTATTTGTAATCTACTTCATTTAGAATTTTCAACTGACCCAGACAAATGTGCCAATACCATTCTTATGAGTCTTAGTGATTTATCGTTATTAAAAGCAGAATTTTCTGATCTTTCGGAATGCGAAGTGAATGATGACTCACTTCCGGATGCACGTTCATCCCAAACTAACAGCGTTATAGAGAAAAATAGATCTCCCTTTTTCCCCACCATTGACGCAAAAGAATCTTCGAATAAGCAAAATACACACATTTCCGTTGGTGAATCAGATCAAAATTCATTGCCTTCAGTTGAAACTGCGAATCTCTCTTTCCAGTTGTTTAGTCTGAAAGACGTTGTTGATTTAATAAAACCTTTCTCGTCTCGTGATAATTACAGTGTTGAGAATTTTATATCTGACGTTGAAGAACTTTTTTGTTTATATCAGATAAACAATCCAATTCACCAAATTACTTTTGTTAGAAAATGTTTAACTGGTCCCGCTCAAACTTTAATTAGGTCTATTCGTGGAATTACAAATTGGGAACAATTGAAGCACCATTTATTAGACGAATTTTCGGACAAAATTAACGGTATTCAGTTACATAAATTAATGGAATCTCGACGTATGAAACCGTTTGAAACCCTACAAGAATATTTCTTAGCTATGAGAGATTTGGCACACAAAGGTTCTCTCGATGACTCCTCTCTGTTTGAGTATGTCATAAACGGAATTCCTGATTCAACAAACAATAAAGTTATTCTTTACGGTTGTAAATCCGTCCCTGAATTTAAGGAAAAGTTGAAAATTTATGAACAAATCTTTAACAGATCACAAAATTTCAGACAAAATAATCAGAAAAAAATTGATGCTTCCTACCTCAATGTGAAAGTCGATAATACACGTAGCCCAAATACACAGCCAGTATGTTTTTCCTGTGGCTTGAGAGGTCACAAAAGCAACCAATGTTTGAATAAGTCACGTGGTAAACAATGCTACGGATGTAAAAGTTTTGGTCATGTTCATGCTAATTGCCCTAAAAGTTATCGAAATTCTAAACCAAAACCTGATTCTCAAAAACCTATTTCTGATAAAACTGTAAATGCACTTTCTCCTGAAACTTCATCGAAAAATCCCATGCATGTTGACATTCAACTTGCAGGAATTCAATTGACAGCACTCTGTGACACTGGGTCACAGGCAACCCTCATCAATGAGAAAACCTATCGAAGAATTGGTTCGCCACCATTGCAGCCCACCAACATTCCCTTTTCAGGAATTGGCAAAAACCAAGTTCACAGCATCGGATTCTTTCAGGATTCCATCGAAATTCAAACCATTACTTTACCTGCTAAAATACATGTTCTAGAGGATGACTTGATTCCTTTTGATGTGATTATCGGAATCGACTTTTTGCGGCAAACCCAATTTACATTTGATGAAGACGGTATTCGTTTTACTCTTGATAATAACATCTTCGTTAATATTGCTAATATTCCTGATGACGAAGCTTTCCCATTTGATCTTTCACACATTTTGAATTCTGAAATTCGTGAGGAAGTTCAAAATATCGTTACTTCCTACAAACCCCATAAAGTTCAAGACACTGAAATTAAAAGGACTATTTTATTACAAGATGAAATCCCCGTAACTCAACGTTCTCGACGACTCCCTTTTGCGGAACAGAAAATTGTAGAAAAACAAATTCAAGATCAGGGCCAAATAGGCATGTCTGAAAAACCTCTAACATCTACTCAAGATAAGATTTCTAGGGTAGAGAAAATGGATAATCCAATTGATTTTGAACGTGATGATGATGATGATGCCAATGATTTAGATTTGTTTCATGATAATGATGATGGAAAATATTTAGATGATGCTGATGCCAGTGATTTAGATTTGCTTCATGATAACGATGATGATAATGCTTTTGATATTGGAACTATCAAAGCAACCCTTGAACCAAAAATATTTGATTCCGATGATGATGCCCTTGAGAATGAATCCGTCAAAAGTGAAAAGGTTGAACCAAAATTTCAAGTTATTGAAGCTCCCAAACCCCCTGAACAAATAGCAGCTTTTCAACAACAGAAAAACATTCTTTCACAAAATCCAGTTCTTCGTGTTTTTCAACAGGGATACCCATTAGAACTCCACACTGATGCCAGCTCCTTAGGTTTTGGCGCTGTGCTCTTGCAACAATCCGATGATGGACAGTTTCATCCTATTCATTATTTTAGCCGTAAAACTACAGTTCAACAAGAAAAATATCATAGTTATGAACTGGAAGTTCTTGCCGTTATTGAAGCGCTAAAAAAATTTCGAAACTACTTGTTGGGAACAAAATTTAAAATTATCACCGATTGTGATGCTTTCCAAAAAACGATGCACAAAAAAGACCTACCAGCTAAAATTGCTCGATGGGCATTGATGTTAGAAGACTTTGATTATGAAGTTTGTCATCGACCCGGTAGACAGATGAAACATGTTGATGCTTTAAGTCGTAACGCCATTCTTGTAATTACCTCAAATGATATCACTCAAAAGGTGAAAAATGCCCAAGACCAGGATGAATTTATATCTCAAATTAAATCTATGCTTGAATCTACACCTTCTGATGAATTTTTTGTTAAAAACGGAATTCTTTATAAACTTCATCAGGATGCCGAACTTTTAGTAGTACCACAAATGATGCAGAAAGAAATAGTGCTAAACGCCCATTCACAAGGTCATTTTGCTTCACAAAAAACCGAATTAATTGTTTCTCGTGAATTTTTCATTCCTCAACTTAAGAAATTAGTTCAAGAAATTATTTCGAACTGTATTCCTTGCATTTTGTCCTCGCGAAAATCTGGAAAACAAGAAGGATACCTTCACCCCATTCCAAAAGGTGATGCACCCCTTGAATGTTACCATTGCGACTTTTTAGGACCTTTACCATCGACAAAAAAATGTTATAAGTATCTTTTTACAGTAGTTGATGCCTTTTCCAAATTTGTATGGATCTATCCCGTGAAGTCCACCTCTACGAAAGATGCCTTAGACAAATTATCCTTGCAACAAACTACATTTGGCAACCCTTCAAAAATCATTACTGACAAAGGTAGCGCATTCACATCTTCAGAATTTCAAAGTTACTGCCAGGAACAGTCAATTGAACACATTTCAATAGCAACAGGTGTGCCACGTGGCAACGGTCAGGTTGAGCGTGTTCATGGCACAATTATTCCCGTTTTAACTAAGTTAGCTCTAGATGAACCTGACAAATGGTTTAAATATGTCCCAAGATTGCAACGTATCTTAAATAGTACCACCACACGCAGTACAAAATTCACACCCTTTCAACTTTTAATTGGTGTTAAAATGAAACAACAAGAGGATCTACAGATTAAAAATCTTCTTGACGAGGAACACCACCAAAGAATTCTTGATGACAAAGAAGCGTTACGTATCGAAGCTAAACGAAATATCCTCCGTTTACAGGAAGAAAACATACGACAATATAACAAACGGCGTAAACCGGCTTGTAAATACAAGATCGGTGACAAAGTGGCAATACAACGAACTCAATTTGGAACCGGATTAAAGCTCCGACCAAAGTTCTTCGGACCATATGAGATCACGAACATCAACCCCAACGATCGTTACGAAGTTCGAAAGTTAGGACATCACGATGGTCCAACCATAACATCAACTGCAGCGGACAAAATGAAACAGTGGTGCAGAAACTGAACACCAATACCACTGTGTTGAACACTGCTTGATTTTTTGAAATATTTTTCCTTTTTCTGCTCTTTTTTTTTTTATCTTTTCCGAATTATTGTTGACAACCCAGCCGCGGACGTCTGGAAAGTCAGAACGGCCGTGTGAGAATGAGTTTGGCAACACAACTGAACTATTACTACAACTTCCACTCCTACTACTGCGGCACGAAGGACTTTAAGCGGATGTGTTGTTCTGCAAGCTCCCGATGTTTAGCTCTTTTGATGCTTCTGTGTTTATTTTTTAATTTCATACTAAGTGTTAGTCCTGTCTTGTAAACATCGTCTAGTTTAATTAAATGTTCAAAATAATTAAGTCTAATGATTCACTTCTAAAGGAAGGAGTACTAACTCCTTCCTACATACATATATATATATATATATATATATATATATATATATATATATATATATATATATATATATATATATATATATACAAATAAATAATATATATATACACAGTGAAACTTTTCTAGACGGCAACCTCTATTCGACGGTCATCCTTCAAAACGGCCACTTTTTTTCTGAAACATGATTGGTCGCCATAGTTTATAAAATATAAAATTGTGTATAAAACTGCATGTAAAATTGAGAAAAACCCTGTTTCTTTTCAGTTGAAAGTTGTATTGATACCCGTTTAAAACCTTCGTTTTCCTCCAGTGACAGCTCTCATGCCTCAATTTAGCCTAGAGACAGATTTATGATTGTGTTCAGACATAAACAACGTGCTTTATACCACGAGACGTAGAAATTTAACATCGCTTTGTTTCCCCATCGTATTTTGCGTTCCAGTGTTAGCGAATTTCTGTTTTTTATGTATTGTTGATATACCTCTATTAAAGTTAACTGCGTATTTTACCCTACAACTCTTAATGGACTTATATCCCTTTGTATTCCGACACACGAAGTCGGATCAGTATCTGAATATTTCAGCCATTTGCACGTCACTCCTACGTGGAGTGATTTACAACGAGGTCGAGATTTTAGATTAGTCTCTTCAGATCTCGGATCTGAATCAAATCTGACAACTCTACGATAAATCGCAGCTGAGTTGAACGACCTTATTTTGCATCTCCTTTGCATTTCGAAATGCTTTTGCAACCAATACAAGCAAATATTTTTTTAGAAAATATGCCTGCTATTGACATCATCGTAATTAAAGAAAATTATGATCCTTCTTATTAATTATACTAGCTGAAAACCCGCACTTCGCTACGGAGTACATTCAAATTAAATACAACGGTCAATGTATGCAATTAATGCCAAATAAATATATATATATATATATATATATATATATATATATATATATATATATATATATTTATATTTATATATATATATATACAGGGTGTCCATAATTAAAGTCCCACTGGTCAGAATGACTTCAAATTTGAACTGAATATACTGGAAGAAGGGGGAAACGATTTGGCATATTTAAAAGTTCCAACCGCAAACATCGCCATCTATTGATACATTTTGGAATTTTTTGTATTATGCCCGATCGTTTCCCCCTTCTTCCAGTATATTCGGTTCAAATTTGAAGTCATTCGTTTCCCCCTTCTTCCAGTATATTCAGTTCAAACTTGAAGTCATTCTGACCAGTGGTTCTTTTTTTGCAGCCTTTTCAAATTGGGACTTTAATTATGGACACTCTGTATATATATACGTATATACATGTCTAATAAATATGACTACCAATGTATAAAATTGATGTAAAAAAACAAAAAAATATATTTATAAAAAAAATCGTAAGAGATATTTTTATAGACAAAATAATGTAGAACAAAATATTCAAATTAAATCTAATAGGACATACTAAAGAATATAGTACAGGTAATATAGTACAACTTCAGGAACATGTCTTTTACTGTATTTTAATATTTTTTTGGATAATGTTCAATCGTCTGCCGCATTAGCAAGGGAAAAAATATTTTTTTGTCTATTTCATTGTTATGGACGTGACGATAAATTTATTTAAAGTACCAGAAAAAGAAATCACGTGATCAGCATTTAATAAATTAAATTCTAAAATTTAATCTTTAAAAATTCAACAAAAATCAGAAAATGGAAGTAAATATTCGATAAAGATTTCATTTTAAAGGCATTTTTATGATTTTTCTCGTGATATAAATTTCATAACCCTCAAATTATTATTTTAAATGCAAACTTAAAAAAAGTTACTAAAACAACCTAAAAATTTAGTTTAAAAAAATCTAAGAAGGATTTTTAAAAATATTTCTTAGTGCATCCCTACACTATAAGAAGAATCGCCATGCAAAATTTCAGCCCTTTAGGTCCAGCGGTTTGGTCTGTGCGTTGTATGTCAGTCAGTCAATCAGTCAGTGAGTCAGTCAGTTACGGAACTGTTTTATATACAGATTAAGTTCGATGAGAAAGCTTACATAAATTACGAATACATTTCATGGGATACTTTAAAAAAAAATTTGAACATGAGTGTATTAAGAAAGATAGGTGTAAAGCAACACGGTATTCGTGAAGAAGTTAGGATGGCTTAGCAGTGACGTGGTCTGCTTGTCGGGATACACTGAATTGGCTGATTTAATCCACTGACGTTAGAAAATGGTTCGGGGACACCTACCCGGTGTCTCTTGATATACCGATGGAAGATACTTGAGACTGTCTTTTTCCTGTTTTATTATATATCCTTTTCTATACATATAATACCTTTGAGACAATACCCAGGATTGCTCGATGTTCTCTCTCGGAGAATCACAGTTGTACTACTAAAAACAAAAACCATATACCGACGCGCATGCGTCATGACTTCTCCCAATCAGCCTCTTCGAAAACATCTGAAGAGACGGGGAGGTTTCTCCCTCTATTGGGCAGAATGTGTATGAAAACTGACATCCTCCCACCTGAATTTACCTTTGGTAAATTCACCTAGACACAAAATTTACTTACTTTTGGCATATACAATTCTAAATATCAATACTCTTTCTCACGACTGAAAAAATAGTACCTAAAATTAAAAGACATAAAAAATATTTACAATAACTATATACATATGTACAACATGAATTACAATAATTAGAAAAAAAAGAAAAATTGTCTTTTGAATCAAAGTTTTTTGAATGTCAATAAACGAGTCTTTTGGGAGCGACTACGGGCCGCCCACTACGGGTATGGACGATTGGTTCGAAAGGAGAGTCAATGTTCACCTCTAAATTGTAAAGTCTTTGAACCGGTCGGATGAACTCTCCTTGCTGCGTTTTTACTCTAGCCACTCGTGAATGACCGTCTTTTCCTGGAAATAGTTCCACTATTCGGGCTAAAGTCCACTGTGCCCGTTTTTGGTCGTTTTCAATGATGACCACATCGTTCACTGACAATGGTTTAACATCTCGGCCAGATGTTTGTTGTTTTAGTTGTCCCAAGTATTCACTCCGGAATCTCTTCCGGAGATGATCCCGGATCCCTTGTACATGTTTTATTCGGTTGTTTAACCCCTGACGGTCCACCAAATCGATGTCTTCAACATCGGACAAGCTCAGTGTCTGGAGAAACATAGCCGGAGTTAAAGGAGACGGGTCCTCCGGACTCTCTGACACATAAGTGAGAGGTCGTGTATTTATTACCTGCTCACAGTCACAGATGACGGTCAGGAGTTCTTCATAAGAAAGGACAGCCCTTCCTAAAACCTTTCTCAGAATCCGTTTTACCAACTGGATCAAGCGTTCCCACCAACCGCCCCACCAGGCGGCGGAAGGGGGATTGAACTTCCAACGGATTTTCTGCAATGTCGACGCTGCCGTAACAAGTTCCCAATCGATGGAAGAAAAAGCTGAATTAGCACCGACAAAGTTCTTTCCGTTGTCACTATACACTGTGACAGGCCTACCTCTCCTGGCAATGAATCGCCGGAAAGATTGCAGAAACGATTCGGTTGAAAGCGACGTCACCAGCTCCAAATGTACCGCCCTGTATACTGCACAGGTGTACAAAACGATCCAAGATTTCTTAGCTCCTTTAAGGAATAAGGGGCCGGCAAGATCTACACCCGTCACTTGGAAGGCTGCAAAGTCTTGCACTCTGTCAGCTGGTAACGAAATCGGTATGGACTCTGTCTTAGTTGCATTAAACCTTTTGCACCGTACGCAACGGTGTATAACAGCTCTGATTGTTCTTCTAGCCTTGATGATCCAAAACCGCTCGCGTAAATTAGACATCAACAGGGTGACCCCAGCATGTAACAGTCTCTGGTGTTCCCATAAAATCAGGAGATGTACTACCCGATGATCGGAAGGTAAAAGTACCGGGTACTTAAAATCATCTGTATCATGTCTGTACATCACTTGAGTTTTTACTCTGATAATGCCCTGTTCGTCAACCAGTGTTCGAAGGTTCTTAAAACACTGTTTTTCATTTTTCGAAAATGATTCTTTCTGTATCAGAATGAAAATTGTTTCTTCAGCTTTCTTAAGTTCCGAGATCGACAGTTCAATTTCTTTACATATGTCTGTTTTTCTAACGTTGTTCAAAAAACGTAATATCCACGCAACTAATCTCAAAATTCTCGGGAATGAAGAGAAATAACGATAAAACCAATCATTCGGCACGAAAATCCCCTCAGTGGCGGCAAGCACCGATTTTCTCTTTTCGGAGTTCACTACTTCTTCGTCAGGTTTCTCAACCTCGGAGGGCCACGACTCCTCAGGTCCTTTCAGCCAGTTGGGTCCCTCCCACCATTTTGATCGAAGAAAGTGCTCTACTGAACAGCCTCTCGAAGGCAGATCTGCTGAATTTAGTTCAGTCGGAACATAACGCCACTCTTCTACTTTTGTCAACGTACGGATTTCCTGTACTCGATTCCAAACGAAAGTGCCCCACTGAACATCTCTCCGGATCCAAGTCAGTGCTGTTGTGGAATCACACCAAAAGAATCGTTTTATTCCAGCAATTCTTAAATCTGAAGTTACTGTGTTTCCCAGTCTGGCTCCTATAGTACAGCCCAGCAACTCTAACCTTGGAATAGTTACGTTCTTAAGTGGGGAAACTCGTGTGCGTGATTGCACTAAATTAACACTAATATGTTCATTTGTTTTTATCCTTATAAAAATAGCAGTAGCATATGCTTGCCTACTCGCGTCACAAAAAACATGCAGGCTGACATCTTCGGGTATCGAACCCCGAACCTCCATCCATCTCGGAATCTTAATTTCTTTTAGTAATGTCATCTTCGTTAGCCACGTAGAAAACTGCTTTTCTAACGGTTCTGGGAGTTTCTCGTCCCAACTCAATTTTTGTTTCCAGCATTCTTGTAAGGCCAATTTTGGGAAAAGAGTAACGGGAGAAGTGAAGCCCATGGGATCGAACAATTTATTCGTGCATGAAAGTAGGGACCTTTTACTAGCGACCATGTTCCCTTCCGTCTTCGTTTCTATTTTACATGACAACGTGTCATCTTTTAGATTCCAATCTAGCCCTAAAACACAAACATTTTCCTCTAACCCCGCCTGAGAAATTACCTCACTTTCTTCGTTCGTCCTCCATCCCCTTAAATTAAACTTTGCGGCCGAAAGCAGCGTCCGCGAAAGCATCACAAATTTGTCTAGTTCTTCAACTGTCTTGAAACTCACAAGACAATTGTCTACATAAAATGACTCCTTTAAAGTTTTTGCAGTGTCTAAAAAACACTCCGTAGCATTATCTAAGTGACAATTTAGAGTAGCCGCCAACAAAAAAGGACTACACGTAAGCCCGAAAACCACCCTCGGTGGCGATAAACCCTAATATCCTTCTCATTCACACCTTTCCACAAAACCCGTAAAAAATCCCTATCCTCTTCTCTAATACTTATTTGTAGAAAGGCCTTCTCTATGTCCGAAACTACTCCTACCGGAAACTTCCGGAAGCGATTTATCAACGAGGGTATGATTTCGAGGAGGTTCGGACCCGTTTCTAGACATTCGTTTAACGAGACAGTTCCTTTACTATGTGCTGACGCGTCGAAAACCGGCCTAACTCTCGTAGTGCCAGCTTCCTTAAAAATTGGACGGTGGGGAAGATAATGTTCATTAGGTACATCACTACGTACCTCCTCAATAATATTTTCTTCCAACCAGTTATCAAATACCTCCTGATAGGCCCCAATTTTATTCGAGTGCATTAGTTTCTTCCGAGTAGTCTCTAGGCGTTTTTCCGCCAATTCTCGGTTGCTAGGTAACCTAGAACGATCTAAAACCCATGGTAGTGCAACCTCATATCTACCTTCGGAATCTACTCTCAACCTTTTCTCAAAATATAGCATACTCTCTTTTTGCAACTCTAGTTTTGTTTTCGCTTCGACCGGGTCAGTTATTCCTATAGTATCTAATTTCCAAAAATTTTCTGCTGATCTCTCGTTCAACAGTAACGAAACACATGTGTGGGTATCCTTCTCGTTAAAATTTGGTACTTTTCCCATGATGACCCATCCCAATTTTGTTTCCATAGCTACGGGACCACTCTTTAAACATCTTAATTTTCCAGTAAATAATTTTCCCGCGACGTCAGAACCGATAAGCATTTTAATTTCATCTCCCACTTCCGGAAAACAACCCTGCATATCATTCACATAAATACCATAAGTTTTTAATTCATCTGACAACGACCCGTTTGAGGATATCCTTTTTACATCTGAACAAATAATTGCTTTGTTTAAACATAACATCTCACAACTAAAATCATTATCAAGACTATTTACGCAAATGTTATACATGCGATGTAACTCTTCACCTGTCTGTACGCCACCGAAAAGTTGATGAATTAATCTCTTTTCCCCCCACGCTCTCACATCGTAAATACTCAATGACGTCATTACAAATGAACGACTGCACCGCTCCACTGTCAATTATAACTCTTATGTTTTTTTGCCTGCTCCCGTTGGATATTCCAACCACTAATGTCTGCAATAAAACTCCCTCATCTTGTAAACAACTCGACGAAAGTATTTGATCATTGCCAACCGTTTTCGCCTCCTCTCTAGACTCAGAGCTTGCAAATGTCTGTTTACTCTTGTCTGGCGCCGTTGGGCAAAGGAAAGACAAATGACCTACTTTCTGGCATATGCCGCATCTGACCTTCAATTTTAACCGACAGTTGCGGGAAATATGATTTCCCCCCTTTTTCAAACATACATAACAAACTCCTTTTTTATATAACAAATCTCTCTTTTCCTGATAGGAAAGCGTTTCTGCTTTAAAGCATTTTTCTGTCGGGTGAGGCTTCTCACAGAAAAAACATAATTCTATTTTTATCTTATTAGGCGTCGATTTTTTCTCTCCTACCCACAATTCGTGACAAGTAGGGATATCTGATTCCATTAAATCTTTATTTTTTGAACTCCTCTTGGGTTTATTCAAACCGAAATCATCGTGCGCTAATAGCATGCGTTCTTCAGTTAATACTTCAGTTTTTAAAAACTCAAGAAGAGAATCTAAATCTGTCTTACCTCTAATTTCTGTGGACTTTTCCCTTTCTCTTTCCCAAATTCGTAATATATCCGTGGGCAAACAGGATTCAACTAGAGGGAATATTATGCTGGCATATTTATCCTTAGTGACACCAAGCGATTCCAACGCTCGTAATTTAGTCTCTAATTTGTCGTAAAGCGATGATAATGAAAATTTTTGATTTGACGTATAATTTGCCAGAACTAACTGTAATAAATCTCGAACATAAATTTGTATAAGAATCTGGGTATTTCCAAATCTAGTTCGCAAGTGCTCTATCACTTTTGAATAATTATCAGCTGTGCAGGGGTAACTGTTCACAATCTCCCGTGCTTTGGAATTCGGGATCGTTGACTGTATTAAATACACAAATTTCGAATGGTCGTCCAACGTATCGTCTTCATGAATTTTTATGAAGGTATTCCAGAAGTTTAGCCACTTTCGGGGGTCTCCATCAAATTGAATTAAATTAATTTTCGGCAACCTGATTTGAACTTGCGAAATTCTAGCTTCGGTTTCGTTTTCACTATTTTCTTCCACTTGACTTTTTTGACCTCTTGACGAACAAATTTGCTTTGCTTCTGTCTTTATTTGTACGAATTTTTCCACATATACTTCACAAGCTTCGAATTCTTGAGCGTATTCTTTCTCTTTTGCTCCTGAAGTTAATAAGGCATCTAGCAGTTCTTGATCTATTTCTCGGAGCCGGTTTGACTTATCCGTCAACTGTTCCAGACTTATTTCGATGTCTGTCATTCTTAGTTCCTTTTCTGCTAATTTTTCCTTAAGGAGATTATAAACTTTTGTAAACGCCGTACGGAGCGGTGCTCTCTTAATCTTCAATAGCTCCATTTTTCAATCAATAATTAATCTTCCATCAATAATCAATCCTGCCGTGACTGCGCCACTAATGTCGGGATACACTGAATTGGCTGATTTAATCCACTGACGTTAGAAAATGGTTCGGGGACACCTACCCGGTGTCTCTTGATATACCGATGGAAGATACTTGAGACTGTCTTTTTCCTGTTTTATTATATATCCTTTTCTATACATATAATACCTTTGAGACAATACCCAGGATTGCTGGATGTTCTCTCTCGGAGAATCACAGTTGTACTCCTAAAAACAAAAACCATATACCGACGCGCATGCGTCATGACTTCTCCCAATCAGCCTCTTCGAAAACATCTGAAGAGACGGGGAGGTTTCTCCCTCTATTGGGCAGAATGTGTATGAAAACTGACACTGCTAAACTAATGAGAGAGATGATTACGATGCTCAGTTACTAATCTAAATAGTAGTATTTTAAGCCATGAAAAATTTGAAAATGTGAGACGGACTCTTCAAGCCATCGTTGTAGTGTATTAGAAATGTTAGATTTAACATGCTAAACAATAACTCAATAACCACTAATAAAAATTTATTAATCTTGTCATCTCAAGAAAGGCGAAAGCAACAGGCAAAGAAGCAATATGCAAAATTTGCTAAAATATCCTACTCTAGAATCATAGAGTCAGCTCTTTAAAATTTCGGGGTGATTTTTGAAACTTTTTCCCTAACTTTTCATTATTGTTATCCTGCAGTAAAATAAGTTTTAAGTATATTTTGAAAGTTATGAGGTTCGAGTTAGCTCAGGAACGAAATATGTACGGAGTGCGTTTGCGCATAAAAAGAGTGTTATATATTATAAAACGGTATCACCAAATTCCAGATAGAGCAAGATATCACTGATATGTGTACCTATGAAATCTTACATTTGACATTTATATGGTTGTGTTGCAGTGACGTAGCGAGCATAACTGGCGCCCGGGGCATGATACCTTTTAGGCGCCCCCCCCCCCCGAAAACATATAGTAATATTATATATAAATTTAGAGAAAAGGACCATTTGCTCCTATGCGGGGGACGCCCGGGGCATGATAGACCCCCTTACTCCCCCATCGCTACGCCACTGTTGTGCTGTAATGATTTATAATAATTAGCAATTTAGTTATTGTTGTTATTGTGTCTAATGCCCCCTGGCAGGAAATATTCCAGACCAGGTCCATATAGGCTTGCGGTATGAGGGTGTTTATAATGGCACCACAAGGGTCGGGGTCCGATTTAGCCAGGTGCCACCTCAATTTTGATAGAACAATCCCAAGGACGACATCTTGTGAGATCGTACTGTGACGTTGTCCCCATTACTCCACGAAATTGTAATTATATAAGTCTGTGATGCTCGTTCCTACCCCTCAACATGAACTTGTCATCTATCGGCGAAATGTTAAACTGAGCGGTCTCATAAACTATCGGATAAGAGGCCATAGATTTTGTGTAATATGCGATTTCTGACGTTATACAAGTCATAAATACCTGAGTGGTTCAAGGGCTCTCCAGAATTTTGACACTATAGCGACATGTGGAATCCCATAAACTTTGGACCCTTACGACCACTTAAAACGCCGGAGAAAGCTTTTGAATTCGCCGGCTGTATAAAAGAAGACTCCCCAATACTCCACCAGATAGAGAGAGAGAGAGAGCTGTTTTTGAGTGTGAGAGAGACGGAGCTCTCTGGTCCGAAAGGCCTTCTGTAGGCCAGAGTTCGCTGTGAACCCGAGCTGTCCTGACATCTCTAACATGTAAATTCTAACTCGCTGTATATATTTGTTTTTTGTAGTTGTAGTTTGTAGTTGTTTAAGGTGGCGTAGTAAAGTAATTGAAGCGAAACGCTTGTCGTTATTACTACCTACGTCACAGTACCTTCTCTCACCCCCTCTGACCTCATAGAAGAACTTTTCTGGTCTACGGATTTAATGTGCCCATATCCGTCCGAGACAAGGGGGTAGTATTTAATGGCGCTTGTCGGTATTCGATACGAGCACCCTCATCCTGGAAAGCCAACGCATTACCACTAGACTACCTCGGACCTGCAATTTAGTATCTATGTAAGCAATTATTATACAATTTAAAAAACTATTTACCTTTCTACTTTTTTACTTTTAATTAATAAAAAGTAAAAAGTAAAAGTAAAAGTTAATTTAATTAATAAAATTAATAAACTAAACTATTTACTTTTAATTTCGTAAACTATTACACGGAACTGATTTTAAAAACTGAAGGAATATTTTTCAAAATAAGAAATTAAAATAATCCATTCGACAGTAAAATAAATAGTGCAACTTTATAATTGGTTTGAATGTTTTTTTTTTTTTTTTTGGCGAACGTTTCATTCCCTTGAACTACCGAACTCGATCCTAAAAGCAGTACAGTGAGTCCTCGAGTTACGCGGGTTCGTAGATACGCAGTTGTCATTTAAAATTTATTTAAAAACTCGTAGACGTCAGTCATTTCGCGCGTTTACAGTTCTGCGATGTTTCCGGTACGAATGAGTGGCATCCCTGCATGTGTGTTTGGCGCCAATAGTGGTTCGAGTGGGCAGCGAACGGTCGTGTGTTTTGCGCGTAGTACTGAAGTTAGTTTTCGATACAATTTACAGCATTAAACCCATAAAAAAACATGTCCGAAAAATGTAAAAAGGAATAGACCATAAGCAGATGTAAAATAAATATATATACGTAATTACTACGGAAATTAAAGTTGAAATTATTAAACGACATGAAAAAAGTAATAAAATTGTAGACATTGAGTGTGTATACGGTACGAAGACATCCACCATTAGAACTGTGATAAAAGATAAAGATTTGATTATGCAGCTTGTGAAGAATTCTGTTCTTATGCAATCGACGATCATTTCAAAGAAAAAAGGTGTTTTAATAGAAACGGCGGAGAAATTATTGATAATTTGGATAGAAGATCTCGAACACAAACGGATACCGATAAGTCTTGTGCTGATACAAGCGAAAGCATTACCTGGTACATTTCGACTTACGCGCTTTCTACATACGCGGAATGTTTTGGAACGAATTAACCGCCTAAGTCGAGGACTTAAGGCCTGTTCACATAGGAGTCCGGTAGCGGAAGCGTTAAAGTATTGAAATATATTTAACCAATGGCAAACCTCCAAACGATTAGCAACGAAATTTTTAACGCCTATGATTGGTTTATTTCCGTCTCAGCGCCATTTTTCCTTTTAAGCTTCCGCTCTATGTGAACAGGCCCTTTACTGTATATGAATTATTTCTCGCGTAACCGCGCGCCAAAACGAGCACCAAATTTTAAAATATTCCAAAGTTGGGGAAACCTCGAATTAGATCCAGAAGACCAAACGCGCATACAGAAAAGTCAAAAGTTACGATATGTAAACGATGTAAAACGAGTCCTACAAAACAAGGAATTCAAAAGTAAGTTCTCAGAATTTCGTAACGGCCTTGAAGATTTTGAAAGAAGATGACTCTGTGTAATGGAAAAAGTGTAGCGCTTTCACTTGTAATGATACATGTTTGGTTTTGTGCCAACTAACTATTATGGCTGTAAAACATTATTTCATAACTGTAAAACATGCTGTTAGGTCAGTGACGTTACGAAACTTATGGACTTCTTGAATAGAAGTCAGAAATTTATGTTCTTTGATTAGATCTAGAATAAAATCTAAAGTCTTAGTGCTTTAAAAGTATTCAAAAGGAAAACTTTTAAAATTTGGAGTAAACTAATTAAGGAATGCTTTTAAAAGTTTTGACTTTCAAACAGGCCCTGATTTTCCATTAGGCTCGGTAGGCCCGGGCCTAGGGGCCCCCGAATAATGGGGGCCCCCCAAAATTTTTATTTTAAAAGAAAAAAAAAAGAAAATTCCCAATTCAATTTTTTTAATCTTTTTTAATAGCAATTTTTTTTATATATCCTTTCAAATTTGATTGATTGGTTCATCTTATGTATAGTTATATGTATGTTCATCATATGTATGTTATACTGTATTAATAAGTATAACATAATTTATTTATAGTGTATATAAGGGATTAATAAGTTTTTCTGGTTGCATTGTATTGGTGTTTTAAGGAAGAAGTTAATACGTTATATTGCTTTTTTATATATTTTTATATATCCTGTTGTTTATATGTTAATGTTCTAGGCTTCTACGCTTCAAATAGCCAATTCTTGGTAAAATGGTACTTTCACAATGATTCATGATTATTTTTTTTGTGTGTCAATTTTGAAAATGTTACGTCCACATCAGTGTTAGGGGGGGGGGGAAGGCATCTCGAGTTGTGCCTATAGTCAAGAATTTTCTAAATCGGGCCCTACTTTCAAACTATGGTCAAGACTCGTTTTTCAGGAAGTTATTCCAAAACATGCATTTAGGTATCCTTACCTCATAGTTTTAAAATTTTTAACATTTTATTTCTATATTTAGGCATTAACGTTTCTTTAAAGTATTTTTCTCTGAAATATCCATTGAAAGATGTTGTCGCGCATTTATTAATGAAAAGTCTGGAGGTCACATCTAAGATTTCGTAGGTACTATCATAGGCTAAGCATTACGTACCATAGACGTCTATCCGAATTCCAGGACGGGAAACATACATTTCAAATTTATATTTCTTAGCAACGATATCTAATGTCAAAGACTTTATTAACATCCTCTGTTTAAACCAAAAGTACTGGAGTTGCGTGGGAAAAAGTTTTCCCTCTGAATTATCAATAAAATAATAAATCTTACATTTTAGACTTTTACGTTCAAAAAAGACCTCGGTTTGTTTTATGGTTTTGGAGCGAGGTGGTTGAAAGTGTTGCGCGCAGCTTCAGCCGACCTTCAACTCCCGTCTGCGTTTCAGATGACTGATTTTACCAAAATAACGTGTTCTCTTGTTCCTCTTCGCACATCAGCTGTTTTGGTCGTCAAGGCAAATTTGCAACGATATTGAAACGAAGTTCAGATTTCATTTTGTTAAACGAATAGTCCTTTCGACATGCAAAAATAAATAATTCTTTATAAATATTCATTCAATTGATAAAAACGGCAATTTGGCGCAAAAAAAATAGCATTGATAAAATTTTCGAATATATAAAAATTCGAGACTTTTTTAATAACTTTTTTAATGTTATAAGTGTTTAATCCTATGAGATTTTATTTCCTTTATGAGCAGAGATATTAAATTGTTATCTGGCGCTTCTTTACGAGTTTATACGCTGACATGCTGTAAGATATACGGGCGTGAATTAACGATAGGAGGACATGCGTGACTGAATATGTTTATTTGTATGCAGTGTTTGCTTTAGAAGATTTAATATCTGAGTTAGTCACTGGGTAAAGGACGTCTCAATAACTTAAATATGATCTATACGTGTCACTACATACTGCATCAACATAGTGTGCTTATTTTAAACAAGACATCTTAGGATAGAGAAAAAAAACCTAGAGAGAAAAATCTATTTATGACATTACCTACTGCAATAATCTGTATTACATGTAAGTAAGTACATGTAAAAAATCAGATCTGAATTACAAGCCATTAAATCCGTAATTCAGTGATTTCTAGATTGATAATACTGCGGTCTATTTTATCGCCTACAGATACGTAGACTGCTGGCTTTTCAAAGATACCGTTCATTTTTTGGTTTATTCACGTCGAACGTTAGGCCTAACGGCTTGAAATTAAACATAATGCACATACCAATTTACGCTTCCAGAAAAGGCGACTTGCAACATACCCTTGCAGCCTAAGGATTTCTAAAAAATAAATAACAGGATCCTGAAAAATTAATCCATTTTAGAAATTTATTAATATTCTCGTCCCATGTATCACTCTGCAACAGAAAGAACAACAAAAGTCCTTTACTTATGTTATGTTTACAGTTAAGGCCTGCAACTTTAGATTGTTGAATAATATTTAACGCATAAAACCATTTCCAACTCGCTTTCAGAGAATAATAACAATCTTCCAAAAATGGGAATCGAACCTTGCGCCTCTGGCCTTTTTACTACCACTGTAATCTGGGGATATTATAATTACGAATAAAATGTCACGCATTCTTCCCTACCTCCTATTATGACCTGGAATTTGATGCTGTCATTTGTTGTCCATGGTGAATATTTTCATTGGCTTCCTGCGAGTCACCAGGTTTCTTCTTACAAATTCTTCTTAAATTCGACCAGTATGCCAGAAACGATCATAATAGTACAACTATGATTAATCATCTCGCTCGTCTGGATTTGATACCCGCCGCTCTCAATCCATGAAAACTCCGGTGATGCAACATAATTTTAATTATTGAACTACATTTTTCACCATCCATCTGTTGGTGGTATATCCATAATCCATGAATTCTATGCCATGGATCCACAATCCATAGCAGAGTTTTCAGGTTTATGAAGATCTTGAGAAGGAAATTCTGGCTTCTAATTTTAATCATAAAAAACTAGATTTTACTAAGAAACTTGCTTCTCGAATATACACTCAAATAAAACATATCCATCTCGGATATTCTACAGCATAGTAGTTTCATAGTAGTTAGACAGCATAGTAGTTTCAACATACTTTATATATATCATGAATACTTACAGCAAAATTATTACCCACGTGGAACAAAACTCAGCCACGTAACTCGTCGAACGTCGTTTTCACCGTTCCTTCATTACAGTCCCGCACTCCAGCTCTGCGTTGGCGTTACGTCACTGGCTGAGAGGAAGGACAAATTGGAATTCGCAATTTGAAAATATTAATTCCAACTTCGAAATCCACTTCGAATCTAACATTCTGATTTTTAGACGATCCAGTATGCGTGAGAAAGTGTCGTATTATGAATACCATTCCTCAGAATGTATGGGTTGAAAGACTAAAATATTGACGACTCTCTGAAAGCGAGATCATTGTAGAGACACTGGAAAGGTGTCCTGATGGGGCACCATTTTTTTATATGAGAATTAAGCCGAGGACTACATAAGTCCCTAAGATAGAGGTAAATTTTACGCTTAACACATCTGAATTTTCATTAGTAAAGATTATTCTGTCACTGTGGAGACTGTCAATTTTTCGAATAAACTAAAATTCAAGTTTTGTTAAGACACTGAAATATAGAACATCGGGAGTACCTACATACACCATAGGCTGTAATCATAATCATTTCTTTTTCAGTCATGGCAGAGGAGTGTCTCAATGCCAAAATTTGCTATTAAATAGTTCCTTTAAATTATACATCTTCAGCCCGTGTCCCGTAATCCATCATTTTAAATGAAAATGAAAGTTAAAATTCCAATAAACGGCTGATTAATTGCACAATGGAAACGCGGATGGAAGGAAGACCGCCAGGCGCAGGAAGAAAGGGTTGAATGAGATATTTACATTCTGTTCTTATTTTTCGTTAAATTAATCATTATTTTTGTGTGTAATAAGTTGGTAAAGCGTTACTTCAAGGTTTTGCAAATCCCTACCGTTAAAAACATTGAATGTAGCGTGTCTCTAAACTATTTCTCGTTATAGATGTTGGTTCTTTTTTCTGGGAAAAAGAAGCAAAGCCTAAACTACAGTTAACAACAAAGTAAACAAAGAAAATATAATGTTACAGGCGGAAAAACATCTGGAAGGGTATTTTGCAAATAGCCAGTTACTCCTGTTTACGCAGCTTTAGGCAAATAAAAATAATGTCGTTTCTCATAAAGACTGCAGTGACGTGTATCCTTGCTGCTGTGAGAGTTCCCCATTGATGATAAATTTTACAATATTCAAAAACGGCATTTTTCCTTTTTCGTAAAGTGTATTACCACTGAACAAGATTCCGTGTGTCCCACGCAAGCTTACGAATTAATTAAAGTGGCTTCGGTCCTGAAAAGCTGAAGACTCCTATTTTAAACAAAACTAATTGAAAAATCAAAATAACGAAGCTGCAGACAATAAATGACCAACCGCAGATGTCAAACTCAAATAACGTGAGAGTGTTCATCGCTGCACAATGCGATGATGTAATACAGTGCTTGACTTATACGTATTTAATAAAATTTCAACACGTACGTCAAGGACACTGATGAAATTTGAACTTGAAATCCGAATACAAAATTTCTGGTTAAGCGAACACGCACACTGAACAAAACGTGAGGGAAAAGTGACACATTCTGCGAAACAAGAATGGTAAAACCCGTTTTCATTTCTGTTTTTGTTATTAATGGTATCCCCTGGATACTGATTTTGAAATCTAGAGTCGTATATAGTGTGGCATCGTAGGCTTTTCTCTGAGTCTTTTTAAAATTAATAAAATTGTGACCAAGAGTCCGAGTTGTGAATGATAAGGCCAGGGGTTAAAAACTTAACAAAAATTTAATGAAACAAAACAGATTAACATTAAACTAATAAAACAGAATCAAATGAATTTTAACTTAAGTGCAAAGTGATTTAACAGTACGCTCCGAGACCCGGTTAGCCTCCCACAGAAGCTTAAAAAAAAACAACCGCCTCCCCTGGCTGTTACATGGGAGCTCTCTCAAAATCTCCAAGTCTCTGACTATGGGCCTGTTCACATAGGAGTCCGTTGCGTTGCGTTAAGGAAAAGATGACGTTGAGACGAAAATAAACCAATCATAAGCGTTAAAAATTTCATTGCTAATCGTTTGGAGGCATATGATTGGTTTATTTTCGTCTCAACGTCATCTTTTCCTTAACGCAACGCAACGGACTCCTATGTGAACAGGCCCTATATCTTGCGGTCCTTTCTTTGACAGCATGTCTTGAAATTCCTCAGAAGGTGACTGTTTTCCAGAGCGGGGGTCGGCGGATTAGCTGGTGACAGTTCTTCTTATCGTCGAATATTTAGGCAAACTTTACGATCACTATATAGTGTCAAACTCGCATTGAGCTATTGTTAAGAAAGACAGTTTTATGAGGAAGACGCTTCTGTTTTTCAAAACAGATATTCCCACATCTTGCTCGCGGAACCGAATATGCCTGGGCTTAACTTTCAAGCTAAAAATTCTGGCGGCATTTGCTGGTATCGTTTTTTTTAATCCGCTCGGAATCCACACATGTGTTCAAAACGATGAGAACCTGAAAATGGCATTCCGATAAGCACGCAGCTGTGTTCGTGCACCCTGTGAGGTCTTGAGAACATACCCCCATACTTGCATGACGCTGCAATAGTATGGCCACAAAACTTTACGCTGTTCGTACATAGCATTTCTCACAATGAACAATGTATAGTCTACAATGAAACTTCTCTAGCCGGTCACCCCTATTCGACGGCTATCCCTCTAAACGGCCGTATTTTGTTCAGAACCGATTAAAGACTATAGAGTCAATTTTAAAGACGAAATCTTTCTTCGATGACCACTTTTTTTCGGAACCATTAATGGCAGCCTTAGAGAATATTCACTGTACCTTGATTTTGAAAACTGTTTGATGCAGTGTTCCCCAACCTTTTTATCGCCGAGGACCGGTCAACGTTTGATAATTTTACCGCGGTCCGCTGAGGGGGGGGGGGGGGGGGACGACGTTGATTTTTAATACTTTAGATTGTTTTGACTTAATAATTTTAATTTAATTGTATTTTAAAAAAAGCCTTCAAAATAAAGTACAGTTACACCAAAAAATGAATATAAAGTTATTTAACATTTTTAACTCACTATAACAATAAATCATTGAGAACCTTGAGTTTGTATCTTTGCAACGAGAGAAATACACCACAGTAAATAAAATAGAAATAATTTAATGTTCCTAAAGCGGCCCGGTACCATTTGACCCATGGACCGGTACCGGTCCGCGGCCCGGGGGTTGGGGACCACTGGTTTGATGAATTTAACGATAAATCTTATATATATATATATATATATATATATATATATATATATATATAAATAAATAAATATAATATATAAATATATATATATATATATATATATATATATATATATACATATATACATATACATATATATATATATATATATATATATATATATATATATATATATATATATATATATATATATATATATACATATATACATATACATATACTATATATATATATATATATATATATATATATATATATATATATATATATATATATATATATATATATATATATATATATATATATAATCACTTAATACTAACAGTACTTATGGTCTTTAGGGTATCTGCAATATTTGAGAAAACAAAATTTTCTAAAATTTCAATCTTTAGAATATTACTAATGTTCCTATGATACCTACTATCCTTCTCTTAATCTAAGTTTTTAAATTAGTTACATAATAGAATAATACAGAGTTGAGGTCAATAACATATTAAATTATGTAGAACATTCCGATTGCCGAAACTTACTTTTCGGAGAAACATTATCCGGAAGCTCGAATAGTCTGGTTTGCAAGGTCATTAATCAGTTTAGTCAGGTTTCGGTCCCATAGGTGAAGTGTCGAGGCGGCAGCCTCAGGCACCCCAAATGAAGTAGGCGCCAAAATCAGGCATTGTAAAAATACGAAATTTTTAATGAATAGCGAAAAAATATTAATAGTTTAATATAAAATATGAAAAAATTCGTAAAAATATACAAATATAAGCGAATATTTCGACTATTTTTTTTTTTAACCTCCTGAATTTGAGATTATGAGAATTACATTTTGAAAGCATATTACTAAACGTTATTGTAGCACTAAGAATTTTAATTCTACCTGTCACTGTAGCAGGAGCTGAGCACAGTCTTTCTAAACTGAAAATTTTTAAGAATCATCTTTGAACGACTGAATGATCTAGCAATAATTTCTACAGAAAAGACGGTATGAAAAACTATAAATTATAGAGATGCAACCAAACAATTTTCTGCAATATAGGCTCAAAGAATTATTTAAAATTGTTTTTATTACATAACAAATTATATTCAAATGCATTTACTTTTTCTATTTTTTTAAAGTTCTGTAATTTTTAAAATACGTATTCTATTAAGTAGACTCTTTCTAATAGAGATACATTCATTACTTGTCTCTCCAAAAATTTAAAAAGGGCGCCATTTTTAAAACTTGCTTCAAAAGCCACAGTTGATCGGCCAGGCTCTGTGTTTTGTATTGTTTTAAACTTTGTGTAGATAAAGGCTTGAAAAATCTGGACGGTAAAAATTTTTGTGGAATCGTACAGTTTTGTTACTTTTTTTTGTATACACTCTATAAAATTTTTGCTATTAATATATCGAGTGCTCAGAGTTAAAGCGAACCAAGTCCATGAAAGTCAGTTCTAAAAAACTGATGTCCTAAGTTGAACAACCGTATTGATCAATCATCGACTTCCGTTTGCTTTTCCTGCTATCATAAAATTTATATTACGGACATACATTATGAAATAGCATGTTTTTACTTTATCATGGCAATGTTAGTACAAAATGGTCAAAAAATGGAGTTGGTTCACTTTATCTCTGAAGCCTCCATATAACATAACCTGTTTATAAACACTACTTTACCTCTCCTTGGGCATTTGAAAAAAAATTTTCTTGTATTGAACTTCGAAGATCAGGTAAAAATTTAATTCTCAGGTGGTTCATAATACTTTGATTTTTTGTTACATCCCCGATGTTATTCAAGGTGGGCTTACTCTTTGTGAAATTTATTTCTTAATTCAAATTTTCTCTTTTGCAAAAAGTTAATTGAGAATATGTTTTTTTCAATTTATAGGAGCTTATCGCATAGAATAGATTCAAACTGTTACATTTTGTGAATCTAATAAGTTCATATATTGTACGAGTTTATTTTCATGTTTTATCTAAGAACTGTGAAATAATGTGTTACTATACAAACGGAATTTTCATGTTACGTTAGAAATTTTCTCTCAATTTTTTATGAAAATTCATATCGTTCTTTCTAACATGAATGTCATAGTTTGATTGCTTTGATTTTTTTATTTGGAAGTATACAATTATGTTCATTTACCTAGATTTAGTGGCCCGTTCTCTCTTACCTTTTCACAATGAACTTAACCGCTTAGTAACAATGGCGAAAATAAAAACGAAAATAACAAACAAAATTTCCTCTCTCACTCCTGAGAGTGATATCACTGGAAAGTCATCCATCGCATTCATTGTGGTTGTTCTAATCCTAGCTTAGTATACCGTTAAACAGTCTTAAAAACACTAAAATAAAAGAGCAAGATTTAGTCTGGATCTGTAGACTGAATTTCAGCTTGGCGACAAGCTTGCTGCCTACTGCAGATGTTGAAGAGCGCATGCGCCGTTTGCGGACGGTTCTGGATCATCCGCCGACATTTATTTTGTCATTCTGCTAGTTCTCTCCGTTGAAACAAGAAGTGTGTAATCTCTCTCTTTGAAGTTTGGTCAAAACCTCGCCACTTTTAATTATTTCCTGCATTTCCAATTCTTGGGTAAGCTGCTCTTGATATTATTGAAATACTGCAAACATGCAGATTTGTTTTTTCTTTTTTTTGTTCTTGCATACGTTTAAATTTATATAAGTATTCTTGGAAAATTATTCGAATCACTATGTTGTCAAGTGTTAAAAGTTTAGTAATTGGGGGAATCTGATATACTCGCACGTATCATTTCTGAAATTTGCTTTTTTATAACAGATTTAATAAAATTAGAATATAAATGTACAAACAGTCAAACTATCGAGCTTGTGATGGTTTACATATTTTTAGCGTAATTCATATAGCAAAAATAAATAAAGCTTTCATTCTGAACGAAGATTTGTTTATACAGCCATAAGAGAATCTCTTTTTTCTTTATCTCATTTTCATGTAAAGTTCGTGTTATTTCCTTTTTTCTTTTTTCAGATGCAAATACAAGCATTTGAAAATTCTTCGTTGTTTTTATATGTAAATAATAACGTCGTGTTTTACATTGTTTTTCCAGTCAAGTTATAAATATAGTCTATAGGTATCTTAAAATAGATAAAATGATTACTTAGTATTTATTAACTAATAACATATTTTATGCTATGAAATATCTGTATGATTTATTACATATTATATTTCATTTTTATTGATTCTGCATGCTGTTGTCGTATTCTGGTGTATTTCTTTTGGGTGGATCCAATTACTAACCTATGACAGATTTGATATTTACAAAAAATGAATCTGAAAAGTCAAATTTTACGGAAACATGTGTTTAGTTCATATTAATCTATAATTAAGATTAGTAATTTGTCAAATAGATAATAGTTGTTACGAAGGCTAAAAGAACAAACAATGGTTGCGATAAATCGAACGTTTTTCAAAAATGTGTGTCAGATGTAGCGTTAACATGCATGTGTACTTAATTGTGTGATTATCACAGTTATATTATTTATTAATAAATATTACATGATTTGTTTAATATGTAATTGATTGTTCCAGAAAACAAGAGAACTTGAAATAGGAATTTTTGCTCTTAGAAAATATGCGAAAATGTTACATATATTGTCAACGCATTATAATAAATTTAAATCTCTATTTTCTGTTAAATATTCATCAGTGGTTTTAATCTCTTAGAAAAATGAAGTCCGTTAGGTCAGTTATATTAAGGCATGGCTAATGCTTTGAAAAAAAATGTTAAGTAAAACATGGAGATTAAACTAATTATTTTAGAGCATTTTCGCTTAAATTTGTTTGTGTGTGTATTCATGGTATGGATTTTGCTAATGGCTAATATGAATGAACATTATTTGCACTTGATCTTAATTTTTCTTCCATCCATGTGAAATCATATATTACAAAAATATTAACATTGATGCTACACTTTTGTTGCTTTGCAAGAATGCAATGAACAGTATGTGTCACTCAAGACCTTGTAAGACCACGAGCAAATATTATGCATTTCCTTATTTTTTTAATAGAAAGCCCTTTACAAAGTGTGCTTATCGAACCTCTTTCCGGGAGGAAACATTCGTGTTATGTCCCTTCCGATTTACGTTGCAACGTTTTCGTCCATAATAAAATACAATGAAAAGAATATTTTTTTATGTTACTATGGACAAGATATTTCCTCACTTTCTCAAGGTTCATGAATATCATTTTTCTTCCTGTTTTACCAGCTCCTCGATATCAGTTAAGAAATGATTAATCCGGAAGAGAAATTTTTTCGATTGAATGGCTTTATTTCTTGTGACGTAATAAGTAATGTAAATAGCATATTTTCCCTGATACCTTTCTTATGTTGCGTACTACTTCTGCTCAAAATGATGGGTTAATTTTCTTGACTTGGCAAATCATAAGTTGAATTTTCTGTCGAAACAGACTAAAATCGAAGAAGTTCCTGCCAGTTATGTTGTTTGCCAATGCAGGGCACTTGTCAATGAAAACTTTCGCACTTAATCCGCGAGAATCGTTGATTGCTTTCAATGAGGGCACCATATAGGTGAACCAACAACACCTCCTGGTGCCACCTCCATTTTGATCGAGCAACCCCAGGGGCGACATCTGGAGGGTTCGTACCTTCTCTCACCCACTGGCCTCATAGGACTTTCCGGTATACGGAATTAACGAGCCAATATCCGGCGTAGACTCAAGGGTAATTAGTAGCGTACGACGGAATCTCCCAGTCCGAAGCCCAACGCGCTACCACTAGGCTACCACGGGTCCCGTCAGTATATGTTAACAGCCTAATTGTAGAGAGCATAGAATAGGCAAAAAAGTAAAATCTGGTAAGCGAAAATTTTAATTTAGGTTGATAGATAACGATTGATTTAGGGGACTTTCTGACAAATTGCTAGTTGGTTTGGTCAGTATAGATAGTTTATCAAAACTCTGTAAATTGTTTTAATTAAGAGGCAGCTATCTCTTTACAAATTTGGCCTGAAATTTTACTTAAACGTAAAATTTTAACAATTTCAATTCAATACTTTAATGTGGGCGCGTTTTTAGCTGACAGTTTTATTATCAGTTAATAGTTTTGAAATATACCTTAGTATTTCATCAAAAAAGTACCATTTTTTTAAAATATGGTAATAGTAATTCTGCGACACATTTTGTATTATGGAATATTTTATTCTGACAGGACTAAAAAAAAATCACTTTTATTTATTTCTTGATAAGTTCTGTAACTTTCGTGATATTTCAAAAAAAATTTTTTTTTTAATTGTAAGTTTCAAATGTAAAATAAAAAGTAAATACATCCAATTAAAAATAATGGCGAGCAAATACGTGATAGAAAGATTACGTGATATGTTTATTTGGAAAAAAATAAGTTAAGTTCTGTTTGTTATGAAACATTGTTTCTATTCGTAAATTTTTCAGACTCTAGCATGCATTTCACTTTTTTATCTAATGAAGATGGTTGCATCTAGATAGATCTGCTTGAACAAATTCTTTAGGTTTACGTCCTCAACTACTAGATTCATTGAGATCTTTCTGATAACAATCAAATTGTGGGCAGTTGACAAATTACTATACATTCTTTTTTTTTTCCGTTCCGTCGACCCTCCTTAATAAAAATTAATGGTAATTTAGCGACATCATGTACATATCTTTAATACTATCCTCTTTGCTGATTAATAAAGTAGCGTGCTAAGGTTCTCAAAAATTATCAGATTAATAAAAAATTTGATGCCAATTTGTATTTTTAGAGGAGTTTTTTTTCCCAAACGTCGTCGGAAATAGAGATCCTCCAAAATCGGATAATCCTCGGTGTACGGATTATCCGATGGCAAAAGGCGAATTCGAGCTAACAAAATTTATTTCAACACTACATCCTATAAGGAATTTTTCATTATTCTTCATATCAACTGAAATTTCTAATTCTTCCAGTTCTAATTACTCTAAGAACCAAAGTTCTGCATATCGTAGTTACCTCCCGTATCCTATAGTTGTACTCAGGCCCTACTTTATCTCGACTTTCGCTAACCACTTTATATTCTTAATTTATTTTTTATATTTCATAAGCTACTTTTTTAAAAGTAGAAAAACTTATAGAGTAAATTAGCTCACTTCTACCCAGACTTGGGTGTATATAATTTGAAGTGGCACTCTAAATGAATTTGATGCAAACACAGTTTATACATGAAACAATGTTTATTGAATATTCTTGCACATGTAGGCTTTGCTTTTAACAACAAGATTCATACGTACGACTTGTACAGATATATAAATACAGCTTTCAAGAACAATATATTTTTCAATACTCACGAACAGTAAGTCAACCAGCAGTACTGCCACGTAAACTTTGGGCCCTCTAAGTACTAGCGCAGGATAACACCTGGAGCTACTTACCCCGTAGCTCCCTCTCGCTTATCTATCAACCTTAACAACCTTCTTCAACCCTAACCACTTTTTTTTATTAATGACGCTGCATGGTATTTATACTAAGCGCGTATGCCGAAATTAGCATATCTCAAGCAGCTTCTTTAATTCATTCACTCAAAAGTTCGATTCTTGTGAATCGAATCTTGTGTATACCTTACAAACTGAAGTACCAAATGTTAATATTTAAATATACGTATTAGGTGATGTCAACGGTGCAAAAGCGGATGTATTGAATCTTTATATACGACAAAAGAGTGGCAACAAAATACAGGGTGTCCCAAAAAAACCTTGACACATTTTAAAATTTTTTTAAAAAAGTGTGCGAGGTAGAAACTGGAAATTCACAGATGTGTTACTGTATATATTAGAGTTTTTATCTGTGTCAAAAAAGTTCAACATGTGGCGCTAGTGATTCCATGAGAGCGAAAGTTGTAAAAGGGCTACTGCATCAGACAAAGCAGTATGTGTTGGCTGGTATTTCAAAACGGAATCTGTTGCGCAAGTGTAACGGAACTTGCGCACGAAATTTGGAAAAGATCCTCCAAGTCATAACATCGTCTTAGTTTGGCATAAAAAGTTTCTGGAAACGGGAAGTGACCTTCATAATCGTCAAAAATGTGAGAGACCGAGCACGTCCGAAAGACGACGTCGAAATAATTGCGAATTCATGGCAGACCGCATGATTGGACCATTCTTCTTCCACGAACAAACGGTAGAAAAAGAAATTTACTTTGACATGATTCAGATTTTTGCTACACCACAAAATTCCTATATGCATCCCAAATTCATTTAGTAACAATACGGTGCACCACTTCATTGGGGTATTATTGTACGAGACTTTTTAAACGAGGAATTTCTAAACTGGTGGATTGGACGAGATGGTCCCATCCAATGGCGACCTCGATCTCCAGACATTACACTTCTTGACTCGGGGATTTGTCAAAAACGAAGTTTATTCAACAAAAGTGGACAGTGTTGAAGAACTCAAAAGACGCGTAATTGCTGCAATTTCATGCGTTACGGAACGCATAGGGGGCTGAGTTTGATTACAGACTAGATGTTCTCCGCGTCACAAAAGGTGCACATATTGAAATTCATTGACTATACTAAAAAAACTATAATTTATAAGGTAACACATGTGGATTTCTAGATCCTACCTTCTGTACTGTTTTTTGTATAAATTTTAAAAATGTGTCAAGGTTTTTTGTGACACCCTGTACATTCAATCGCTGCTGTTCGATCAGGGTTTGATCTGAGTTTTGCCTTGCTGTAAGATGATCAATGTCTTGGTGATGTGCAGATTAACTCTTCTTACTTTAACTTATCCAGTTCATATCGGTGTTATTAATGTACAAAGTTCAGTTTAAAGAATATTTTAAATGCAACTATAATGAAAATATATAGCAATATATAATAAAAAATTACCATAAGAATAAATTAAATAAAACTTCTAAAAATAATTATTAATGTATTATTTGCGTGTATTCGCGGACAAGATTGTAAGAACTTGATAATGTATTTACAAATAATAGTTAATGGTTTTCTGATTTTTTTGTTTGTTTGTTTCCATAATTTCTCGTGTTGAAAGTTATCACATAGTCTGTAAAAGTTCATTCCTTCTGTCTATCCTGAACACAGCTCCTCGGTGCTAGATTCAGATCCGCGACTGCCCGATAGTCGAACGGATGTACCTCCTATTACATTACGTACATATTTGTTATTTACTACGCTACAGCACATTGATAATAACCCTTTGTATTTATTTATTATTATTAGTAGTATTATTTATATTTATTTTTATTTATTATTATTATTATTGTTATTATTATTTTAATTATTATTATTATTATTATTATTATTATTATTATTATTACTATTATTATTATTATTATTATTTTAATTATTATTATTATTATAATTATAATAATAATTATTATTATTATTATTATTATTATTATTATTATTATTATTATTATTATTTTAATTATTATTCTTATTCTTATTATTATTAATTTTAACTTTCAAGTCAACACTTTTCTTTTAATCCTGAGAACGGAAATATAGCCACAAAAAATTATTCATACCGAGGATATTGAGCCCTGCTCTCTGGTGCCTCGTTAATGTACCATGTCTATGTGTATGTCTATTGATAATAACCCAATAAAACTAATGAAATAATCTTAGCTTAATCCCATGTGCCCCATACTCTCGGGTATTTTCTCCGAGGATTTTCCTGACATTTTATCACAGTCATCAAAAAATTGTATTCATGATTATAACTAGGTTAATGGTGAAACTGAATTCTAACGTTAAGATTCGATAGCTTTCAAATTTGCTGAACCTAACCGGAAACTTCTATTAGTTGTTCTGCAATTTATTTTTCGACTGCGATTATTAGGGCCTGTTCACATTGAATCCGGAGCGTTACGTAGCGTCAGCTGTAAAAATTTTAACCAATCACGGAACTTAATTCATTAACCTCAAGATTCGTCAAACCAATCACAAATCATTTCAACAATCTCGGTGCCAACGAAATAACGCAACGCAACGCAACGCTCCGAATGCAGTTGGGAAAAAACAGGACTTTGTTATGGTTTCAAAATTTGTTATGAAGAAAAATCGAAATAATCTTTTTTATTTCTCTTGACAAAAGTTTCCTTTTTAACTTTGGATTACGTTCCTCCATAATGGTACTCCGTTAAGGAAAATTTCAGACACTAAAACTGTCCGTCCTCGCGAGTTATAATTTTGGCAGCGCGCCAAACCCAGGCTATCACTTGGACAAGTTAAGCAGAAAAGTACCAAGATGAGTCAAGATTTTGACATACATATATGTGTATATATATATACATACGTACATTTATATAGATACACATATACATACAAAAGAGGTACGTAACGATGAGTAATCCTACGTTAATAACCCGCGGTAATTTCGTTAGAAGAGACTACCTGAATTGTTTTTTTTTTTTTTCGGTGAAGGGGGCGAAAGTAGAGAACGTTTTTCTTATGATTTTATGACAATGTGAGCTTTATACGCTATTAATAGAAACTACTTACTATAATTAGGTCTATAGAATAATAGTTACTGTGGCATTTAACGTAGCAAAATCGGCAAGTTCGAAAAAAGTTTGATATATTGTTATAATCTGGTCACTTTATAAAACTAGTGCTAAACCATGATTGGTTCATCTTAAACCAATCATCACATTGAAAAATGTTTAAAAAATCCAGTTGAAAGATTGTTAAAAAAATGTTTTCCTAGCATTTGATAAAGTAGGGGATATTACTTAGAACTTTGACACTTCTCTTGTGTTATTTCCCATTGTCTTTCATTTATGTCTCGCAAAATGCATCGCTGAATTTCGGTATCAGTCTTCTTTTCAAGGGTTGCAGCTTGCAACCATGAGGTAGGTGTTTTGTTTTGTTTAACTTTTTCCCCCAGCAGAAGGTTCATCTCTTCGGATAAAATTTCTCTAGAATAGTATAGTTTGAGTTTTCATCACTTTGAAACAACGAACAGCCTTCCCCTAGAAACGGTAAAACTTACCTTGGGAAATGAATTTGGTTGCGCCAGTGTTGAAGGAAGAAAACCGAAATAAGGAAATTGCCGGCGATGCTATTTCATTAGCAGTTTTTTGTTCGTATAAATATGGAGAGAACATGATTGCGAAGTATTTTGTGCAAGTCATTTACACACATCTCGTTTCACACACACGTTTCTGCTTTGCGTATGGAGATATCTGCTCGATATTAATCTAGTTTTCTTTCATTTTGAAACTAACAGAACTAATCATTACGCAAGTGTATCGCAGTCTAATACCGCATTCAAATCTTTGCACTCCAAATCCTGAATTAGACATTGTTCAAGGTCATATTCGCATCAATGAATGAAAATCGTTCAGTCGCAGAAGTGAGTGACCCCTCACTCTTGATATTATTCCACTGCGTCACGAAAGTTGCCTCGTTTTATTCAGACCAATTTTTTATATTCGACTTTGACAGATCAATGTATATTTTTCTTCTTTGCAGTGGCGGACCTAGGTGGGGGCGGCGGGGGCGGTCCGCCCCGGGCCCCACTTACTAAGGGGGCCCCACGACAGGGGCCTTTTTTTAATTGAATGATAACTTTATTGCAAAAAAATTTGCATTTTTAATTTAAAAAAAAAAATCAGACGAGAGCGTTATTGTTTTTAGAAAACATTACGGTTGTGGATATACATAAAGTGAGAGGTCATCAATCTCATTGGCCTGCGAATTCCTCTTTTCCTCTTTCGAACCGCGGGTAAGTGAGACCTTGGCTCGCGTAAATGAGGGATGGTATAGATAGGTCAACCGCGGGTAAGCAAAACCGCATAAAACGAGGGATTACTATAGGTTTAAGGGGATCGGCAAGGTAGTGGGGGCAGGGCCGGATTTTCCTAAAGGCTAACTAGGCTTCAGCCTACGGCCTCAAAATCAAGAGGGGCCTACAGTCAAATTGTTAGCAAAATTAAAATTACACTATTCTAAAAACAGTGAACACTAAAACACTGGACCGAAAATAAGGAAAAATTCTACGCATATGACTAATAAACAAACATAAAAATGTATTGGTTAAGATCAACGCGTTCAGCTCAGTGGATCTGTTCCGACTACAACTTTTTTGAATCTCATTACGGAGACACGTCACTTGTGACGCTGGGCTTAGTACCGCGAGGTTAGTACCAAAAACAACATGTTTCATTTAATATATTGCTATATATCACAGTAATGATGTATTTTATTATCTCTCATGTAATTTACAAATTTAAAAATGAGAGGTGAAAGGGCCTCATAAGTGGAATAGCCTAGGGCCTCTTTTCATCTAAATCCGGCCCTGAGTGGGGGAATCATGCTATGCACTTCTGCCCACTCTATCATCTTCTCTCTCTCTCTCTCTCTCTCTCTCTCGTTCAGGTACTCTGAGTAGGACACCTTCTAAGTGTTTGGCCTATAGATATTTAATATATTAAAAGCAATATTATACTGTACTTATTATTTTCATAAATACTGTCATGAAGCGTAAACAGCCTAGTGGGGCTCAAAACGGGAAATTGAAAAAAAGCAGAAGAAAAAAGAACAGAGGTGATCCCAGGATCAATTTTAAAGTTCGTCCAACAAAATCATCCTTCCACTTTCAAGAGCAAAGAAGAGCCCACTAGTTCTGAAGTTGGCTTGGAGGAATTAGAATCTGTTGTAGAATCAGTGCTGCCTTAAACACTGGAAGAAAGTTTCAAGATAAGTCAGCAAAACTTAGGTGGCACTCTTCGAGTTAATGCCAGTGAATATAGTCTTAGACGGAGACGGAACATTACCTCAAAAGGAAGGTGAAGCAGAAGAGCCTGATATTGAAATTTCAGGCGAAATAAGTAAAGTTCCTCTCTTTTGTGATGTAGGTAACTGTCCAACACCCCTATCGCATGGTATGAAAACCGATTTTTTAAAACGAGGCAGTGAGTTTTTTCCAATAGCCATCTTCGTGGCATGGGGCCAATCACTTACTCATTTTGTGTGGGGTGCACGCTTTCAGTTACACTCCAACCAGTGTGACGTTTTTCGGTACACTGGAAAATTTTTACAACTTCTTCTCGGTCTCAACTCACAGATGGGAAATTTTGACTGCCGTTGTGGGAGTAGCGGTTTCAAGGCTGTCCGATTCAAGGTGGAGTGCACAGCAGCTGTGAAACCAGCAATGAAAAATTTTTGAAAAATTGATCGGTGCAGTGGAAAAGCTGTGCTACGAGTCTGAAAACCTAGATACAAGAGGATCAACTCAGATGATAAAGGTAAATGTTTGCGATTTTACGTTTTTAACGTTTCTACGTCTGTGAGGAAATCAACCACACCCAACGCTACCTACAAATTGAGGCGATTTCCTTGGACAAGGCTTAAATAAACTGAGAGAATTTAAACTTTTTATTAAGGAAACTAGAGAATCCTTGGATTTCGCTTCCCAGAAATGTGAAATAATGGGAATTGGTATTGAAAAGAGAGGCAGAAAAAGATCTTAAAAGATGATGAAAAAGCTAAAGATGAAGGTTTATCTTCACAAGAAGAACTAATGAGGTCCATTTTCCAATGTAGATAGGTTGTATTTGGAACTCCAAACAAGATCCATAGAGAGCTGTCATAACAGTGGCGTAGCGATGGAGGGCAAGGGGGTCTATCATGCCCCGGGTGCCACTCGCAGAGGGACACCAAATGGTCCCCAAGACCATGGGGGGGGGGGGCGCAAAAAGGTATCGTGCCCCGGGCCCCAGTTATGCTCTCTACTCCACTGATTCATAACAAATTTGAAGTCTTGCAGTCGGTTAATTTGATCAAAGCTCCAGATCAAAAATTGCCAGAACTTATTTCTCCTCTAACTAAAAGTTACGACGAATTTTCTAAGGACGAGGGTTTGCCAGAAATAAAAAGACTAAGACGTCATATGCAAGCTTCAAATATTAATACAGAGGAAGTAAAACAATGGTCAGCTCTTCAGGTTTTGCAGTTCATTTGACATTGGACTTTCAAGAGTCAGTACAAATTTTGTGTTTAGCACAATAGTTGTTTTTGACGATTTGCATTTCCGTCGCAACTTGTGAAAGAAGTTTTTCAAAGAGGAAAATCATCAAAACTATTTGCGCTCAACAATGAGCTAAATCAGGCTAAATGGACTAGCAATGTTATCCGTCGAGAACAAGTTGGTTTTTAAAATAAAATTCCATGAGACAATTTGACAATTTTCTGATTCAAAAATTAGAAAGAGACAGTTTAAAAAGGAGGATTTTACCTATTCAGAATTAATACAGAATTGTGTTTCCCTTAGTTTTGTCTTCACATGAGACTGTGTATAGAAAAATAGTATATATATATATATACACATAAATATACATAAAGATACTTTGTTAGACTTGACTTTACATATGTCTTATTTTGTAAAAAAATTATTTTTGTTCCAATAAAACTTCTACTGTATTCACCTCAACACGAAAAGTTTTTGACGTATTCCCATTCTATTTTTTTCATACTGATACTGTAAATGTATATTGCCTTGTGAAAAGTAAAATTTTTTAAACTTTAATTACCAATAAAGTTAATGTAGATCAAAGTGAAATATTTCTTTGGTTTTCCTTAAAGCTACCGTAATATTATAAGAAAGTATTGGCTCCAAAATCACTCATTTTCTTTTTAATGTGAATTTTGCCTTTAACTATTATTGCTTTGATTAATAAAACGGCCAAGACTTTTATAGTCCACCTTGGATAGCGGAAAAATTCACACAACAAAAACCAGCAACTGATTTTAATCTTGTACCAAATTATAAGTTAACGAGCTCATGGCTCAGGCGGTTAGAACGTTGGTTGGAGCTGTGCCGTGCGGAACGTCGTTGGTTCGATTGCTCGAACCCGGGCCTTGACGTAAGACTTTTTTCAATTTAACACTTAAACAGTAATGATCATTGCTCACCTCGTACTGAGCGAGTTCGCTCCCTTATTCTGTCTATTTTTTCTCTGCACTGGTCAATAGCCTGTGGAGACGGTCTGAATAAGGCAAAGAAAGGCTAGCTGTCATAAGAAAAAGTTAAAAATTGCCCCTTTTTTATTGGAGCGGGGGGGGGGGGGGGGCTCAAAATAAATCCGCCCCGGGCCTCAAATGGTCTAGGTACGCCACTGCTTCTTTGGTGTGTGTATATGTGTAAATGAAATATAGGTATTGTGTGAAATTAAAATTTCTGCAGTGTCTGATCTAGTTCTAGGCATTTTTATTTTTTAATTATATTATTATTATTATTATTATTATTATTATCATTTGAGGAATGAGATCTCATATCGCCAGGATGGTTTAGTTCAGTGGTGCGCAAACTGTGGGACGCGGATAGTTTGAAGTAACTTTGTATCATATTGAATAAATAAATTAAAAATTTTCTATAAATATATTAATAATTTTGTAATCATGCTCTTTATTTGTATTTTTTGTTCAATTTTACCAAAGGAAATAGAAATATGCACTAATATTTAAATACGAAGTTTTAGTCACATGAGATCTGCCAAAACGAAGTGCAGAAGGTAAGCGAGATATTTTTTAAATTCTTATTATGCAAAGTAAATTATAAACCGAAAATCTACAGTTAAATTTTTAACATAGTCTATCAAAATTTGCTTTTTTCTTTCATCTATTTTTATGTTAACACTTTTTAAATTTTTTTTGAAATTATTGCAATTTAAAAAATTAACTTTATTTTTTTTATTTTTTTTTGGGGGGGGGTCGTCCGAATTTTTTTAAATTTAATTTAATTTTATTTTATTAATTTATTATTATTATTATTATTATTATTATTATTTTATGAAAGTGGATCGCGGTCGAAAAAAATTTTTCGCAGCACTGGTTTAGTTGATATCTATAGATTACCTCGCTTGAAATTAGGAGATTCGCTTTTGAATCTGGATCCTTACAGAGTAGGCATAGGACACCCTGACACGAATTCCAGTCACAGCAAATATTCTTTATAGTTTTAACTGACCTTTGATTTCATACACTTGCCCCGTCGCAGATCTGTAACAATGTATGTCTAATGCGGCTACTTATTGCTAGAATGAAAAAAAAATAACTACATTCGAAACTTTAACTACCGATATGTTAGTTTATTTGCTAAACTGGAAACGAGGACTTATTTTACACGCTGAAGAGCAGGCTTGTGTCCATAAGGACTTTTTCTGTTTCTTTCAAGGGATCTTGTTTCTTGTCAGTTGCCATTACATTTTAATGCAAAAAGCGTCGCAATTTTCACTGATACCTGCATGACCCTTTGACATGACCTAAATAGACCATGCGCGAAGTAGAATTTCCATGTAGTTACAGCAGTATTCCTAGAACGTTATTAATAAAATGCTCCTACGAGCTGAACATCCGCTGGGAGCACCCGAACACTACTATTCGATTTGCGTGACTATAGTTGACCCAAAAATGTATGTTTCAAGATTTCAGCAATTAGTTTCTGCCAGAGTCAGGAAGGTGTAATCGTATTTTACAAAATTACCTTGTAGAATACTCTCTTACTTTATTTTTCTTTCGCCCAGAAAACTTCTTTCGGCAGAATTCCCGAATCAATTCGGAAATAAAAGAATGAATTCCAACTGTATTAGCCCTTTGCAGCCTGCAAAGGCATATTTACGGGTAATCATATTTTCGCCAAGTAGCCAGGGTTAGACTCAGATATTCTCGCGCTTAACTACTAGTTATACTACCGCCATAAATATAACTACAGTGATTTCCGCTTATAAGAATCACGTCTGTTATTACTGTTTTTGATTCTTATAAGCGGTTTATTCTTATAACCGAAACTTCCCTTTGGACAGGCACACATACACAAATATATAGTTGTACATATATATAAACACACAGGCACAGATATACATAATTTACCATTAAATACTCTTTAATTTACGTTATTTATCATTTATTAAAATTATTTTTTATAATTTTAAAAATACTCAATTTCTAAACAAATACTATAACTCAATTTCTAGACCTATAAGTAACAACACATGATTATAAAATCAACAAGAGGCAGCTTCTCTTTGACTACACTTTGGAAGAGCATCATATCTAATTAACAAGTTCTGTTTTTCAGAAAAACTAAGAGTTTTCCTTGTTTTTATCATATTTGAATTCGACTATCAAAAAGTTCTAACACTAACTGGCAATTTTGTTTGAAAACTAAAGTGAATACTAGCGACGTATGCTTATTACAGTCTCAGACGAAGATTTACTTTATAGCTTACGTTTCACGGTTTGATTCTGAATCAAACCGTGAAACGTTTGATTCAGCAAAATGGATCCGTTTACGTTTCACGGTTTGAAGTGCTGAATCCACTGTCCCGTTTGCGTAAGTGATGGTGGATACTTCGCGGAAGATTTATGTGTTTCAGGGTCCAGAAATCCGCAACCAGGAAGTAAGTGGTGGGGAAAAAGTAGTTCCTGTCTGGAGAAAAGTGAAATCGTACCCGGGCGGGTTAGATGCCCCTGGGTAAAGCTAATAAGGCAGTGTTTAGCAAAAACGTATAAGGAGAAACTCTTATGTTATGTCTAAAGGAATGTATTTTACGACTGTTTTCCACCCCAAAGTTTTATCAATCTTTCTTTTCAAAAACTTAAGAAAGAATTTCGTACCTTTTGAGAGTTCAAGTGGCATTTTTTGGAAAAATGAAAGGATGGCGAAGATTGCAAACTGATTCTTATAACCGGTGGATTGATTCTTTAAAGCGGAAATTTTAACGTGGAAATAATACATTTGTTTTTGTTTTTGCGATATTGATTCTTATAAACGGTTGATTCTTATAACCACTGATCACTATAAGCGGTGGTTACTGTACTTGTTATACTCTACACTTTTTTTGGTCATTTGCCGCTGATTATGTAATATAAATGGATTAAGAGGAAAGATAATTAAAAATCTGAATTTGATTTAGAAAAAAAAAATTATTTCAGGTAGTCTCTTCTAACGAAACTCTGTGGGTTATTAACGTAGGATTACTTATCGTTGCTTACCTCTTTTGTATGTATATATGTATGTGTTATGTATATATGTATGTGTTATGTATATATGTATCTATATGTATGTACGTATGTATATATATACATATATGTATGTCAAAATTTTGACTCATTTTGGTACTTTTCTGTTGACCAAGCGATACAGACTGGGTTTGGCGCGCTGCCAAAATTATTACTCGCGAGGACGGACAGACGGACGGTTTTAGAGTGAAATTTTCCCGTCGGAAGGACCATTATGGAGGAACGTCATCTCACGTTAAAAATTGCCATTCGCTTTTAAAATTCCTCTCTTATTTCCGCTTCTCTTTAAGCTATTATTCCTTATTCCTTGAGGTATGTAGATAGAATTTAGAAAAAAAAAGCCATAAAATCCTTTCCTATTTCTTCTTTAAGCTATTATTTCTTATCCTTTAAGGTATTGAGTTAGAATTAAAAGTTGAAACTAATTTTTTTTCCCTTATGGATAAACTTGTTTTCAGATAAGTTTTTGTTTTCGAAAAGTAATCTCTCTATTCCAAAGATGGGGGAGGGAGGGGTGTCTTGTTTTTTTGGAGAGTGATTTTCGTTCTTGTGGTGATGGTTAATGGAAATTCACATTGGAATAACATTTTAATGTGCAGATTAATTGAATATTAATAATTTTCCTATCAATTAAGAGTATTCTAGAGAGGCTTGATTCTCCCAAAACAAGCCAAAAGTTATAGCAAACATTACAGCAAATTATACTTCTTTTTTTTTCCAATGCGGAAGCACGGTCGTCTAACATTCGCCGCTGTTTACTGTCCATTTTATTATGAGAGCAGCATATAGGCGGACAGCATTACCCCTTATGAAGGGACGACACAAATGGAGACATTTTTTGTGGCGCAACGCCGGGATTCGATCCGAGCACTCTCAGCACCGAAAACCAGCGCGCTGTACCACAGGGCCAACACAAGCCCCCCTGCAAATTATACTAAAAGTTCAAATTTTTGAAATGCCACCATTAGTTAGAGAAGTATGAGTGAGGTCCAGAAACCCTTTAAATATGGTTCTTATCAGTTATTTCCTCTTAATTTTTACCATTTCTCTTTTTATTTATGTTTATTGCTAAGGAATATGGGTATTAGTATCGGGTCCTAGTACTACCAGTTTCTTGTCATAAATATGTCATCAATCACGTCTAACTTTCAAATCATATGATTTGAAAAATTTTGAAAACTTCTAATGATATCATTAGAAGTTTTCAAAATTTGCTACAAAAAATTGTTGTGGATTTTATCTGTTTCTGGGGGCTGAAGTATAGAGGAGCTATAAGTCGCACTTCATACTTGTCAAGTGGGAACTTTATTTCACAGCTTCCAAAAATTTACTAAGATGTAATATCAAAGGAAAAAATTTGCAGTAAATTTCCTATGAAAGATAATTGACAGAGTAAATTTTCAGCCATCCTCGTTATACCTAGTTGACGTGCGTGCTATACCTAATACCCCGAAAAGAAGTGCTATATAGTTATCTAAAAAAAATTGAAAATTTCCCAGTTACGGTTGGGAAGTTTCTACTGGAGAGCGGTGCTGGGTGACTCTCGTCTCTGACAGAACTCCATCCTCCCACGGCCTGCTGCCGTTAAGCTCCAGAGTAGAATGAATACCTCCTAGTGTTCATCGCGTGCTCGGTGCTCTTGCGCCATCTGTTAGCACTTTTGTCATATGGACTAATTCCAAACGCGCGTGCATTTTCTTCGGAGCGCGGGAGGTTGCTTCCTTACATCAAAACACTGTTGCGTCATCTTCTCGGTGATCTTTCTCATCCCTTGACTGACTGCTCTTAGTAATATATTCCATGTCTTTTGTCTGTCTTAATGTTTGAAATTAAATTCGGTGGAATTCTAAAGGCTTATACTTTTTTTAATTGATTTTTTGAGCGAGCTTTTTATCAGTTTTTTTAATGACACTAATTAGTATGGTTTACGAATAAACTTTTTGACTTTCGGTTTTCTAAGTATAGTTTTATAAGAAGAATCGGTTGTAGTAAAGGAATCACTATTCTCTGTGTGGGGGGGAGGGGGCTTCTATTTGCCCTTATTTTTGGTAAGGTTTTCTTTTCTGGGGTGGGGGGGAGGAGGGAGGATTTTTCTTAGGAATTTACGTTGTTTCTTATCAATTTTCCAGCTTCATCTCCTCATGGTATTGTGTCTCTGATAAGAATTAATTTAGTTTCTAATCAGCGATAAAATTGACAGAGTATATAAAAAGTGAAATGTAGAATTAAACACAATAGTTTTATTGTATGTAATTAATATTTTCTTACGAATGTTATAATCTATATATTTGAAATCTGTTTTTTTTTAATAATTAAATTATAATATTGTCAGAAAACTGAAGCAATGAAATCTGATTATAATAAATATTGATTTTTTGATAAAATTGTTACTTAATGCATAGTCATACTTGATATAAATATATAATTCTAATTAGAATTATGTCATGCTCCATTTTAAAACTGACAACTGAAAGCAGTCTTTTATATATTTGTCTACTTCTATGATCATATAAAACTGACAAATAAAAGCAACCTTTCATAAATTTGTGTACTTCTATAATCATATAAATGATATTAACCCTATCAGTGAACTCTTTCAAAACTCCCACCAGATTTAGTAATGATATAGCTAATGTAATGATATATCTCTAAAGGAAATCCGCTTTATAAAATAGCTCTAATGGTTGTACACACAGTGCTTGTCATATTTTCTTTTATTGCCATGTTAGCTTTTTTAAGAACTTTTAATTTCATGAACATTAAACTTTTACCTCTCCGATTCTTTCAAAATGTTTCAGTCGTATGTGATGAGGTATCAGTAGAATCCAGTTTTTTCCTAGTATACATAATTGAAGTATGTAGCTTAAAACTTAAACCAGAAATAATCTCGAATACCATTTAAAGTTTGTAAAATATAATTTTAAATATGAAAAGGAAAATTATATATATTTTTTTCTGTTAAGTTCAAATGTAATATTATGAATGTGTATGATATTCTTCTTCAAAAGATTTTTTTTTTCTTTTACAGTTAAAGCTATTGCTTACAAGACTTGGACCTCCTCTATAAAAGTGGATAACCAGTTTTACAAGGCTCATGGAATCAATGTATAGATCTGGTCTTAATTTACCCTTTAATGGGAATGTCATGTTACCAGCTTCAACTAGATTCCTTACAGTTGTTGCTATCTATATAATGAATCAGCTCGACACTTAAGTTGTGCCTCAAGACTGAAATCTCTTTGCAGTGAATAGAACTGGTTTTAAGTAATCCAGTCTATCTTGCAAACTGTATCACATCATCTGTTCTATGTAGAAAATTCCAGTGATAGGTCATAACACTGCATGTTTTCTGTTTCTCTCTCTTTTAAAGCAGGGTGTTAACTATTATTAATTTTTTGCAAAAATGACTGTCACATATTCATTGAATGTCAGTAAAGCCCGACTGTGCGGGTTTGCAAAGTTGTTGTTGAGATGGCGAGGCAGCATCTATAAGCTGTTATATCGTGAAATGATGATCTTTTGTGGATTGTATTACAGTTTGAGTGCTCTCTACAGATACGTTTTTACTGAGAGCCAAAGGACGTAAGTATATGACTTGTCTTTTATTCTTTCCATGGTTGTTTGAAATATATTATGTATGTTAATGTGAATATGCAGTGGCGTGGCGAGAGGGAGGGGGGCAAGGGGAAATAAGCCCCGGGTGCCACTTGCAGAGGGGTGGCAAATGGTTCTTTTCACTAATTCTATGTATAATATTACTATATGTCTTTTTGGAGGGAGGGGGGTGCTAAAAAGGTATTGTGCCCCGAGTGCCAGTTATGCTTGCTACATTACTGTGAGTATGTAATAAAACATTATCTTGTTCAGTTTCACATACAGAATCATTTCATTGCAAGGGTATATTACCAGGGAGTAATGAAGAACAGCTCTAAAATTACTTCTTATCTCTACTTGGTTTTAGCTCGTCCGTGGTAGGAGGATGTGTGATCCTGCCATGGATTTTGACTTTTTCCCTACTTTGAAAAATTAAAAGAATTGCAGAGCTGATAAAGGGAAAACATCAGCAACATTATGCATAATTCTAATATTTTAAAAATGAATTATTTTCCATAAGAATGGTGGAATATTGAGCGATGTTTGAAAGGGGTTATTCAGAAAAGAGGGAAAGAATAATTTAATTTGGAAAGAGGTAAGATTTTCTTGCTTATATTTATTACAGATACAGTAATGCTGTTCAAGAATGAAAATATCATCACATATGTTATCTCTGTGATTGTATTCATATCTCATATGTTGTAATCTAAAAGCTTGAGTGAATTCAATGCTTGCATAAAGTTTTTACCATAAATCTTTGTTACACATGTTTTGAAAAATGCTTCCTTGTTATTTTAAATCCTGGAAATGTCTTTCTCTTAGCCTCACATCTGTGTATATATAGACATAATCTTTATTTACTATTTTTATACTATTTTTATAAATACTGAATAAAAAATTATAGAAGAGTAAATCAGAAATTTATTGAATTACTTAAAATTATTTAAGGATGCGAATTTTTATATGTGATGATGAAGTGTTGGTATTTTTTTTTTAACTTTAGAGTGTTTGAAAAACTCACCATCTACTGTGAAGCTTTTACAAATCTCATCCCATTATCATTTGTTCTGGGGTTTTATGTATCCATCGTTGTTGGCAGATGGTGGCAGCAGTATTTAGCCATACCATGGCCTGACAAGTAAGTCTTTTTACCAGTTAATTTCTCTTAAAGTAGTTATATGTCTGATTTTATATATACTCTTAAAATTATACTATGGATGATTGAAGGTAATTAAAATGTTCATCTAAAGGTGATATAATAATCTCTGTTTGCTGAAGGTTTTTACGATTTAGATAAATTTTACTCTGTCATGGATTTCTACCTTTTAGGTGATACATCATTTAGCCTTACCAGTCTTCAAATCCTTTGTTCACCTATAGGGAATTTTCTTGTTAGTATATTTCTAAGTATGTACTAACAAGTACAAATAATGGTATGCCTTTAAATGCAATGAGTAAGTGTTTCAAATATTTCTTTTAATTTGATGTATAAAAAGATGATTTTAATTTTCTAGGTATAGAATAGTTTAATATCTTGAAAAAAATTAACTTCTAAAAACTTTAAATGACCAAACTATGTGCACTTTATGCAAACTTTTACTTTAATAATGCGTTTGTTATTGTGTGATTAGAAAAATACTGAGAGAAAATTTCCCTGTCACTTAAACATGGGGATAAAGGATCTTGAAGATTACAGAGTTTCATAGTGCTATAAATTATTTTAAGAAATTTTGTTTGTGACTCCTCTGTTCTTAATGTTAGCAATTTAAACTGCAACAGAAAGCATGATGGAAATTACCTTGTTGTTGTTTTTCAAATTTATTAATATTACCATGTAAACATCAATAACATATCATAACAGAGACTTGAAAATTTGTAAAATTAAATTTTTGCATAAATGTGCCAAAATATATCTTAAAAATGTTAATCAAGAAAGTTTTCAATAATTTTCTGATCCATATACATAACTGAGTGTAGATATTTAGATTAAATATTATGATGCACATCTGATTGACTTAGTTTTTCAAAGCAAATGCCACTAATTAATAGAAAACATTGCTTTAAGATTATAAAGAAAAATCACAAATGATCAAGAGATAGTATGCAAAAATTAAGATTTTTGACCTAAAGTTATTCTAGCCCATCACACCGTATAGAGGTTACTGTCCCAAGTTTTGGTGGAGTGGAAACAGGTTTTAGCCCATAAAACATGAATGTTCTTATGCTGTCCATTCAAACGGAGTGTAGTTGGTTCACCTATACGGTACTCCCATATTAACCCTTCAGCAGGCATGCCAATTTTTGGAACACCAGCAGGCGCGTGTGGCACAAAGTATAATGTCTCTTTCAACCTTGATTATTCCTTTTGTAATTAAATTTTTTTTTTCAAATTGAAAATAATAATTCTGCATTTTATGACAAGATATAAAATGTTTATAATATTGAGATATATTTATAATTAAAGGCCAAAGAATGCAGATACAATCGCCTTATTTCAAAACTTCTGGTTTATTGGATCTAAGGACAACTTGCGAATGAATTCCTTTTATGTCCAAAAACCTAAAAAATGAGATTTTCCATCTTTGTGATATGTGGGATACTATGTAATAGCCTCACATTTGATCGAGTACATCAACTCCTGTTTTTGTTGTATTGTAATCTATATATATAAAAAAGTTCCGTAACTGACTCATTCACTGACTGACATACAACGCACAGACCAAACCGCTGGACCTAAAGGGCTGAAATTTTGCATGGCAATTCTTCTTATAGTGTAGGGGTACACTAAGAAAGATTTTTGAAAAATTCTTCTTAGACTTTTAAAAAATTAAATTTTTAAGCTCTTTTGTAACTTTTTTTAAGTTTGCATTTAAAATAATATTTTGAGGGTTATAAAATTTATATCACAAGAAAGATCATAAAAATTCCTTCAAAATGAGATCTTTTTCGAATCTTTACCTCTCTTTTCTGATGTTTGGTGAATTTTGAAAGATTAATTTTTTAGAATTTAATTTATTAAATGCTGATCACGTGATTTCTTTTTCTGGTACTTTAAATAAATTTATCGTCACGTGCATAAAAACTAAATAGACCAAAAATTATTTTTTTCTTGCTAATGTGGCAGACGATTGGACATTATTTTGTCTATAAAAATATCCCTTACGATTTTTTTATAAATATGTTTTTTTTTACATCAATTGTATACATTGATCGTCGTATTTATTATAAATATATATATATATTTATATTTTTTGGCATTAATTGCAAACATTGACCATTGTATTTAATTTGAATGTACACCGTAGCGAAGTGTGGGTTTTCAGCTAGTCCAGTATAATCGTTGGTTTACCATGATTAAGTCATGACTATCAATGAATGGAAAGGAATATAAGCGTCAAAATATCAGACCTGCATTAGAAAGGGTGTAGCTATGAATGGAAAGGAATATAAGGGTCAGAAAATCAGACCTGCATTAGAAAGGGTGTAGCTATAAATAGAAACTGCTTATAACATTCAAACCTTACATGTATAAACAAACCATTCAAAATTACGAAAATGTTGCACTCTGTACACGGGCATGCCTGCAGAAGAGTTAAAGAAGCCTACAAATTAGTAATGTAGAATGAGCAAATCTCTTAAAGACAACTGCCTGCCGTGTTAGGAAAACAGCATATAAATAAAACATATTTATTCCTGGATTCATTAGGTGACATAATAATAAGTGAAATAATAAGTGAGAGATAATGGTTCTTTTAATTTTTGTTTCTAAGACTGTATTAATTTGCAGATTTGCAATTATTAAAAAGTAAAACTGGCTGCTTCCAGGGTGGCATTTTATGTATTCTTAAAACCGTTAAAGCTTGAGTATAGCTTGAGTTAGCATTGTTGTACCATATCTATTTACAAAACTTAAAAATCAAGGTTTTTCAGTGGTCATATATGTTAGGGAGACAATGAGTGCTATAAGGACTTCAAGTATCACCATAAATTGGAATTTAGTAAAATATGTTTCTAATCGGGGATTCTTTATCCAAGGCTAGTAACTTTATTATTGTAACAAGATGTTGATAATTTTTTAAAGATTATTCTTTATATTTTGCAAACAAATTTTTTATTTAATGGAGAGCTAATAAAATATCTGATTGCTATTGTTTATAGTATGAATTTATCACTGTTATTAATTTCAGAGTATCAATGCTGATTGCTGCATACGTTCATGGTTCTGATGAAAGGGGAAAAATCATTCGCAGAACTCTTGCTCGTTACTTAAATTTACTTAGTGTTTTGACATTCCAAGCTGTGAGTACTTCTGTTAAAAAAAGATTCTCTACTTTGGATCATGTTCAGGAAGCTGGTAAGTTTAGCTGTAGTTGAAGCAGTATTTTATGTTCATTTGTTGATAAACTGATGTATTGTGTTACTAACATCTAAATGTCTTTGTTATGTTCCTGGTATACTTTTTACAGTATGTAGCAAATTCTGTAGCACTTTGCAGGAATTGTTAAAAAATTCACCTGATATTGGGTCAGTAAATAATAAAGTTTATTGTAATAAGTTGTATGAAAATATTTAATTAAATGAAACTTAAAATAAAAGAGTTTATATACTGATTAAATTAGAATCTTGTTGCCTAGGTTTCAGTGATTAACTGATGTATTGATTATTGTAATGACTATTATATGACTCATATGCTAATGATTTCTCAAAATCAATTTGTTTTAAAATTTCCCCTATTCTGGTGTTTTCTTCTTTTTGAATACTGAATACATAGGATTATATTCACTTTCAAATTAATCATTTTTTGTTTTTGTTTTATACTGTGAGTAACCTATATTTTAAGGTATACTTGAATGTTTAGAATGTAATGTTTAGAATGCAATGAAAGGAGAATATTATAATATCCTAATGATTAATCTAAAATAGTTTTTTTTAAAAATTTGTCTATTTTGATGTTTTTTTGTGTTTTAATATTGAAAATATTGGATAATATTTATTTTTGAAATAATCATGAAATATATTTTTTTTATTTTCTACTTTAAGCAACCTATATTTTAAGGTACACTTGTATGTTAGGTAAATAATAATTTTTGAGTGAATTTGAAAAATTTTTGCTTTTATTTTAGGTTTGATGACCAAAGAAGAGAGGAGAGTTTATGATGAAATTCATGTGACTCATGGAAAATGGTGGGTGCCTGCTCAGTGGTTTTCAGCTCTTGCTGCAAGAGCTAGAAAAGAAGGACGTATTAAAGACGATATTTTGCTTCAAGCTCTCTTAGATGTGAGTTTTAAATTTATAATGACTGCTAGTATGAGACAGTCTCTGTGATTATGGAATGATGAGTACTGATTCTATTACCTTTCAAAGGGTTAAATATTAGTAATTAACCCATTTTCAGTGTATGCCTATGAAGTATTACTCTATATAAATTTATTTTTAAATTACATGGATGCTTTTCATTTATTCCCTCTTTCTTTGTTTGTGTGCATAAGTAGGAATGTCAATATTTTTAAGGGGACAAGGGACCTTCAAATTCGAATTTTTTAATTTACAATTTTTAATTCTATATACAAAATGAGAATAATTAATTTTCTATTTTACTACATTGAAAACCCTTAAAATTCAAAATAAGGAATTCTTGGCAGAATAATGCCTGTTTTTCAAAAAACTTTTCAAAAATTCTAACATTTTTGAAAATACTCTGTGCTCATTCTATGTTAATTTAAATCCTTGAATTTAGTATTATAAGTTTTACCGTATGTATATGAATATAAATGTACATTTATTTTTTTTTTTGCATGAATCTAAAGTCTTAAATATTTTATTTCTATTCTGTCTATTATTTTTTTTTATGTTTTTTTTTTTTACTTTATTTTATGGTCTAATAATTCTGAGAAATTATTAGACCAGAATTATTAGACCTTATAATATGGTTAACAATTCTGAGAAATTTGGAAGATATCGGAAGAAAATGAATACTCATGGAGCTTTTTGAAAACTTTTGCATTTTTGAAGAATTTTTTGATAAAAAGGTCTTATTCCTCTACAAAATATTTATTTCTGAATTCTAAGTATCTTCAGTGAAATAGAAAATAATATTAATTATACTCATGGTGTATATAGAGTAAGATATTGAAAATTAAAGATGAACAAGATTGGAGGGCCTTTGTTCCCTTAATATTTTTTCTACCTCTTAACCCTTGGGGACAGGGATTCCTAAGTATCCTGCTAGGACATTGACGGTAGACTCTATACACCACCTTGTTTTTGGATCAATTTTATCATTTTGCACTCAAAGTAATTTTTTGTACTCAAAATAATTGCTTTTTTTTTGGTATGTAAGAGCACATGGAGATATCATTTTGGAACCTAAATGACCTGACTTCTCTGGTTTTTGACAGTAGAAATTGAGTGGGAATTTTTTGCTTGTCCCCTCTCATAGTACCAAAACAAGTAATTCCATCTTTGATCAAAGAGACTGCTTATGAATAACTGGTGTATCAGTTCTTTGTGGTTAGGTTCCAATTAGAATGTTTCAAGTTCTCAACTAAGTGATAGACAATATCATAAGGCATGTTTGATGCTGCGTATGGTCTTGGAGGTTGATTACCACAATATATTTCCAAATTACTGGTAAAAAATGTTCTCATGTCTACTAAGGCAAACATTTTGCTGGCTTATTCGGAATATATTGGATGAAAGAGCATCTTCCTCTAAATGGCTCAAGCTTTTTGTCAATGGTAATTTCTTTTCCAGGAGAATAAAACTCTTTACAATTCTTCACGAATTGATCAATAAACTCCCTTATTGAGGCAATTTTATCCACTTTTCTCTGTTCAATTCAAGTCATCTTATCGTCAAACCTCAAACATAAAAGGAGAAAATTAAACCTATTCAAACCCGCTACTGCTCTGAAAATTTCGATACCCGTCCTATCGTCAGTCCAGATTTCATGCAAATTTACTCTGCTGGCTTTTTTTTTGCCCTAAGAGAAATAACATGCCTAAAACTGCCATAATTTCAACTCATTATCAGGATCATTTTCGTTGTCTGATAATTGTCGCATCATCTTCTTCCTGAAAAGTTACAATATCTTTCGAAGTTTGCCTATGAGAAAAGGAAAAAATTCAGAAATTTTTTTGTCCATTTATAAGAAAATTTATGACTATTTCTGACAATAAAAATAGTAAAAACTATAGTTTCTTACAAAATTATAACAAATATATGTAAAAATTAAAATAAGTACATGTAATAACAAAAAATGAATTATATGTTATTAATTTATATTACATGATGACAAGTAAGGCGCACTTTGTATGCCAACTGGGAGTTTCATGCAGTACTATTATAATTAGATAACCAAATGTTGATGTTTACTCAAGGAAAATTACCATTAGACTGAGGAAAGGTTGGTAGTAGGGTAATTGATTGGGGGGGGGGTTAAAAAAAAGGTCGATTTACGCAAGTTCTAAGAACAGCTGGTGTACTGTGTACACTGCCCGTGTTCCCAAGGGTTAATGTTATAATATATGTTGTACCCTAATCAATGAGAAAGGAGAATATTATAATAGTATCAATAAAATAGGATACAAAATGTTTTTAAAATCTGAATGTCGTGATTTCTGTTGACTGGGTATAGAATATCAAGTAATAAATTAAATGTATTGGGTGTACCTTGAGAAAAAATACAATTATCAAAGCTATACTTTACATACTTTTTTCAAGGTTTGCAGCTTTATAAATCTTTATGCTGCTATGTTTATTATAAATTCAACAGAATGACCTAAAATATTTTGAATCTTTGTGTTAATTATAACCTCTTTATAAGGTTTTGAAAAATGATCAGGGCTTTCATTTAACATAGATTTTTTATGTTTCTTTAGATATGTATAGAGTTTTCTTAGAGAACTGAAGAAAAAAAGAAAAAAGAAATATTTTTAAAGTGAATAAAATGCTGTATTATTTAATTACATCACCAGTACCGATAAAATTCTATATCATTAAAAAAATCTAAGACTTTTACAAAATTCATATAATTTTTTCTAAATCATTTCTTAAATTCCTTATACCTTGTTATTTTATCAGCTATTTAATCCTTTATTTAGGAAAGGAAAATATGTTATAAATATTCGCAACTTATTATTTTAAGTAGTATAAATTGTTTAACTGTAGTAGAGTAAAAACACCTTCAGCTTCTGACTGTGTGCAAAAATAACTGTGTGAGATTATTTTGTTTCATTTTAGACTGTGTTTTTGATTTCTTTGTGTCATTAGCTTATCATACATTCAAATTAATTATTACAAAAATTTGGTATTAGGAAATGCACATTTTTCGAGGAAATTGTGGAATGCTCTTCAGCTATGATTGGGTCAGCATACCTCTTGTGTATACTCAGGTATGTTTACTTACAATTTTTTAAAAAATGATTCTGGTGTATAGATAGTGATATTAATTTTAGGAAATATGAATGTTCATTTATTCAAAATTTCTTATTACTACAATTTTATGCTTATATATACTTAGTGACATATTATTGAATTTTTTTTTAAATTAATCCCAGATTGTCTAGCAAGGCTAGACAATCTCCATGAAACCAAAAATATCTAAAAAGTCTACAAACAGTAGAGGGTCCCGAAGGACCTCGTCCTTTGTAAAACCCAAACAAGCCAAAAGATGGGCAGGGGAGGCCATGTCGGCAGAGCAGGGCCGCCCAGAGACTTTATGGGGCCTGGGACAAACTTCTGTTGGGGCCCCAAGAAATATAATTAATCGAATAATTTTTTTTTTTTTTCTGGGGGGGGGAGGGGGCCTTTTTTCAGGAGATTATTTTAAATTCTGAAGTACGGTACAAATTTCAGAATTTTCTTTCAGAGGAAATCTAATAAATAAATTTTTTAAATTTTTTTGGGGCCCCTCCGGCAGTTGGGGGCCTGGGGCAAAGTGCCCCAGTTGCCCCCCTTTGTGGGCAGCTGTGCGGCAGAGCACCAGTGGCACTCCGGGAAGATCTTCTGACCCTGCCAAAAAGTGAGTGCTGTAATATGACCACTCATGAAGCGCGAGAGTGTTGTTTGATATTTTCTGGACTTGAGCTTTAAAGACCCTTGAAATTTTTTGAGCTATATGATAGAAAATTGTATATATGAATAGCAAATTCATTAAAAATATGATGTTATAGTTTGAGAAGCTTAAAGTTGAAAATGATAACAATCACAATTAAAAATTTTAATATTTTTAGGGGTAGTCTTAAAATATTTTTCATTTTCTCCATCTATTGTTTACAATTAAAATGTTTGAGAAATTTTCTCCTTGTTTATTCCTTAAAAAAAAAAGTTTCTGACGTGGCTGTTTGTTGAATGCAAGTCACAGTATATCCATAAAATTAAAATATTCTGGAATAGGACAAAAAGAATATCAAAATTGAAAGAATATTCATAATTTAAAAATGAATAAATTTCTTCTATTTCAGGTTGTTACATTAGCAATTTACACATACTTCCTGGCCACCGTAATGGGTAGGCAATATTTGGATCCTGAGAAAGGATATCCTGGTCATGAAGTTGATTTATATATTCCAATCTTTACTATATTGCAGTTCTTTTTCTATATGGGTTGGTTGAAAGTAAGTTTCATTTTGTATGTGCTTTTATGTCCGCTAATATTGCAAAGGAATTAAACTTTTGAAATGTTCTAAAAATCATAATTTTATTTTTAAAAATCATGGACTCAAATATAGAATGTTTCTCTTGACATTTTAGTTTGTTACAGCATATCTGTAATTTAAAGTCTTTAAAATAATTTTTTTTAATTCTCAGTACAGGTAAGCCTCCTATAACAAGGTAGATAGGTTCCTAGAAAATGCCATGTTGTGTGAAACTGTGTTTTATGAGACCCAGAGCCAGTACAGAACGGGGGTTTATGTTCCGAAAACTTATTAAAAACAAACAATTTTTTTTTAAAATTCCATATAAGCAACTGATTTTTTATTAAAAACATAAATGTTTATATTACACAAAACAAAAAGAAACAAAAAATATTATTTTCATTTAATGCGACCTTAATTTAATAAATTTCTTCCTCATCACTGCTCAGTAGAATCAAACGAGAACGTTTCTTCTGTTGAACGATATCAGCTTCACTTTCAAAACCTTTTTCTTCATTTAGATATTTTGCAACGTCTAACTTGTTTATGCATTTTCATGTAAAGCCACTATAGTTCCTTATTCCTTCCCGTCATTATTTTAAGGTAATTTAGTTTTTAAATGTGTTAAACAAAAATCATGTTATCGAGTGCTGTAGAAGTACATTCTTGTACAAAGGTTTTCACAATTTTTTTAATCGTGTTATAGCAAAACCGTGTTGCAGGTTGCAGTGTTATACGAGGGTTCCCGCAATTTATCCTATCATGTTAGAATGAAACCATGTTGTAAGATGCCGTGCTGTAGGAGGGCTACCTGTATATAATGTTTCTGAAATCTCTTTTAGCCATTATGGTAAATAGTTTTGGCGACAGAGAGAGATCACAGATGTATCTTTGGAAAGCTGAAATTAATAGATTTTAGAATAAGTATTTGTAATGAATATGCCTTTCCAGTTTGAAAATGCACCTATTACTCCTCATATTTAAAGATTGGAATCTAAGAAAACTGCTATACAATTTAAAATTTTTTCTTCATATCTGAGTGTGGGGCCAAGCAGTTCAGATTTAAGTCAGGCAAAACTATCAATCCTTAGTATAATAATAAGGAAATATATTTAATATTTTGTATAAATCTTCTGAATGTGGGCTCTAATGCCTCAAACTTCAATGCTGAAATCGAGGCCATAAAATGAGCCATTCTCAACTTACTAAATCTATGTACTCCACTTAGGAAAGCTTTCTTTATAGACTCTCAGTCAGCAATTTTAGCTATTACTGCACATACAACAAGTGATTCCTACCACGTGGAAGAAACTAAGAAGCTTTTTAATCAAGCAATTTTTATAGGCTGGAAAATTGTCCTTCAGTGGATTACTAGTCACTGCAGGATTCCAGGAAATGAAAAAGCCAATATCCTTGCGAAAAAGGATGTAACTTGCGGCAGCCACACTTTACTCTGTCCTACCAGCAAATTTGTGGTGTAATAAAATATAAATTACAAAGGTCCCTTCGAAATGACTATGCTGCAGCTGCGGTGGGTAAGTCCTGGAGTTCATTGCTGTGTTCTCCACTTCCCATGAACCTTCTTCACTCGGTCTTCATTGCTAATTTTAGACTTTTAACTGGCCATGACCTTTTTACAGTATCACCTGTGCCGTATTGGCATGGTAGATAGCCCTGACTGTATCCTGTGTTCTTCAGGCACTCTTATGGATTTTACTCATTTGACAAGCTGTCCTACGCTTTCTCTTTTGAACTGTTCTTCTGACAACTTTCATAATAAGGCTAGTTTTTATTTGGCTGCCAGAGGGCTTAGGGCCAATGTGGTCTGACATAGGAGAAAAAAAAAATAAATCTTCTGTCTTTTATTGTGAATATATATGCTTAAGCTGAAATATCTAACTGGATCAATTAACTCCTTAGGTAGCAGAGCAACTTATTAATCCATTTGGTGAAGATGATGATGATTTTGAATTAAACTGGTGTCTTGATAGAAATTTACAGGTATGTTGCTTATTATTGTGGATTTTTAAATTGATTTATATTAGGGCTGATTTTCATTTTTGTATTTAATTAGCAGGCTGTTTTCATTTTTGTATAACCTGCTTGTATAAAAATTAATGATTCTCTTAAAATTAATAATGAATAAAAGTAGAGCAAAGATAATTTTTTTTCAACTCTCAGAAATGTAAGATGTGTAAATTCTCAATTACAATATTGTTTTCTGTTTATGTAAATAAATTTGTAAGTACATTTTAACATGCTGTTGTATTCCAACTACTGAACTAGCTTGGAAATCAAACCTGACTTTGTGGACTATATTACTGCTTTCCTTAGCTTCCTGGACTCTTGCTACTTTATCAAAAATTACTACTTTTAAACAATCTATTGTAATGACTTTTACCAAGGCTCTAATTTTTTATTGAAACAAAAATTATGCTTTTGTACACAAGTTTAAGTTTTAAGTTATTGTACAAGTAATATTACCAAGTCATTGTGTATCTAGCTTCTTGTTTTATTTCAATGAACAGTTTTATACAACTAACTTAAAACATTTAATCTAACAAATAAAATAGTGTGGGAAGTACTTTAAAGCAGTGGTCCCCAACCCCCGAGCCGCGGACTGGTACCAGTCCGTGGATCAAATGGTACCGGTGACATTAAATTATTTCCATTTTATTTACTGTGGTGTATTTCTCTCGGGTTTGTGCTGATTTATACCTTTGTAGCAGAAGAAATCTTGTAACTATTTTAAATTAGTTTATTGTTTATTAAACATTTCGAGATTATGAATTAAAATTGCAGTCATAAAATTGAAAATAAATGCGCTTTCCTGAAAGAAAGAAAAAAAAATGAAACAAATAAATAAATAAAATGAGTTTTTTATTGAACAATAAATAAACATAACGTCATTTATACATCAAAATTATAATAACATCAATTATTAAATCAAAACAATCAATAATTACAAGATAAAAAGAACTTTTTATGTACCATGTTTTTAAATTTTCTGTTGAATCATATCAACTTGACAATTCTATGTATTAATAAATACTATTTTAAAATTTTTTTGATGAATTATCCCATCAACTTGAAAGAAAATGAAGTTAATTTGCGTTTAACTTTTCGTTCCCGTCCCGGTCGATAGATGGCTGCACCAGTCTACAAAACAAAATTAACTGAAACTGAATTCAAATCTGCTTAAAGATGGCTAAAAGTATTAAAATAATGTATTGTCATCATGTTCTGAGCTATTCTAAAAGTTTCAAATGTCTATCTAGTCGGGAAGTTAGTTAAAAATCAATTGCAAGATTTGTACTGGACAAACACACACACAAACAAGAAAGCGAGTTAATAAAAACATGGTAAAAATATAAACAATCAACTTCCTCCCTCAGCAGGCCGTGGTAAAATTATCAAACGTTGACCGGACTGCGGCGATAGAAAGGTTGGGGAGCACTGCTTTAAAGTACTCCATCATCTGTTAATTTTAACATCCCTCTCTTTTGTTCATTTGTTTATAGGTTTCATTTATGATTGTTGATGAAATGCATCAGAAACATCCACGTTTGGTGAAAGACATTTATTGGGATGAACTTGAGCCTCAACTACCATATACTAAATCCTCATTCATGATGAGGACACAACCACATCTTGGCTCGGCAGTTAATCTGGAGTATGTCTTTATGAAACTTCATATTTTAAAAAATAGAAAGATAATTGAAACTGCATTTTTGTTATCATATCATTAGAAATTTTAAATTCTGTTTAAAGAAAAAAAAAAACCTAAGCATTATGATTTTCTTACCTTGTTTATTTTTAATTATTATTATTATTATTATTATTATTTGCCTCTTTCTTCTTTTCTGCTTGTCAAGCATTCATATGTAATTGCAAAATGTAATTTTTATTTTTTAAAATTGGAGCAATTTCAGTTTTTATCTTAAATTTGTTTTGTTTAAGATATGTCTTATCATTTTTAAATGTCGTGATAAATAAAAATCTCCAAACATTTAAATTCTGATTAGTTAGTAAATATTTAAATATTCCTTTTTACTTAGATAAAATGAATATGATAAAAATTATCCTTCATAAAAAAAATCATTGATAGCAAAATAAATCAAATACCTTTTTGTGGCAATATGCTATTAATTAATTAAGATGGTAATTAAACCTTTTACAAAACCTAGTATTTTAACTGGCTTTATTATGAAAATCAGGTAGCATCTTTTATGTTTCTTATGTACATCCAGAGAAGAAATTCAAAAACTTATTGAGAGTCAATTTTTTTATGATAGTTCTATTAATTCATATTATTTTAATACATTAATCCTCAACCCTTTTCCTATATAATTGTAACATTATTGTTTACTTTCATATATGTTTTGGAGGGGAAGGATATTTAGAAATTAATTTAGCCAATTACCCTCTTAACAGATTTCTTATTTATATCACCTGCCAGTTTAAGTAAATTTTGCTTTCTCCATTCTTAGGTTTTGTAAATCTGAATTAGCTACTTCTAATATTTGTTGCATTATATTTTTAGATTAATATAATGTAACAAATATTAGAAGTAGCCAATATTTACTAAATGTATCAGAGTACAAAATTCTCATACATTTAGTACTCTGATAGGCTAAATGAAATATTAGAAGTAGCTAATATTTACTAAAGCTCCAATATTTACTAAATGTATCAGAGTACAAAATTCTCATACATTTAGTACTCTGATAGGCTCTGATACACTAGTACTAAATGCATGAGAATTTTGTCTAAAATATTCTTCAAATTCAAAACTGTCAGAAACCTTTCAGATGATCAAATGATTATCTGAAAGAATAGATTTGATTTTCCCCCTCCCCATCAGTAATTGTCTCATACTTTTAAAATTAACTTCATATTTGCAGCTTCTTCTGCTAACTTCATATTTGCAGCCTTATTTCAAAATTCAGTTTTAGCTTTTATTTTGTTTGTTCATTTATTTATTATTAAGAATCATATTGCAGATTAATGGGTGCATTATATTTGACTCCTTGACAGAAATTTATTAAATTTTCATGATTATGCTCGATTCCTCATTTGTTTTTCTTTTTTAACTAGAAGCTGAGTTAATTGTTATAATTGTTTTAATTAGTTGAAACAGGTTCCTTTAGTAACATATTGTGCCACTGTTTATTAAAAATAATATAGTGCTTTATAATAGTTTACTTGGCCAAGTAAATTTTATCAAATTAATTGGAGTGTCTCTGAAGCTAGTTGAATTTAAAATGTCCTACTTTAGTAAATTGCCATGTTAGGGCTCAGTGGCGTACCCAGGATTTAATCTTGGGGGATGGGGGGGGGGGGTGAGTTGAACGCATAAAAATATTTATGATCCAAATTCAATATTCATAATACAATTTTTATTTCTTTGGGGAGGAGGGGGGCAGGGCCCCTTGGCCCACCTGCTAGGTGTGCCACTGCTGGGGCTCTTAATGTTAAATCTTAATTTAAAACTATGAAATTAAAATTATTTAAATTTAATAAATGTTTTATTCATTAATATGCTAATGTTAAAATTGTTAATAACTGTTTGCATTCCTTGTGATTTTAGGCTTTAATTCCTTTTTAATATGTTAAGAATGACATTCTGATACCATGAAGTTATGCTAGTGTTTAAGAAAGTAGTTATGAATTGCTAATTTTTTGTATTTATAGCATTGATCCCGAGGAGTGTGAATTCCTGCCAATGGAAACTATCCTGGAAGAAGATAACGATGATAACAACTACAATAGTGCTCCCCAAAGTCCAACAAATGAGTTGTCTCCTGGATTTAGATCTTTTGCCGGCAGCAAAGTCAATCTTGATAATTGTGATAACACTTCTCAATCCGGATTGAAGTTCTTGGAAAATTTCCCTGGTTCTAAACTTCTTAACATGATCATCGGATCAAGCTCTGAAAATGTTGCAGGAACACCCAAAAAAGAAGGCAGTATATTTTCTGGCTTTACTTTGAAGACACCTAACCGCAGATCTATAACAAGCTCAATTGCAGATAGTTTACATGATCAAGGATTGGATGGTCGACGTGATATTGGGGAACCTCTCATTCCAACTCGAGCTGGCACACCAATTCATATGGAGCAGTCCAGTGATCTCCGGCATGTTATTTTGGATATACCTCAAGATACTAGCCCCCTTGATTCAGGTCATGCCACTCCAGCCACTATCACCGAATACAATCGCCATCATGATATTGCCAGTAATGTAGCCAATATTTTGAAAGATGTTACCATTGAGCCAAATGAGATACCCAATGATCAACTGTCACCCAGTTCTCCAACTGTGGTTGAACCATCCCCCTTCGAGCCAAATTCTTCTCAAGAGAGTCTGGCACCATACGTAGATAGCAACCAAAGCACAGTTAACAGCTATACTGAGCTGCTCAAACATCCAAAATAAATTTAAGGGCTCAAACGGTATGCTAATGAAGATAGTTTGAAGATAAACCATTTTAAAATTTAGAGATTTTCAATTTAACAATAATATTCAGTGTTCATGCTATGATAACTGAGAAAGACAAGATTCGCCTTGGACTCCCACCTTTTTCTTCTAATCATCATAAAAAAAAAATCAGAGTTTGCATGTAAAACAACTTTAAAAATTTTTAAATTTTTATTTTTTATTTTTCAAGGATCTTTAACTCCTAATTTATTCAATTTTGGAAAAAATGCTAACTTGATAATTCTATTTACATAATGGATGATATTCTAGTTCATAGGATGTAAAATTTTTTATGTAAATTTGACAAGTATACTACTAATTGTACACATTAGTGTTAAACAAATAAGTTTATAGTATGAAATATTAATTATGACAAAATTGCATGATATAGTACATCCAGTAACTGTGAAACAAACATAAAGTGCAGGATGTTTTGAAATTCAAGTTTTTGCTTTGAAAGTGCCTTGGATTTATAGGCATGTCATAATAAATATATCAGAAAAATTATTGTTTAAAACTTGCACGTTGCCATGCTTTCATAGCAAGAACACTGCATTTATTGTTGGAATAAACGATCACTGTATTGTCCTTAATGAGTTCTTTTTCTTCTGTATTTGAAATTTATCTCTGATATTCTTCTAAAACTACTTTATAAAACTGAAATTCATATCATTGTTTACAAATATACGGTGAATTTTCTTAGAACAATGTTTTATCTTATTATTTTTAAAGGTCACACAATTAAAATTCTATTCAAAATAGAAGCTGTTAGTGAACATTTTTATGAACTGAATTGAATAGTTCATAAAATATTCTGTATAATTGTAAAATATCTGTAGAATTTTTTGGGAGATATTTCACTAGATTCTTGAACAGTTTATGGCTTTATTAAATATCTATCTCATTAAATTCTTATAGCACTTGAGTTCTAATATATTTTAAATGTCATAGTTGATTTAACCTAGTACATAAATATTTCACTCTATGGAAAACTGTATATTCACTTCCATTGAGCCAGAATTCAATTTTAATTAGTATATTAGTAAGTTAACTGTAATGTACTGTATTAATGCATACCAGTTTTGAGCATTGCCATAAATTTAAGCAGTAGAGTATATACAATTTTTATTGACCCTTTACAATTTTTTGAATTTTCTTTGCTGTTTTACCAGCAATCTGCCAGTTATTTATATCAAATTTAGTTAAGAGCCATTTATACCATTCACCTTATATTTACCTTTATGGATGCATTTTAATCCCTTGTTGAACATTACCTTTACGATAAATATTTCTGGCTTGCCATGAATGCTGCAGTTATAATGTAGTTAAAACTGAACAGTAATAAAAATGAAAAAAAAAGCATATTTCAAATTTAACCACTCTTTTAGACCAGAAAGTAGTTACATGGTTCACATAGACATAGTTTTTGATGAATTAAAAGCGATCCTTAACTTAAATCTAAATGTGTATATATGTGCTAAAATATAGCTAGAATTTATTTTATAATTTATTTGGCTGTTCAACTGATGTATACTGTATATATTTATGTTTATAGGTTTTTCTTTATGACAACACATCCTTAAAAAACTTTGCATTGGATTTTTAAATATGTGTAGTTGTAAAAAACTTCAAATTGAGGTAGCAAAAATATTTCAGTATTTACCAAGAAAGAAAACTATACGAAATAAAAATTGTTTAAGGTTTCATTTAAAAATACTTTTTAAGATTATTGATCTCACAAAAACTTAGTTGTACTTTTTACCTGAATTATGTATTTTTATTAACAGCATAATTATTTTATATTAGTAAAATGAATACCTTTTCCAGTACTTATATCTAATAAATTATGAGTGTCATTTACATGTCACTGCACGATTTTATTGCCTATTAACTTGAAGCTTATTCATTAAATGCCTTTACTCATACTTCACCAGAAGTAACCATGGTGATAATTCATCCATAATTATTATAGTGAATCATATAATTACTAGTAGAGGTGTAGTTAGAGCCCTGCTGTTTTCTAATTGTTGTAATTTCTTTAAACTTTTTCTACCTTGCAACAAGGTGTGACTTACCTAACACTGGTATTTTCTTCCCAGTTTATTGACTCTCATTAGAGTTTGGATCGATGTATTTTTCTTTTCTTCTGTATATTAGTTTTTTTTTGTTTGTTACGTTTTGTGCTTGCTTCATGTGACTTATGTACCAACTTATTACTTCGTAAGATGTATTCAAATTTATGCTCTGTACAACATCTCAGTATTGACTGAAACAAAAAAGTATTGAATGAGAAAGAGCAAAAGAGTGTGTTTCTTAACAAAGCTATTTTTCTGTCAAAGGTTTTAATCCTCAAGTGTACGAGACTCTGCAGAAAAGTTCCTTTCTTTGCTCTTTTTGTTTTCAATAAGTCCATTTTTAAAAAAATGCAATTATTATTCACATATTGCACTGACATTCTGAAATTATGAAAAATAGGTGGTCCAGCAAACAGTTTGTCCGAAATTATACAGGCAGGTTTTTCTAGAGATTTTAAAAATTTTTAAAGACATATCTGTGCTGATTGTTGAAAATATTTTATTAAAAAATATCATTAAGTCTATATTTTCATATTTGAGCTTCAAGGCAGCGATTTTCTATCCAGAAAGCTGTTTAAATGGTTCGTAGAGAAAGTGGAGTGTCTGATTTTCTTAATGCACTCTTTTGTTATTGGAAGTCTTATTAGTTTAAATAAGTTCAAAAATTGTCAAAACACTTAATTTCTTGCATGGATGGATAATTTACTCACTACACGAATAGAGTATTTTTTTTATATTTTTTATTAAAAAAGAATTCAAAGTTCTTGTTTCAGTATTATTTTATGTTTTGTGTAGAGATTCAGTTTAGACTAGAAAGCTCTGTTAGCTTATGGCTCCACATCACTTTATTAACATTTTTACAAATAGTAACTAAGAAACATTTAATTAAATTCATACTTAAATTTGTTGAATTCTATTCATAACTAAATTTCTTTAGTAATTTTAATGAGAGAAAAAAAGCATTGTTTACAAAACTCCGGTGCTAAGATTGCTTTGTAACCTTCTACCCTTGCATTCCTAAAGGATTGTTGTGAAACTTCTCAAAGGCCTATTCTTTATGTATACAACACACTGTACAACTGTAAATTGCTATTAAACAAAACAGAGTAAATTTCTTAAGGAAATGGAGCCTTAAGCCTTAATGATTTTATGAGACCTGTTTGTAAGAGTTCGAAATTCAATCCAAAGTAGTATTTTACACTGATATCTGAGCATGTTGGTCTGTGATAAAATTTGGTATGTCACTGTAGCCAGTTTTGGAAAGGTTTTGTATTTAAATACATGACTGAATTTTAATGGGTGTGGTTCAGTTTTTATAACTTTTGTATTTTGAAACTTTTTCTGCATATGTGATAAAAAAACTTAGTTGTTTTATATAGTAAAAGTTTATCCTATGTCTACTGTATATTTACTGGTTCATTTTTTTTTTATAATTTTACTATTATGAAGTATTAATTTTCAGGGTAGATTGTTTACTTATCGTATAATTGTGTGTTTTTATGCATTTTATACTCATGTGATGTATGATCTTTCTTGGAAGTATTAATAGAGATATTTACTTTCATTTATATAAGAAAATTTCATGACTGGAAAAAGCAACTTGTTAAAAGTTCCAGATGTTAATTCTAAGAATAATAGTTTAATGTTAAGTTTAAACTCACTTTTAAAACTTTTACATTTTTATGCATATATTTTACATTTTAAAACAAATTCCACACCCTACTTGCTCTGGTTGAGTAAGACTGTGATGAATGAAATAATTACTGACACTGTTGAAAAAAAAATATTTTCTCACATTGTATAATTTACATTTAATGTATTGTATAATGATGCTATCCTGGAGTACATATTACTGCATGTAGTGCTTGATTGAATACATTTTTTCCTAGATGTAATAAATGTATGTGCTTGTGTCAGTATTTCTTCCTTGCTTTCAACTTTGGAACTCCATATGTGTGACACTTACATACATTCTGGTAAAACATGTATATCAGCTTATTTAGTACCATATGAATATGATTTTTCTTTGAATAACTGATTAAAGATATTTTACATATTAGAATTATTATTATTAATTTTTTTTAAGTTCAATTTAAATCCCTTATTTTTCCATGGCATATTACTTGCCCAGGGAAAAGTTGGATGTAAATGTCAATTAGATCCATAAAATACAGTGTGTATCATCTGTTAAATGAAACTTACTCATCATTATTCTTATAATAATACTGGAACAGTAAGGATAAATATTTTGCATCTTGTGGAATTTATTTATCCCTTTGGTACTTCATGTGAAAGAGACTTAACGTAGTTGATTTTGGCAAAGAAAACATGCCATCAAACTGTAAAGGGTTGTTTTCAAAATTTATTTTTAAAATTTTTTACCATCAGTCAATTCAATGAGAGAAAAAAAAAATCTTATTGGGCAACAATTATATTCGTTATCTTTGAGGCATTAGTAAATTTAAATTCTTGGGTTATGAAGCCAGGTGCTGGTGGGATTTAAATCCATCATAAAATTTTCAAATTTTCTTCTTATTTAAAAGATATTTGTGAAATGGTTTTTTCCATGGTGTTCGGATTTCATCACTTTTAATGTTGTTATGCCCCTTGACCGACAACCACTTTTATTTATACATACTATATCCTGGTTTTAAAATTATTTCAAGAAACAGCGACATAACTATATCAACTTGGAAAAAAATCTCGGAGCAAGGGATATATGATACTTATACATTGATTGAGGAAGTGAAAGCTAACCAGGTTCATAACAATTGTGAGGAAACACAGAAAACTTCTACTCCTGTTTTATCATATTTTTCAATGAACGAAGCAAATATAAACCTAACATTTTTATTAACCACTCTATATTTGCATCAAAGATAATTTAAAAAAAATCATTAAAAGGATATCTAAAATTTTTTTGGTACTTTACTTTTTATATATGACTGACTATTCTTATATGCACACTAGATTGTTAGATTTATGTATTAATACTTTGATTTAAAGGGAGCAATATGTAAATGGAGAAATTATTATGAAATGTGTGTGTTTAATACTGCTGTAATGTATCTACTTATTCGTGTATAGCAGAAATCTACTCTGAAAACGTTAATAATTTGCTTCCAAACACAAAAGCTTCTCGAAAATACTATTTCTCGTCTAGATGGCACTGCTCCAGGAGTGCATTTTCATGCTTGTAAGAAGTCACACAAAAGTTAGATACGAGTTTTCATCCCAGGTATTATCAACTATTCGTGCATACTTTTTTCAGTTTTAAAACCAGAACTTTTTAATACTCTTAGGTGATGTGATGTGTAATCTACTTTGGGGACAGTGATTTTTTTCTTTCTTAAATGCAATGTTTTTCATTTAGCAAAGCAAATTACCAGTAAGAACTTTCAATTTTTCCGCTGTGGAACCAATTTATTACATCAAAGATGGAACAATACTTAAAAGGTTGATGGTAATCGTAGATAATTAGCATATTTTCAGGCTCATTAAAATATGAACATAAAACTTGATAATTGTCTATACAAAGTATGTGGTCACAAAGTATGTGACCTCTGACACTTGCATTATTTCAGATTAAAAATTTTTTTTTTATTAATAATATACCGTACGATCAGCTATCATAAGTACAATTTATTCTGCTTATGAATTTCCATGTTCCCGAGAAATAAAGAAGTTTCGTACTGTAAAGCTAAGATAGATATAAAAATAATTTTTAAAAAAAATCACAATTTACTGCAAATTACATGACAGTTGTTTATTTATAGTACATAAATTTATACCTCAAAAATTTTATGGCAGGTGCGTGTCAGGACTAATATAATAGCAGAATTAAATTTCTATCTGAGCTGGGATTTTTCTCCCAACCTTTAAATTAAATGATCCTTGCTGTGGGTACATTTATTTTTCTCTGTACCGTAGTGTCCTTTTTATCTCTTAGATTTTTTAAAAAAATATTCTTTAGAGCAAATAGCATGATAATTTTCATTGTTCAGTTTTCTGCTCTTTGGAAACAAAAATCATCTGGAATGAATTAACATTTTCGGACTCGCGCTTAAACAAAATGGGTGTTCTAATATAATTGTATTTCATGACTAGGAAATCGCGTGATGAGGACGGCAAGATGGCTGGATGATGTCAAAGTGCATATGAAAATTTTCTCTGCCTTTCGGTTGTTCTGAAGAGAACTTTCTTTTCTAGATTGCTTGAATAAAAGAAAATTAAAAATAAAAACAAATTCCGTAAGAAAATTAAATCATCATTAGTTTGTATCTTAAATTTACTTCCAGTAGATGGCAGCACTGAAACTTTATTATTGATAATATTTTGCTGGTTTGTTATTATTTGTGTTTCATACTTTCAGAACGTAAACTTATTGGTTACGGATCTCTGATTTAAATATCATTATTTAAAAAATAAAATAAAATCCGTTCTTTAATTCTGTATGTCTTCTCGAAATAGTTGTGTACTTTTATAAGCGTAGTTTGTCCGTTAGTTCATTGTTACCAGGGCCCGATTATGAACGCTGGGGGCCCCTGGGCAGATGCTATTTGACCCCCCCCCCCTCACGAACATTTATAAAAATAAGGACTATCCATGGGCTATATATACTATTAGAAGTACTAGGTGCATACACCAAGGAGGTTTGGGGGCCCTGGGCAAAGTCCCGATTTGCCCATGCGAAAAAAAGGCCCTGATTGTTACAATGAGAACTGCACATGATTATTCTTGTTATGCTGAGGTGAAACCTTGAATTATAAGCCTTAGTTGCAGAACATCGGTAACGATTTCTCCACAGTTCACTAGGATTTTACACGTATCACAACTTTTTCTAAAATCCTGCTATATAAGTGCAGTATCTTTATCATGCACTTGTGATACGTATCACAACACACCGAAAATACACAACACACATAAAATGTACATTTTATGTTCCTTGTAGTATTTTTTATAGATATTTCATTTAATACTAGAAATTTGCGTAGGTAACGAAATATGTAGCCTTTAGAGTTAAAGTTATGGGTTGAAAAGTTATGGGTGCGTATTATGGTCGAATTTTAATTTTTCCCGAAAATTTCGCGCAAAATCAAGCATGCGTATTCTACACGTGTGCGTATTGTAGTCATGATTTTACGGTAGTAGCCATAAATTATTCATAAAATAGTATCAGTCTAGGTTAATTTAATCAAATTTAATAACTATTAACAATATGAGTGCATGGTGTATAACCAAGTATTCATGCACTAGCTAAGTAACCTGATAACACAAATAATGTAAATAATTCAACACGAAATAATACGTATAAAGGCATACACTGCCGAACAGTTACCAGAAAACCTACACTAGCGTTGAAAAATTTTAACTTTTCAATAAAAGATTACGTAGTTGCAACAAATCATCATACTGAAAACAGACAAATATAACTAAAAGTAAATTATTCAACAAAGCAAGATAATTATTAGCAGGAAGAATGCAGACAAAAATAAACCGCAATCACGCACTTATGGCTGAACGCACCATAATGCAAGATTCTGTAGCAGTAACGGAACTAAACCATTTTGGTTAGACCTGCATCCTATTCAGAAAGTTCCCCCTTGAGGTAACTGATTTGGTTAGGCCTCCTGATGAAGAGACTAGTCGGTTGCCTCGTTATAGGGTTTAGTACCTTTACTGCTACAGAATCTTGCATTATGGTGCTTGATTTCGGTTTATTTTTGTCTGTATTATTTCTGCTAATAATTATCTTGCTTTGTTGAATTATTTACTTTTAGTTATACTAAGTAACCTGGGTTTCAAAAAGCCGGACGAGAAAAGTGATAGCGCCAAAAAAAAATTCTTCCAAATATGTGCCATGCAGTGGCTCCATCTATTGCATTCATGCCACTTTGTACTTTACAGAAACTCCGACACCACAAAAATCCAAAAAAAAAAAAAAAGAGACTTCTGTATCTCATGCTGGTTTTCAGAGAGCAGGTGACAGTGCATTTGTGATTATGTATCTATCATTCTTGCTCTCGAAAATGGGCTTTGCGAGACATTCGTCAATGGAAAAGCCCTTCGGTGTATGCCAAATTTATTCGCAGTCATCTTGCTTTATATGCGCAAGAAGTATGCAAAATATTTAAGAGATCCTTATTGATATCGAATCGCTGTCGTTTAATTTTATGGTAAACTCCTCAGAGGAATGAATGACAACACTTAAAATTAATTTAATCAAAGTAACAAAATTACGTAGTTCATGGTACTAATGTATTTCGTAGCGAAGCAAGGTTATTCAGATAGCCTTTTTAATAAAGTAAATGGAAAGCTAAGGTTTTAATAGTTATAGAAAGAAAAACGAGTGTTGTTGAGTGTGTGTGATCATGTGGGGGAATTCTAACGCCATTTATTGACTGATGTTTAGAGACTGACGTTTAGATTCCCTTTTAAGCCTTATTAGGTGCCATAGGCCGGGGCCATCGTGATTACGATGGCCCCGCAAAGGCCCCGTACGAAAAGCGAGCTTAGGGGCGAAGCCCCTTAGTATATTAAAATTAAATTTTAATTGCGTTTGGTAAATGAATAATAATGCGGTCAATTAATAAATCAGGTTTATTAGTAAAGAAGGTTAACTGATAATTAAGAGGAACGATCTGTTATTAAGAGGATCATTAAATTGATAATAAAGAAATTAAATTAATAATAATTAAATATTAAATTTTAATTAATAATAATTAAATTTTACGTTAAATTAATAATAATTAAATTTTACGACTAAAAAGGAAATTCCAAAAAAAGTTAATGACAATTTTTCTTAATTTGATTTATAATTCCGAGCTTAATTTCAAGGCTATTATAGCATTTGAAAAATATTTAATAAATTTTTCTGAAAGTTTTTCATTTTTGGCAACGACTCGGGGAGGGATGGACATTTAAGAATTGCTAGGAGGGAGCTTAGACCCCGCCAGTTACGACCTAGAACAGTCTCCTGTTTTCCTAGTATTAAGGGGACAGTGGACCTTCAAACCTAAATTTTTTGTTTTGAATGGATTTGCTTGAAATTTGAATATGTGATTAGTAGCATAGATATGTAAAAGTGGTTAAAATTTAATGATGAAATATTAATAATTTATGAATTATGAATTATTAATTATATCAAAAATTGGCCTAATTAAAAATGTTCCAGGCGCATTTCTTTTACATATAATATGGTAATTTTTGTTTACAGGATACCTTATAGAACTAACAATGAAACTTATTGCTTATTTTAAGCATTCATTAAAAACATCAAGAAAAAAATAATAATAGTGAAAAGACCCTTTTTATTAAGCAAAATACCTATAAATCCTCTTTTCAAGTACAAAATTTTGAAATTTTGAGCTACGAAGCATAATTTTTTTCAATAAGATTTCTTCGATATACAGTTAAGTATATAAAATTTACATTTCAAAGCAATACGACGATTAGAAATGCGCCTGGAGCAGTTTGAATATTCGTACGACATGAAAACTTTTATTTTGAGAAAAACACATTTAAAGTTATTGCTATTAGTAACCACATAATAATCTAAATTAAATACAAATGCTTATAACTAGGAAAGTAATCACAGAAATTAAAAATTTTTTTTGCAGCACATTCCTACTCTTCCGTAGTTTCACAATTCCATAAAATAAAAAAAAATAAAAAATCACATGGAATGTTTGGACAAATTTCACAATTTTGAAAGTCCACTGTCCCCTCAACCCTTTCAGGGGCAACAAATTCCACTGTTTGCACGATGTAGATTTTTTCAACCTAAATAATCTTGAAAATTTTTTAATTAAAGGTTGCAAAACGTTTTTACTTCTTTAAACTGATAACAGATGGCAGTACCAGCCACTTTTCTGCTCATTTAACTGGAATAGATTGAATGCAAGGGGGAAAAAAAGATTTAGGCGTTTGCAGTGTGCAAACGGCGCCCCTCAAAGGGTTAAGTGTCCCATGCAGAAGCTATTTGGCTGAAATAATCGGTCAGACGAAGGATCAAGAACGCTTTATTTCCCAACAAAACACACTATTCACAGAGAAGAGGGAGTTACACACAGTCGACCCGACAGCAGTCCCAGACAAACACGCAGTCTGCATATAGCACTGGTAATCTACATCGAAACACATGATTGTCTAGCGTGAATGATTATAAACATGTGCGAAGAGGAAGAGAGACGGACGAGGAACGGAGACGAACAGAAGGTACTTCAAGGCAGGAACGTCTTCCCCGTCAGCGGCATCCTGCCCGTGGACAGATTGCTGGACCTCTTTTTGCGGATGGAACAAACGCACGCTGTGTCGACGGCCACCCAGTGCGGCCTCCAGGTGTCCCCGGATGTGCGGCCGTACATCTGCACCCACGATTTCTTCGGTCGACAGATCGACTGAATGTCGTCTGCAACAAATAGAAACATTTTTATTTTAGGGGAAAAACGGGGCAGTTCCAAGCAGCAAGCCACATCTCATCTCGCGCAAAAAGAAGGGCAAAACGCTATTAGGCAGTTTCATGCGACGTCACTGATACGACTACGTCAAAAACCGAAGGGCCGGATAATGGATGCTAAGCATTTTACACGTGGAACTATGGTATGCGCTTTTACATGAGTGTTTACGCCTGTTCATATTACATCCAGTGCGTTGCTTTACGTTACTACGATGGCTCCTATAGGAACCATCGTAGCCAAATGAAGCCCGGGCTTCATTTGCAAGTGCAGGGTAATCAGATCTGAGAAATAACCAAAAGTTTGTGAGTTCGTATTTGTTGACTTGTAGTTTCGAAGACGTATCGCATGATAATTCCACGAGAATATCTTGTTCAAGTATAGATTGTTAATGTCAAAATTGTTTAGCGGACCACCGGTAATGGCTACGCGGACCCTCAGGGGTCCGCGGACCACAGTTTAAGAATCTATGCTTTAGGATAACACATGTTGCAACCAGGCATTCCATGTATAATTTTAGTGGCTCTAAATGCCTTAGCGGAAAATTCCCTGTAAAATACAAACACAAAATAGTTTAAAATAAATCATTGAGAGCAAAAGAGAAATACCTCATTTTAAAACAAAACACACATTTTATTAAATAAATACGTGCAAAACTCCGTTATTCGATTTCTTCCTTATATGACGGGAGGGGGGGGGATGTCTAAGATAAATAGTGTTATAACCGCTTGTGAATGTCTACATACTCAGAAGAGTCAAAAATAGAAAAATTGGATTCTAAAGAAATTTTAAGCGGCGTTTTTTATGATGTTTCTGTTAAATATATCGTTCTCCAGTCGTTAGAATAGTTCATTTTCTAAGTAGTAAATAATATGTTAAACAGTTCTAACCTTTAGTAATTATATTTCGTTTCATTCTTTTGCTAAATTATTAAAATCTAGCATTTATTGGGTTGCTGCGGTTAATAGCAAATCAGCAAAATCAGGGATTCCCAAACTTTTTACGTTTGCGGCACCCTTTGGGAATCAGATTAGAAATGTGGGGGTACCCCTGTTAAAATTTCAGTTTTTTTCATTTTTCTAAACAATAAATAAATCATAGTGAATAAAATAATATTTAATCAAATTTTTTTATCTTGATAGAATAATATTTAATCAGATATTATTCAATCAAGTATATATCAGGAACGTGTTGAATTTAATTTCAATTCAAACCTTACTCCATTGCTGATTTTATTCGTTTATTGGAAGATACACAAGGTGCGGCCATTAATTTACAGGACTGATGTAATAACTCCAGAAAATATTACATGAAATACATACCCATTTAATATGTTTCGAAGTAACTCCCACCTGCCGCAATGCACTTCTGTGCTCGGCTGTATAAGTTTCGGAAACAATTTTTAAAGTCCTCTTTCGGAATGCTCTTTTAATGTAGACGTCACCGTTTTCTTGATGGCTTCGACATCCTCAAATCGTGTTCCCTTCGGCAAATTGGCCCAGCATGAGGTCGTGGAGATGCGGCATCCTCATCCTCCATACTCTCCGAACTTAGCACCGGCAGACTTTTTCTAGTTTCCAAAACTGAAAGATTTGCTGAAGGGAACAAGATTTGAGGATGTCGAAGCCATCAAGAAAACGTCTACATTAAAGAGCATTCCGAAAGAGGACTTCAAAAGTTGTTTCCGAAACTTATACAGCACAGCACAGAAGTGCATTACGGCAGGTGGGAGTTACTTCGAAACGTATTAAATGGGTATGTATTTAATGTAATATTTTCTGGAGATATTAGATCAATCCTGGAAATTAATTGCCTCACCTTGTAAGTAACAAACACCAGAATAGACTATATTAATACAATTTCAAAATTAGCCGTGACATTCAGTATAGTACAACATAATTACAAGATAAAAAGAACTTTTTATATACCATGTTTTTAAATTTTCTGTTGAATCCTATAAACTTGACAATTCTATGTATTAATAAATACTTTTTAAAAATTTTTTTGATGAATTATCCCATCAACTTGAAAGAAAATGAAGTTAATTGGAAGTTAACTTGCATTTAACTTTTCGTTCCCGTACCGGACGATAGATGACTGCACCAGTCTACGAGACAAAATTAACTGAAAATGAATTCAATCCTGCTTAAAGATGGCTGAAAGTATTAAAATAATGCATTGTCATCGTGTTCTGAGCTATTCTAAAAGTTTCAAATGTCCAGCTATTCGAGAAGTTAGTTAAAAATTGATTGCAAAATTTGTACCGGACAAACACACACACAAACAAACAAACAAGAAAGCGAGTTAATAAAAACATGGAAAAATATGCTAACAGATCCCATGTAACGCGCTTAAAAAATTGCGCCATTTGAAGCAACTTCGAAAATTGATTGAATAGATAAGGAATACAAGGTTTACTTTCGGATATGTATTTTTTTAGCGTGTTTGCTCAAATGATGAATTTAATGAATACTGATAACGTTAAAGGGACTCGAGCACTTTTAGTGGAAACAACAGAGCGTGGGTGTGTGTTTATTCAAATAACATTACTTCTCAAATTAATAGAACAGGTTATAAATGTTTAATGTTTTTTTAGTCGGTAGCCAGAAATTAAAGCATTTTATTTCGCAATTTAAATATTTTATGACCAATAAACTCAAGAACTGCATTAATTTAGCTATTAAGCAGTAAATTGTAATTTTTTCCCCAAAAAATGGCAGTGCAGCTGGTGATATTAGATCAATATTTCTGAGTTTAATCATATCTTATTTTAGAAATCTGAGAAGCCTTAAAAACTACTGCATCTTGATAAAGAGGTGTTTATGTCTTGCCCTCTAATTAATAGTTAAAATAGTTCACTGTTACTAAGGCACACTGTTACATCAGTCGAAATATCAAATCTTCTATGGGGAAAATCCTTTCTCGGTAATTTTCTAATCACAAGTGCAAATTTTCGAATTCTGTTTTCTGTACGGTCGAACCCCGTTATAGCGAAATCGGTATATAAAGAACTCACGGATATAACGAATGAAAATTTTGGTCTGCCCGTTTTCCTATTGTACGTAATTGAATTAGCATTGTGTCAGTTTAATGTAATCGGTTTAATTCTTTAATGATCATTTTTAATAGATGTTATCATTTTTTAAAATACATCATTATTGATTACACATTGAAACTAATGAGTTATACATTTGTGAACTCTATCATTTTTTTAACGGTTCGGATACAGCGAATCACCGGATAAAGCGAACAAAACCTTTAGTCCCTTGAGGTTCGTGATAACGAGATTCGACTGTATTTGAAAATAGAGCTTTCAATGTAACGCTTTTTTTTTAAACTTTTAATTTTAGCGTATTTTTTTTTTCAAAATGCCATATTTGTAGCAATAGACATTGATAATTTAAAGCCCTGTAAAAAATGAACTAAGGGCATTGCATTTTAAAATATCTAATTTTAGATACAGGCAATATAATTCAAAAATATCTAACCTGCTTGCTAACCTGTGATTAGGAAAATAGGCAATATAATTCAAAAATATCTAACCTGCTTGCTAACCTGTGATTAGGAAAATAGGCAATATAATTCAAAAATATCTAACCTGCTTGCTAACCTGAGATTAGGAAAATAGGCAATATAATTCAAAAATATCTAACCTGCTTGCTAACTTGTGATTAGGAAAATAGGCAATATAATTCAAAAATATCTAACCTGCTTGCTAACCTGTGATTAGGAAAATAGGCAATATAATTCAAAAATATCTAACCTGCTTGCTAACTTGTGATTAGGAAAATAGGCAATATAATTCAAAAATATCTAACCTGCTTGCTAACCTGTGATTAGGAAAATAGGCAATATAATTCAAAAATATCTAACCTGCTTGCTAACTTGTGATTAGGAAAATAGGCAATATAATTAAAAAATATCTAACCTGCTTGCTAACCTGTGATTAGGAAAATAGGCAATATAATTCAAAAATATCTAACCTGCTTGCTAACCTGTGATTAGGAAAATAGGCAATATAATTCAAAAATATCTAACCTGCTTGCTAACTTGTGATTAGGAAAATAGGCAATATAATTAAAAAATATCTAACCTGCTTGCTAACCTGTGATTAGGAAAATAGGCAATATAATTCAAAAATATCTAACCTGCTTGCTAACTTGTGATTAGGAAAATACTGTGAGTAAAATTCCCTGTAACGTAACATTAAGATGGAATAATTACAAGATAAAAAGAACTCTTTATATACCATGTTTTTATGTTTTCTGTTGAATCATATAAACTTGACAACTCTATGTATTAATAAATACTTTTTAAAAATTTTTGATGAATTATCCCATCAACTTGAAAGAAAATGACGTTAACTGGAAGTAAACTTGCGTTTAACTTTTCGTTCCCGTCCCGGCCGATAGATGGCTGCACCAGTCTACAAAACAATTTAACGGAAAATGAATTCAATACTGCTTAAAGGTGGCTAAAAGTATTAAAATAATGCATTGTCATCGTGTTCTGGGCTATTCTAAAAGTTTGAAATGTCTAGCTGGTCGGGAAGCTAGTTAAAAATCGATTGCAAGATTTGTACTGGACAAACACACACACAAACAAGAAAGCGAGTTAATAAAAACATGGTAATAAAAATCTGAGATGTCAACTGATGCATAGCCTTAAAATTCATGCTTCAGGACTCATTGTTTTCTAAAACACACATTTCCGACACATTACAGCTGGATAGGTAATACATTTAATAGAAATGTCGCATTTTAACAGTCTATTATTTACATTTTATACATACAATGCTCTTGATGGCGTAGCTTCGAGGCCCTCTGGGGGGGAAACACACCGGCGAGTGGGTTCAAGTTATGTCGTTGTTGGTTTGTTGTTGGTTGGTTGGTTGGTTGGTTGGTTGGTTTGTTGTTGGTTTTTAATGCCACCTGGCTGGACGTTCCAAACCAGGTCCACATAGGCTTCGGTTCATACAGCACCACAAGGGTCGAAGTCCGTCTTAGCTAGTTGCCACCTCAATTTTGACCGAGCACCCCCAGGGGCGACATCTAGGGGGGTCGTACCCTCTCCTACCCTCTCTGACCTCATAGAGGAACTTTCAGGTTTACGGATCGAACGTGTCCATATCCGGCCTAAGGTATTCAATGGCATGTGTCCGTATTCGATCCGAGCATCCTCCCCACCGGAAGCCAGCGCGCTACCACAAGGCTACCTTGAGTCCGTTACATGTTATATCACTATCCGTTAGATCAGAGCTCCGCAACCTTTTATCTTCCACGGCACAACAACGTTTTTTTTTTCGATAATTCCGCGGCACACCACAAGAAAAAGCTTGCAAATATATAAATTACAATAAATACGTATATGTTTTTATTAGATAAAAAAAACACACAACAAAATAGCTCTAAGTATCAAGATAATTATAATCATTTCAGTTTTATATAAATCTTTTTGAACTGTACAGGAATATTTTACTTAGAAAAATTTCTATTCTTGAGTTTATTGGTTCTTGAGTTTATTGGTCATAAAATATTTAAATTGCGAAATAAAATGCTTTAATATCTGACTACCGGCTAAAACACCATTAAACATTTATAACCTGTTCTATTAATTTGAGAAATGATGTTATTTAATGCGGTGGTTAATTTTTTTATCATCATAATCGATAAAATCACCGCGGCACAGTCAAGATCACCTCGCGGCACACTAGTGTGCCACGGCACAGCGGTTGCGGAGCACTGCGTTAGATAACAGAATTTAACAAAAAAGCATATTATCCTTAATATATCTTTAATTCAAAACTGTATTCCACACTAGGGACAACCAGCATGCCAGCGGTCGACTTTTCTTCTCTATATGTCTCGCAACAGAACAAAAATATACGGCCGCACACTGAGAAAGCGCGTGCCTGAAACACGCGTGTTTGACACATCCTGCGTTAAACCAGTTGAGGCCTGTTCACATAGCAGTCCGTTAGCATAAGCGTAAAAGATCAACGGAGTGTTCACGGATGATGATACGTGAGTCAACGGATGATATGATAACGCTCAGCTATATATGACTGGTTGAAGTTGAACGTTTACGCTAACGGACTGCTATGTGAAAAAGCCCTTATTTCTGCGCCGAGTGCTTGCACCAATCAGACACGCGACACGCCGTTTCGTCGCTGCCTCTTCGGTGCCGCCGAAGTGAGAGGTGCGGCATTTTTGCCGCGTGTCGCGTTACGTCGCAAGTATGGAGAGACAAATGCCCGAAACTTAGGATTTCGATGCGAGTTCTCTGGCAGTTATTGAACGCAGCTTGTGCCAGACACGAGTGTTTCAGACACGCGCTTTATCAGTCTGCGGCAAGCCTACAAGTTAATTTTGTGATACAGCAGACTAAAACTTTAAACTAGAAATTCACAAATTTTATTATTTAACTCGCCCACATTGTACTGCGTGCCCAGCACCTATGGGGCCCACGCAGTGGCGTAGCGAGGGGGTGGGGGCAAGGGGGTCTATCATGCCCCGGGCACCGCGCCAATATAAGGTCTATATATTATATTACTATATGTTTTTCGGGGGGGGGTTGCCAATATAAGGTCTATATACTATATTACTATATGTTCTTCGGGGGGGGGCGCCAATATAACGTCTATATATTATATTAATATATGTTTTCGGGGGGGGGGCGCCAATATAAGGTCTATATATTATATTAATATGTTTTACGGGCGGGGTGCCAATATAAGTTCTATATATTATATTACTATATGTTTTTCGGGGAGTGGGTGCCAATATAAGGTCTATATATTACATTAATATATTTTTTACGGGGGGGTGCCAATATAAGGTCTATATATTATATCATTATATGTTTTTCGGGGGGGGGGGCGCGAGTATAAGGTCTATATATTATATTATTATATGTTTTTCGGGGGGCGCCAATATAAGGTCTATATATTATATTACTATATGTTTTGCGGGGGGGGGGGGCGCCACAAAGGTATCGTGCCCCGGGCGCCAGTTATGCTCGCTACGCCACTGGGCCTAAGTTTCACTTCGACTTTGGGCTTAGCAGCATTGCTAGGCCCAAAAGTACGTCGCTGACCGTGACATAATTTTCAAAAGCGAAAATTCTCCTTTTTTTTTAACAGGACCAAAGTTTAACAACGATTTACGCTAGGGAAGTCTACTTTTCGTATTTCGTTCTTCACACTAGCGTGTATTTTACGCAGTTTTATTTACTTGTAATTTTAACGTTGCACAAGAAATAGCATGAGATAACCTCGTTCCCTCCGGTGTCGGCGATAGGACTGATTCTTGTCAGCTGCACCAGAAAACTTCTGCTTTTTGATTTGTCTCACCATTCTGAGAAGTCCACATTGGAGACCAAACAAGTCAATAGCTACTGGTTACGATGGACATGCCTGTTTTTTCCATTTGTAATTTCCCCAGGGAGAGTTTGCAACACTCAAGCTTGTGAACAGTCACATAACAACCGAGACCTGTTGACTTCAGGGAGAAAGTAAACTTGATCCCGACACAAATTACTTACAGAATTACACAATTTTAACAACCATACAGGCACACGCGAAAATATGCTGCTAACTGCTCGGAAACATTGGATCGACTGACAAACATCGTTTCTCAGCAAGCAGTGGTCAGAGGGTGTCGGCACGTCGGCACGAACGCTAATAGTTTTTGCCGTCCACGGAGTCAGATAGAGTTTTAGAGATAGCTTCTTACGATCCCGGCGGCTGTTTGCAAGGCGGCTTTACGCTGTTAGGGGGCATCATGAGAGTTTTTGGGAATCAGTTAGTGATGGTACGCAGTTTGTAGGGCTACACATATGAGAGTTTTTACGCAATGATGCCCTGTTTAAACCAGTTGGTTACAAGCTTTTTTTTTTACTGTAAAGCATGATTTGAATCCTAACATTTAAATTTCGAAATAATAAAACTACGATTGCTTTCATATTTTGGATCAAAATTTGATTATGATTTTGAAAAAAATTGCAAATTTTCGTCACCAAAATTTTAAGACCTTTTCTTAAAAGAAAAATTCCTAACAGCGTTTTTAACTTACATAATTTCATATAGCTCCTATGTTTTTGGTACACAGTGAAGTTCTGAATTTGATGTTTTTTCTTTCTTGAAAGCAGCCAAAATAAGCTTTTAAAATATTTACTTAAGACGAAATGCTTTCAAAGAACTTGTATAAGACGAAGTGTAAATTTTTTAAATAAATGAATAAATAAATAAATAAATAAATAAATATATATATATATACAGGGGAATCTCGATCTATCGTTTTTCAAGGGACCGATTGAAATTAACGATAAATGCGGGAAAACGATAGATGCGGAAACGTAACAAAGCAATATGACCGTTGGGACTGTATAAAATGAACGACACATACGGAAAAACGATGGATCTGAAGACGATCGATCGAGATTCCACTGTATATATATACATACATATATATATATATATATATACATATATATATATATATATATATATATATATATATATATATATATATATATATATATATATATATATATATATATATACAGGGGAATCTCGATCTATCGTTTTTCAAGGGACCGATTGAAATGAACGATAAATGCGGGAAAACGATAGATGCGGAAACGTAACAAAGCAATATGACCGTTGGGACTGTATAAAATGAACGACACATACGGAAAAACGATGGATCTGAAGACGATCGATCGAGATTCCACTGTATATATATACATACATATATATATATATATATATATATATATATATATATATATATATATATATATATATATATATATATATATATATATGCGTATATATATAGGACTGCATATTTAAAATGCTTTTATTAAATCCTAACAGGACGCGATCGACTGAAAAATCTTACGGGATCAAATGGTCGATCGATATGTTGACCATCTTTGATGTACAGTTTAAATGAACTAAATGTTAAACAATATGGTAACATATTTATTTTTCAATATAAATGCTAATGCAATCGGCCGCAAAACTTCATAAGGGTGTATAAAACATAACTTTTTGGTAGCTGTACGATGGAGGTTTATTCTATACCGATCAATTTTACGCGATTTTTTATTAGCGATGTCCCATAATTAGGACTTCTTTCTTTTATTTATTAATTTTTTTAAAATATTGTCACAAGTATTCCTTATGAAGCGTGCGAATCATTAGTAAGCTATTAAGCTAACCCTTCGAAAATTAAGGAAAAAAGTATGAAAACGCAAACCTGCGAATCCCAGCCTTTTATTATCGAATTATAAGCATCTGCCTTGCAGATCAAGACGTAAAATATTAACAACATTCGCATAAGAACTTCAGCTTCTTTTCGCAAAAGAATGTTAATTTTGTTAAAAAATTTATCTCAAACTGATAGTTGCTTTGTACATTTATTACTTTATAAAAAAATTCTACAAAATTTTTCAATAACTTGGATTTAAAAGATACTCTTTTAAAGGAAAACATTTCTACATAAAGGAAATAATTTCTAAGTTGAGAACAATAGTCATTAGGTAAAATATAAATATAAACAAAAAATTGATTTGAAATAATAGAAAAGAATTTTTGTTAATCTCGTTTAAAAAAGTAGACATTGTATTCCAAAAATTAAATTCCTTATAAAAAATAATGGATAAAAATTTAAGTACATTCGAAAATTTTCATCCCGAATACTTCATTTCAGCGTTTTGTGACATTTACGGTCTAATACTTAAAGTTGGTTTTTCAGCTCAGTAAACACACATAACATAAGTTATTTAACACACTTGTTTCGATAACACAGTTACTATAACTCGGTAGTATTTTAACTCACTTTGATCCGCGTTCAAAATCATGGGTAGTGGTTTGTGTAACTCACCTCTCACAATAACCTACGCGAAGTGGGTTGCAGAACCCACTTATTCCGGCGATTGACCGACTTTTTTTTCTCTGTGCACGGAATCCACTGGTCGATCGTGATCCACCTGTTACGATTTCCCGTTCTGTAGTATGAATGGACAACATGTTAGACACCATTAACAATATAACTTTATTTTCAACTTGATGTACTTATGAGGAGGAATCGACATGAATACCTTATGCCAGCGGTTCCCAACCGGTGGGTCGCGACTCGATCCTAAAACTATTAAAATGGTCTTTGTGTACTTTTATAATTGTAGTTTTTATCTTCACCTAGGAACACTTGTTAGTGAGTATGAAACCACTCGTTGCATATATTGCAAACGTATATCTATTGTTAAATAAATAACTGTTTTGCTACAAAGTTCTTATATTTTGTCAACCATTTTCAAATCAGAACACAAAATGTTTATCAATAATCAATCTGTATCTCCAAAAAAGTATATATATATATATATATAATATATATATATATATATATATATATATATATATATATATATATATATATGTATATATATATATATATGTATATATATGTATATATATATATATATATGTATATATATATATATATATATATATATATATATATATATATATATATGTATATATATATATATGTATATATATATACATATATATGTATATATATATATATGTATATATATATATATATATGTATATATATATATATATATGTATATATATATGTATATATGTATATATATATATATATATATATATATATATATATATATATATATATATATATATATATATATATATATATATATATATATAGTAAATTATATATACTTAAGGTATGGATACGATATAAATAAGGTTTCTTACTCCACCGATGGACCGTGGAGGTATTCCGATAAGGAAAGGTGAGAAAAAGGTTGGGAACCACTGCCTTATGCGATCAACTAACTAGTCGATCGCAGTTCACCTGTTTACCATCCCTGTTCCATAGAAAAAAAAACTAAATGTTAAACACTTCGGCAACACGAATTTGTTCAATGTAAAATACTAAAGAGGGTGTAATCGACTGTAAAGTCTTACGGGATCAACAAGTCGACCGGAATCGACATGTTAGGCATCTTTGATCGATAGAATGAATGAACAAAATGTCAAACACCACGGCAACATCATTTTTTTCGATATAAAACACCAAGAGGATGTCAGCGACGGAAAAACCTTAGGGTATCAAGTCGATCGGAACAGACATGTTGGTCATCTTTCATCGATAGAATGAATTTCAACGATCGATAGAATGAAAAAAATATGAAACACCACGGCAACATAATTTTAACGTAGGATTACGTTCCTCCATAACGGTTCTCCGGAAAGCAAAATTTCAGACATTAAAACCGTCCGTCATCGCGAGTTATAATTTTTTGGCAGCGTGCCAAACCCAGTCTGCATCGCTTGGGCAAGAAGTAAACAGTTAAACAGAAAAGTACCAAAATGCGTCAAAATTTTGATATGCACATATATATATATATATATATATATATATATATATATATATATATATATATATATATATGTACATACGTACATATATATAGATACATATATACACTAGCTGAAAACCCGCGCTTCGCTACGGAGTACATTCAAATTAAATACAACGGTCAATGTATGCAATTAATGCCAAAAAATATATATATTTATAATAAATGCGACGATCAATGTATATAATTGATGTAATATATATATATATATATATATATATATATATATTTATAAAAAAAATCGTAAGGGAAATTTATTTTTTTTTAATAATATCCAATCGTCTGCTGCATTACAAAGAAAAAAAGTATTTTTTTTTGTCTATTTAGTTGTTATGCACGTGACGATAAATTTATTTAAAGTACCAGAAGAAGAAATCACGTGATCGGCATTTAATAAATTAAATTCTAAAAATTAATCTTTAAAAATTCACCAAAAATCAGAAAATCGAGATAAAGGTTCAAAAAAAATTTTATTTTAAAGGCATTTTTTTAATCTTTCCCGTGATATAAATTTTATAACCCTCAAATTATTATTTTAAATTCAAACTTAAAAACCTTACAAAACCATCTTAAAAATTTAATTTAAAAAATCCAAGAAGAATTTTTAAAAAATCTTTCTTAGTTGACCCTACATCATAAGAAGTATCGCCATGCAAAATTTCAGCCCTTTAGGTCCAGCGGTTTTGTCTGTGCGTTGTATGTCAGTGAGTCAGTTACGGAACTGTTTTATATATATAGACTAGCTGAAGTACCCGGCATTGCCCGGGATTTTAACAATATTTGTTAACCAAAATCAACACAGTATAAATAACATAGAAAAAGTATATGTGAAATGTTTTACACATCTCAGAATTCAGGAATTTCAGCCTTTCATCATTGAAGCACTAAAATCTGAAAAGTAAAAATGTCAAATTGGCTAATGTTTGCTAACCAAAATTAATTTTAAACTAAACACGTTATATATAACATAGAAAAAACATGTGAAATCTTATACACATGAATAAAATGAAAACCCAATAAAAAAATATATAAAATTATAATAAACCCCTCAGAATTCAGCTAGATTTAGCCTTCTATCATTTGGGCAAAAAAAGAAGCTGAAATTACAGGTTTAGTTGAAATTTCCAATAGAACCATGATATGACTGTAGCGTTGCCTCTTAAAAAATGAAGTGTTTGATTGAGGGCTGCAAACCATTCACCTCCTGTCCCCATTAAACTCCTATAAACATCCTCTACATATTAAATTCCTTTTCTCTCCATAATAAACTCCTCAGAATTTTGGTAGATTCAGCCTTTCATCATAGTACCACTAAAACCTGAAACATCCTCTCCAGAAATATAAATTTATTAATTACAATAATTAAACTCACGCAAATGTATGAATTACATAAGTTTTTTAGCCAACATTTGAATAATTCGTAAATGAAAAAGCATATGAAAATAAAGATAATAGGAACTTCCGGAATCGAAATTAATTACACTTAATTTTTAATTAATAAAAACCCAACATAATATGAATAAAAACGATAGTTGTTTAAAAGCATATGAAAATAAAGCTATTATAAAGATAATAATAAAAAAAGCATATGAAAATAATGCTCGCGTATGAAGTTAACTTTATGATATAAAGATAGTAATAATAATATAAACCGCGTGCATAAAATATTTAGCTTTTCAAGCGAAATAAATTAATTTTTAGAAAAAAACTACTTTTAATCGAGAAATTAAATACACTGCACAAAATTTTGATTTTACCAACTTTCTACCCTACAATTTACACCCTACTTCTTTGAAGTTGGGTGTTGAAACATCCTCTTTGAAAAATTTACACCCTACTTCTTTTAAATAGGGTGTAAATATAAAGTTTTAACAGCGAATTGAATGCCAGTTAAAAATTATTGTTGTTTAAAATCATATGAAAATTACGCTATTATAAAGATAAAAAAAAAGCATAGGAAAATAGTGCGTGCGCATGAAGTTAACGTTACGATATAAAGATAGTAATAATAATATGTATATATAAAACAGTTCCGTAACTAACTGACTGACTGACTGATTGACTGACTGACTGACATACAACGTACAAACCAAACCGCGGGAAATAAAAGGGCTGAAATTTTGCATGGCGATTCTTCTTATAGTGTAGGAGTGCACTTAGAAAGATTTTTGAAAAATTCTTAGATTTTTTTTAAAATTAAATTTTTGAGTTGTTTTAGTAACTTTTTTTAGTTTGCATTTAAAATAATAATAATTTGAGGGTTATAAAATTCATATCACGAAAAAGATCATAAAAATTCCTTTAATATGAAATCTTTTTCGAATCTTTACCTCCATTTTATGATTTTTGGTGAATTTTTAAAGATTAATTTTTAGAATTTAACCTTTTACATGCCACACTATGATCAAGGAATAAAGTACCATATTTTGCTGCGTAACTTTGGTCGATAACTTCCAGGAAGTCGGTCCAACAGGTGTACTCCACTCATTCCTTTATTATATAATTTTATAATGTAAGGTTAAGGAAAATCAACTTTTATTTTAGCTCGGACATATCTTTTTGCTCTTCCTAATGGTTCGTGAGTGATAAAATTTGATGTAATAGTTACAACAAAACTATCGTTCCAATGGCACATATAAACTTCTCCATCGCATCGGTAATCAAACTCTCCACGTTGAAATTTCGATATTTCTTTTGCTGTTTTAAGAGAACATTGTCCCGTTCTGGAATCTCGCACTGTGCCGATTGCCTTAAAGCCTTTGTTAGATAAATCTGTCAGCAGACTGTACGATGTAAAAAAGTTATCGAAAAATATTTTGCGTTTCTCTGGATTGTCAATAAAAGATAATAGTTCGGAGACAACTTTTGATCCAAGTGGCAAATTTTCATTTTTCGAACTTTTTCCACCGTAGATAGACATAGCATAAGGATAACCATTTGCTGAGCAGATCATCCAAACTTTGAAACCAAAGCGAATTGGCTTTCCACGTATGAACACCTTAGCCGAACGATGTCCATAACACGGAACCATGGATTCATCGATACTCACATTTTCATGAAAAAATCCAAATTGACGAAAATTTTTTCCAACCTCTTTATAAAAGGGAGAAATTTTTCCTAATTTATCGCCTGGTTCCAATTTACTATTA
>OU015498.1:19187963-19192963 GCA_907164885.2 Dolomedes plantarius
AAGTCACCCTACATATTTAATGATAGCCACGTTTTTTGTTCCCCTCAAGATGGTGAAGGGGTTAGCTTCGTGAGATTCCATGCATTGGGGCAAGGGCTCGAATCCTGACTAAAGCTTCGACATTTCTGTGTCGTCTGCCCTTAGGGAGCAATGTTGGCTCATCAAAGTGGTGCCCCAATAATTCAGTGGCCGATAAAATCGCGGTGTATGCCCGAGCGAGTTTCTCAGGACACGTGCCCACCACATTAGAAAAGAATTTTTTTCTTTTCTGGATTCTGGACGTTAGAAAATTTAGTTTTTAATTATTCTTTCTCCTAAATGGGCTGAAGCACGAAAAAAACCTACCTTTGGGCTTTCAAGATTGGGCCCCTAGTAAATTATTTACGGATTATTATTGTAGAAGTTACATCAAGAATATTATGCAGGAACTTATGAATATACACTTCCCCCTACAAGGAAAAGGTGGATAGCTCCTCAGATTAAAAAAAAAAAAAAAAAGACACGTAAACGAGTTGCAAAAAGAAAAACTTCGGGACCCGGCTGGGCTGGATTGCCGTCGGGATGATTAGTTTTATTATTGAAGGGCCGTATAACCTTCGGGTGTGGACGGTGGCGATATTACTTACTTATTCTTTCTCCTTAAGGCTGCTATGTACTAAGAAAAAAATCGTATTTCCCTTTTCCTCTTCTTGCAGACTCTTGTGGTGGGAGGAGTCCAGTTGATAGTTCGAGAATTTCACCCCCCTTAGGATTGACATTTTGAGGGATTGTAATGGCTCTCTCTATAGGGGTTTAAGAGTTGCTCCCAAATTTTTTATTTAAAATATATTTTTGTCAACTATTTACAGGTACATAAATGCTGATAATCAAATAAAATTGGTATTGTCAGATAGCCTGAACTTTTCTGCAAAGCGCTACAGGATTCATTTTATAAATTTCGTCCACCGAAGGAATTTGTGAGAGTTTAAAACACACTATACCAGATTTTCCCCCGAATAATTTAAATTTTAAAACATTAATTGCATTTTTTTTTAAATCGAAAAATGTACACAAATGTAAAATTTCTTTCTCTATGACGGAGTACAATTTTTTAAAAAAAAATCTTTGAATCCAAGTCGGCAATCTATGGAAAAATTTTCTCTGTAGGTTAACATTGAGGTGAGCGAATCCAATGGGGTTAGTACATAGCAGGTTAGTACATTTACAACTTCGTGCTCTCACTCGTGAATTCTTTACCTTTAAGTTCTGTAGATAATTATGGAGGACGGATAAGGCAAAACTGAAGCTTCTTACATTCCATAATAAGTAAAAAGGGTAGAGAATAGTTTAGAGCCAGCAGCTGTAGTTCTTCAAGACATTCAATGCAAATTGTCAAAGAATTACTTGTTAGGGAAATTTAAACTAATGGCTTAAGCCCAAACCGAAAGGTTACCTCCTCATGGCAACAAACCAGTCGCCACCACTATTAATTCATATAAGTTTAATAAGTTAAGCTTTAACTTATTGCATTTCTAATAGCTCCAGCGGGAATTCATAACTTACGACATCAACAGAATATTGCTTTTCCGTATTAACCTCAATGGATTTCAGATACTTTGGCTTGAATTTATTCCCCTCATAAACTGTTATGAGTTGTAAGGTATACACAAGATTCGATTCACAAGAATCGAACTTTTGAATTAATGAATTAAAGAAGCTGCTTCAGATATGCTAATTTCGGCATACGCTGTTAGTATAAATACCACGCAGCGTCATTAAGAAGAAAGGGGAGGTTGTTAAGGTTGAAAAGGTGTTATCCTGCGCTAGTGCTTAGCGGGCCAGAAGTTTACATGGCAGTACTGCTGGTTTGACTTACTGTTCGTGAGTATAAAAATATATTGTTCTTGGAAGCTGTGTTTATACATTCCGTACAAGTAGTACGCATGCTTATTGCTGTAAAAGCCAATTATATGTGCAACGAATTCAATAAACATTGTTTCATGTATAAACTGTGTTTGCTTCAAATTCAAATAGAGTGCCACTTCAAATTATATACACCCAAGTCAGGGGAAGAAGTGAGCATAGAAACTCTATAGAGTGTAAGGAAAGATAAAATAATTCCGAGAATCTCAATGAAACTTTTACGCGACAAAGTGACACCGGTGATGAAATATACTGGAAAAGTCAAATTTTCTTCCTATATGATAATCCTCATTTGTCATATTCATTTGCTATTTGAAGAAAAGTTGAAATCAGAAGTAGTGACAATATTATACTCAAATACAACAATTGCGAGTACGTACCGTTGAAAGGGTTTTGTAACAAAGACAAATTACTTGCAATTTCTTCAGTCCCTTTGCAGTAGATATTATGTCAGCGTTTGGTTTGAAGTTTATGAAAAAGAAATTTTGTGGTGATTTTAATTAAATTATCGAGTTTTATTTCTAAGTGTCTGTATTCTGCAACCAAAGTAAACATTTTACAATGTCTTTATACTTTTGAACACAAGTGTGCATAACAACACACCAAGTGAATGTCCAACGTGCAATATTTTTCGCGGCTAGTAAAAAAAATCGAACAAAAAAATGATGTAAAACACCGGCAATATCTCGTGATTTCCATCTCAACGTATTTATAAGCATTTAAAAGTAAATGCATGTTTAATTATTCAAGAGCCCAACTTTAAAACATATCCAGTGTTTACATTTCAATTTCCCTTATGTAATTTTAAAATTTTATAAAACGAAATTTTTTATTTTAAGAATAAACCTTATTTGCTTCAATAGGTATTTTTACCTTCCAGGTACAAATAACCTACTCAAGTGAGACAAAACTTATAGGATGATTTACTTTTGATGTAATTGTATATAACGTTGGGAATAAAGGTAAATATGGTAAATAATGCGAAATCTTTACCAGCTGCCTCAAAAATAAATAAATACTTAATTCTAAAGGAACCTGACAGAGAGTAGGATGTTCAATACTCCGTTACGACGTACATTAATAAAAATATCTTCTCGATAGAAAATCAAATAAATTTTTCGGCGAAGAAATTATTGAAAAATGTTATCTGGAAATATCTTTTTATAACTGCAGAAGCATTTTATCATTTCTTTTACTTTGGATTACGGAAGAAATATAAACATCTAAAGGATGAAGGTATTTTCTAATTTTAAAAAAATCTACTTTAGATGTAAAATCAGAAATAAATTCTTTAATAACAATATTAAGTTTTTTCGGAATTTGCATCAGCGTTTATATCTGCTGTATGCCTCCCACGTTGTATAGACATGACGTCATGAAATTCTACGGAGTGGGTATGGTTTCAAATCCTGAGTAAAATTTGAACGTACTTGTGCTGTTTCCTCATACAGATTAATACTAGTTCATCTCTAAGGAGATCCCATAATAAAATAACCTGCAAAATTTCTTGTTGTCTTCAAGACAAGTGTAAAAAAATATGCCGTGTTATTTGTGTGGATTATTTTAACTCAAAATTATATAAAGAAAAGTTGATATTTTCATCAGAAAAATAAGTTACAGAGTTTTATCAAATCAATATAAATTTTTAAAGTTTAAAAAGTATTTATAAGTTGAAGTAATACAGAGGCTGTTCACACATTTTTTAAACGATGTATATTGTATTCACAAAACTAAATTACATAAAATTCTTGTGTTTTAAATGTTCTATTTGACATCCCTTATTCTGAACTATCTTTCGACACCGCAATTTCCAGGATAATGATGCCTTTTGAAGTGTCAGAAGAGGTATTCTATCCCATTCCTCCTGAACAGCTTTCCAGAGTCCTGTAAGGATTTTGGGACGACGTTTAGATATTAAAACTCCGAAAGCACAAAAATCCATAGGTGATACATCGGGAGATTTAGTAGGGATATCAGTGAAGGGTATGGCCTTCATACCAGTTTTTTGTTCCATTTCTTTTAGGAAATTTACAGTGGATTTTGATGTCTGACTGCTAGTTTTGTCCTGATGGAGTCTCACAGATTAATGGCACTGTGGGTAAAACGATGGTATTTCATTCATAAAAATTGGCAATAAATATGTTCCTGATAGTATTTGGAGTTAATCTTGACATTTTTTTCCACTCTCTTTATTTTTAACTTGCCATTATAAGAAAAACCAGCAACAATCATGAATCCCTTAGAAAAACTTTCTTTCGATTCTTTGAACCATGTACTTAAACTTTTTTCTCCCCTTTTATGATAATAAATGGCTCATTTTGTTGCAATCATTTAAATACACCCATGATTCATCTATTGTGACAATTGTTTTCCATTTTTCTTTGGATAAGTGTTTCTCATATAAAATTCTGCAGCGAGTCCTGCGTTCAGCGATATGATTTGGAAGAAGACGATGCACCATTGCGTTTTTTCGCTTTCTTAAGATTTAAATCAACGTTTATCATTTTGTTTACAGTAGACACCGAGCATTTTAATGATTTTGCAACTGTCCTTTGACTAGGGGAATTTTCTTTTAACATTAAACAGCGTACCTTTGCAATAGTCGAAAATGTCCGTTTTTTCCTTGGATACTTGTTTGGAATTTTTGTCCCACTTGAGGCTCCAATTTGACTTTTTTTTTCCTTTCTTGTTGACGATAATCCCTATCGACGCTTTAGATATCACAAAACCATGACTCTCACATCGTTTTTGGATAACGGAGTATGCATATTTCTCTTCGGAAAGAGCATAAATGTAGCCTTCGAACCACTGCTTTGTTAAAAACGCCATTTTGAATAAAAACAAAATTTTCAAGCCGCAGACGATAATTTTGACTTTTAAAAACATTGTGCAATTGCAAATATTTCTTTTGCAGCAAACGATTTTTTATTACCGTTTACCAAAATCATCTAAAAAATGTGCGAACAGCCTCTGTATTGATAGGTTAACTGCTATAAGTGTACTCACTCTAGTTGTGTAAAATACATGCAAAATTTCTATTTCGATTGTATGTTAAGGTTAGCCTAACAAGTTAGCACCATTTTAAAGAACTGTCTTTG
>OU015498.1:19200463-19312963 GCA_907164885.2 Dolomedes plantarius
CAAATGTATGAGAGTTCACCTTCAAAACGCTAGAGTTAACATCACCTGTAAAAACCTCCTTGGCACTCGGCAAACTTCAGTTCACGTACTTAACTGCCCATCCATTGTTGCAGCCCTGTAAAAAATAGATATATATCCTCGAAAAGATCTGCTAAACTCTGATAAAGCTCTCATAAATGCCTCTGCGGTGCTTTTGGAATGGATTGTTTCTAATTTCCTTTTCTTCCCCATTGGGACACAGGACAGCTACAAGAACATGATGGATTTACATCTCCTTATTTGTAATATTGAATGAATTTTGTTGAAAAAAAAAAATTCGAAATTTATACTTTTTATTTCGCAAGTCTGGCTAGAATCTGGTCAGTGGTTCCCTGTTGTTCCGTTTCGTCCAGGTTTCAGAGACTGACAGAATGAGGAAATTTGGTAATAGCACCTCCATAATACATAAAATGGACGTATTGGTACATAGTATCACCATAATGTTGTGAATGAAATTATCTATTAAATATCTCTTTCAAGCAATTATCTATTAAATACTTCGTTAAAGCAATCATCTATTAAATATTTCGTTCAAGCAATTATCTATTAAATATTTCGTTAAAGCAATTATCTATTAAATATTTCGTTCAAGCAATTATCTATTAAATATTTCGTTAATACTACATGAAATGATTAAATAATTGTGATATTATAAAATTAAAGAAGATTAAAACATCTTTTATACATCGAACTCTCCCTGAATGTTCAACCTAGAAATTTTAAAATTTATGATATTTTTTGCATAAACAGTTCAATAACTATGTTTTAGTAACTACCGATTAATGCATTCATCTGAACGTTCAAAAAACTTTTACAGAAGGTTTAGGATACTTTTGGAACAATTTTTTTAAAAGTTTACTTGTGAAAATATGCCATATTTTTCGGTGGAATATAGAACCAAAACGGGAAAGACGATGAAAAAAGAACCCATATGCAAATTTTTACAAAATTGAAACATTTTGGACGGAGTTTAGCAATTTTTTTACATAAACGGCTCTATCTCTGCAAAATATATTTATGCATGTAACGTTAATATGTTTTTATCATAAGTACGTATGGCACTCAAGAGTGTAATGAACTAAAAACAAATCAATATTTTGAAATAAAAAAATACAGATGTTTATTTGCAATCACATATAAAATTTCAGTAATTCCTCGGAAGATTTTTTTTATAAATAAAGCTGTAAATCAACAAACATTATACCTAGAATCGAATCTATAGTATGTACATATAGTATATTGCATTGTAAGTATTATGAAAAACATACCCGAAAAATTTCGTAGATATATCATGATTATATTTTGAACTATTACAATAGTCTGATAGTATTTCTGAGAAATATTAACTTCTTCGGAAAACTCGAAAGTTTTCACATGTATTGAAACTGGCAGGTGTTCCTCAGTTTTAAGTCACTCTAATTTCATTTCCACTGATCAGACTGAAAAAATTAAAGCAGTGTTAGAAACAGAAATTAACATTCCTTAACAGAAATTAACAGTAATAAAAAACACTGAAAATTTTCATCAAAATCGACGTTTTAAACGCGGTCGGATACGTCAAAAAAACAAAAGTGTATTTATTTTAAAAAAAGAACTCGCAAAAACAATAATTTACATCTGTGTTTTTACAGGGTTCTTTTCTTTCTTTGATGGTTTATTTGTTAATTTGTAGGACTACCGCTTTAAAACCGAGCTCAGTGTTATGATAAGAGAGGAGGCATTGTTATCACTGCCAGTTTGACAATGAAATGAACGAATTTATTTAGTTTGGATTTGGCAAAATGCTCCTTTATGTTTACGTAAAGGAATTTTCGAGGGTCTGTCTCCCCTCTTTCATTATATTATCATAAAATTGGAATGCCTTAACAATCAGATACCGGAGCCCACGAAAACGAAAAAATTATTCAATTCAAAACAAAAAACGGTAAGGGAAAAAACAAAGGGATTTCACAGGAAATGAAAGGAATAAAAACATTTACCCTGGAGATAAGAAAACCTCGCGGTTAGGACGAAATTCTTTTCCGCGCTTTATTTCAGGATGATTGAAATGACAGGTGCTGCAGCCGCTCACGGAAGGGATGAATGAAACAGATCTTACAACTTGCTTGTGCGAATCTGCGAATGAAGGAAGTTGAATGCGCGAGAAAATATAAACTCGTGGGCCAGTCGTCAAAGCAAACAATTTTTTTAAAAAATGACGGCAGCTGAATACTGTGTATTGAACGCTATTTTACATATGTAAATGTTTAACTAAAATAAGTGTCTTGTAATGACTTCCGGGGAAATAATTTTGAATTGCAAAGAGAGGGGAATAAACAAAAGATGCTAGGTTCTCCAGGGTATACATTTTTCAAAATTTTTGAAACCATAACTGCTTCACACGAAAATAGACAAACTTAGCTTAGTGGGCATTAGACTCAAAGCTGCCTAGCATATCTGATGGCCCATAGCTACTAGGCCACTGGAAAATTCTACCTTTTAACGTTTACATATCTGTTAAAAATATATAAAGATGTTAAGGTGTCACAGAAAGATTTTAATTGTATATTTTTGATGTCACTAAAAAAAAATGACAGGAACGAAGAACTAAATGTTAACAAGCAAAATGGACAAGAGAGGCTATTCCATAGGAATGGATATTTACAATTCAAACACCGCCTCGGAGATTGCAATTTCTACTGCTCTGAAGTGCAGTCGAACCTCGTTATAACGAACTTCAAGGGACCAAAGGTTTTGTTCGCTTTATCCGGTGGCTCGATATATCTGAACCGTTAAGAAAAATGCTCAAGTTCACAAAATGTATAACTCATTAGTTGCAATGTGTATTCAATAATGATGTATCAAAAAATAATAAAATCTATTAAAATGATAATCAATGGATTAAATCGACTAAAATCGATTACATTAAACTGACACAATACTAATCTATTTATATAAAACAGTTCCGTAACTGACTGACTGACTCACTGACAGATAACGCACAGACCAAACCTCTGGACCTAAAGGGCTGACATTTTGCATAGCGATTCTTCTTATAATGTAGGGGTGCACTAAGAAACATTTTTGAAAAATTCTTCTTAGATTTTTTAAAATTAAATTTTTAAGCTGTTTTAGTAACTTTTTTTAAGTTTGCATTTAAAATAACAATTTGAGGGTTATAAAAATTAAATCACGAGAAAGATCCTAAAAAGTCCTTTAAAATGACATCTTTTTCGAATCTTTACCTCAATTTTCTGATTTTTGGTGAATTTTTAAAGATTCCTTTTTAGAATTTAATTTATTAAATGCTAATCACGTGGTTTCTTTTCTTTTCGGGATACTTTAAAATAATTTATTGTCACGTGCATAACAATGAAATAAATAGACAAAATTTTTTTTTCTTTTTAATGCGGCAGACGATTGGACATTATCCAAAAAAATATTAACAGTAAAAAAATATTTACAGTAACAGAAATGTTCTTCAAGCTGTACTCTATTAACTGTACTATATTCTTCAGTATGTTCTATTAGATTTAATTTTAACATTTTCTTCTACATTATTTTGTCTATAAAAATATCCCTTACAATTCTTTTATAAATATATATACATTTTTTTTTAACATCAATTGCATACATTGATTGTTGTATGTATTATATACGTATATATATTTGGCATTAATTGCATACACTGAGCATCGTATTTATTTTGAATGTACTCCGTAGCGAAGTACGGGTATTCAGCTAGTTACGTATAATAGGAAAACGACGGGACCAAAATTTTTTGTTCGTTATATACAGGGTTCGCTATAACGGGGTTCGACTGTATATCCGATGCTTTGAATGTCACTGGTTCCTCTAACATACTTTCTCTTCCGAAACCCAGGTGAACGAAGCTTTCGAAACGCTAAAACGGCGAACGAGTCCGAACCCGAACCAGCGACTTCCGAAAGTGGAGATACTGCGCAACGCGATCGACTACATCGAGAACCTGGAGGACCTGTTGCAAGGGGCCCACGGACTGCGAACGAGGCAGCTCATCGGCGAAAGGAGGAACGTCATCAGAGACCTCAGCGCTTACGGCGACTACAGGGTCAGTGGACTTTCTTTTTTAAATCTCACTGTTGCAATTAAATGGTATATTTTTGAAAGAGTAGAATTTCGAAAGAGTCCTTCCACCCACTTAGGGGGCGACCATTAATTACGTGAGGCGATTTTGGCGATTTTAAGTCCCCCTCCCCACCTGGTGAGATGTCGTGAGATTTGGCTCGACCCCCCTCCCCACCTAGTCTCACGTGAGATTTTTCAAAATGCGTATTTTTAGTGTAAATACGTTAATTTGTGCTTGATAGCGTTGGATTTATTTAAAAAAACATCATTTGCTTAATTATTTTTATTTAAGACTAGTTAAGACTAGTTAAGACTAGTATTTAAGACTACTAAGAACGAATACTTAAATAGGAACTACTAAAATTCGTAAATGAATATTCATTCTAATTCAGTCCACGGGGACTTGTGTGGTCTCAAGAGTGACTACTGGAACTATTGTGTAAGATTTTGCCATAATTTAGTGTAGAACATGTTTTACTTAATATAACCAAGTTTTCTCGCAATTTTACACTGTTTCTTGCGAAAAAATAATTACGTGATATTTGCCGAGACCCCCCCCCTCTCCCCCCCCCCCACGTGAGACTCCCTCCCCCTCCCTAAAAGCCTCACTAAATTAATGGACGCCCCCTTATGGAATGCCGATAGCTATCTATAGGGTTTCAACCTATATCCGTTACACCCCCCCCCTTAACTTCTATACGGTGACAGATTAGGCCATAAAGTTGGTGTCTAGGTATAGTAAAAAGGCTATGCGCTACTCGATGAGACAACTTACTACGCCATCTATAGGCAAATTTTGGAATGAGCGTTTTTATCTCAAAAACGGTACTAGATACGGGGAAAAAGTCAGTTACAAAGTTGTTCAGCATCATCGATTTAGTAAGAAAAGACACTTTGCGCACATTAATGCTCAAAACTGAATATAAAAAATGAACATTTGTTTGATCGTGATTTTCAACACTATGGAGTCGAAAACGTGAGCAAAGCTAGAAAAGACCAGAGAATCCAGTCCAGAGTGCAAATGTGTATAGTGGTTAATGGAGAGCATTTTCAGCAACACAAACAAATTATCCTGAAGATAGGGAAGTGTCTCAGTTTCTTTCTTCCACTCTTTATGACACGACAATTTTCGAAATCGTGACCAAACACACACACACACACACATATATATATATATATATATATATATATATATATATATATATATATATATATATATATATATATATATATATATATATACAGTCGAACCTCCATATATCGAAGTAGCAAATTGCGCGAAAAAAATTCGATATTTAGAAATTTCGCTTTATATAGAATTGAGCTTAGTCTTATCATAATTCTCCTAAAAAACATTAAAGCTAATTTTCGTATACGAAACTCCATTTCTAATTTATATGCGAATCCCATTAAATGAAAGTTAATAACTAAAAAATGAATTAATATGAAAGATTTATTGATTAATACATATCTTTAAAAAAAACAATAATGCAGACAGTGGTTACAATGATCACAGTTACATTCTTTAAAAAAAACTACGAATATCTTTCTGAACAGTTAGTTTTGCGGGAAGTTCAAAGAAATGTTCGTATTTATTCAGTCCACTAAAAACTTCATCAGGGACATTTTCCGCGAATTGAAGTCCACGACATATTGTTTCAAATGCCAGAAATTGGGAGATTTTATTCTAAAGTGGAATAAAATCTCCCAATTTGTCTTGAAAAAAATTTCGATACATAGAGATTTTTTTCGATGTATAGAAACAATTTTTCTGTGTAATAAACATGGAGATTTGGTAAGATTTCGATATATAGGAAATTTCGATATAGGGAAGTCCGACTGTATATATATATATATATATATATATATAATCGGGATAGAACTAAGCTTCCAAACGTGGATCTCTGAATATTGATGCTGATATTCTACCAACTAAAATGTTCCGTCAATGAATAGAACTTTTTAAAACCAAAATTCCTCTTGCGGTTGAAAAAATTAGCGCGTTAAATCATCACAGATGGTGTACTAAGTTCTTCGTATATTTGGCGTCCTGTTTAAATGGAGTGGTGAAGAGGATATGCTATCTCCTTTTTACTGCTAAAGGGATAAAAACCGTTGCTCTTATCCTTGTCAGTTAAAAAAAAAAACGAAAGGTATCGAAGACGCTGAATGAAATCTTTGTATGGCGCTCCATGGAGCTTGTAAGCGTTAAACTCCGTGCAAATGAACGAAAATCAGAAAAAAAAACAAGTAACGAGACGATAAATTCTGTTTTTCAAGCCCATAAAAACATTTACTCTCTAATATCTAAACAAACGGAGAGATGAAAAAAAAATACACACACGCGAGATGGAGATCGATAAACACATGCGTTTCGCCTGTTGCCAATACAGCTGCCAAAATATCGGGTTAAAAAAAATTCAGCTCGACGATACGATCAAACGGATGTCGAACCCGAGTGAAAAAAAAAAAAAATTCAGTTTAGCGCTTCTTAACACTTGAGCGTAAAGGAAGTTGACAGATCACTTTTAATATTCCCAGAAGTGATAGTTGTTTCCAGAGTTCAATGTTTATAAGGTTGACGCGAAGTCTAAATTTAGAATCTACGGAAATTAGAAACATGACCAATTATCAGTCACATGTTATGCTGTTAGTGATACTTTTTGTTCAGTCTTTTTTTTTTTGAAAATTTCATTGATGCTTTAAGATTATTTTATTTTGTATGAAGTGATAGAATTGCAGTTTATTTATTTATATTTTTACAGTGTTGTAAAAATATATATAGATTAATATAAAGAATATATATATATATATTATACAATATTTCCCAGTCTCGGCCCCTCCGACGTTACGGGAAATGTTATATTTTCACAAATTCTGTTTAAGGGCGATCTCTACTTAAGGACGATTTTTCCCGGTCCCTTGAAAGTCGTTAAACAGAGAGCCAACTGTATATATATATATATATATATATATATATATATATATATTATATACACTATTTTAGCAGATCACATAATAGGATTGCTGCAATAGGAGATAGAACTGCTTAGCGGACGCTAAGCGAAGATACTAAACAAGAATTTAACTTCACTTCCTAAAGTAATAATTGTTTTTCGCTTGCAGTATTAACTCCGCGTCACGTTAAAATTTTTCTAATTTACCATTTCGAAATACATTCAAACACATTTGAAAAAAATTGTCAGAGAGAATTTTTTTATTCTTTTACTTTTGAAATCTTAATCTCAATAAAACCGAAATTTATACTTGCAATGGATAATCATCTAGGCGGCTATAGACATGTCTATTGCATTTTACATAGTATCGCATAAATTTAATAATTTTTTAAAAAAACTAATGTATAGTACTTGAAGTCTATAATCACGCCACATATTTTAACGAATGAATTTTTCTATCTCTCTTGTGACAGTAAACAAGAGATTTTATACTGTGTAGAGAAAATAGCTCACTTCTACCCAGACTTGGGAGTATATAATTTGAAGTGGCACTCTAACTGAATTTGATACAATTGAATACAATTCTAACTGAATTTGACACAGTTTATACATGAAACAATGTTTATTGAATTCGTTGCACATATAGAATTTTCTTTTACAGCAATAAGCATACGTACTACTTGTACGGAATATATATATTAGCATTCAATAAAAATACACTTTGACTTACTCACAAACCAGCAGAGAGTTAAACCAGCATTTCTGCCACGTAAACTTTGGGCCCCCTAAGCACTAGCGCAGGATAGCACCTGGAGCTGCTTATATCGTAGCTCCCTCAACTCGCTTATCTATCAACTTTAAAAACCTTTTTTCAACCTCTTAACTTAATCAAGCTGCATGGTATTTATACCAAGCGCGTATGCCGAAATTAGCGTATCTCAAGCAGCTTCTTTAAGGGGAGTGGTCACTTTTACGTACCTTTAAAAGTATCGTTTTTAGACCTATGTTCGATTGTATGTACTACTCAAGATTTTTGCTTGATTTTCATGAAATTTTTTGAGTAACTGTCTATAATACTGTTTATTATAGATGCAATTTTTCAAGGTAATTAATAAAAATAATAAAAATGACTTTTTATGTATAAAAAGTGAATAACTTTTTTTTAAATCGAGCATTTAGCAGTTAACTACTGTGCGCATTCTGTCAAAATAAATTATTAAGGTACATTAATAATTTTTTACTATATGTGATTACAATACTTCAGGAAACAATATCCAGCAACATTATTCTAAAATATATTAAAACATTTTAGTACGTGCAACTTTTAATTAGAAATTTCAAAAATGACTGAGTAAAAGCTTATAAAAAAATTCTTTAAAAAAATTAATATATATTAAGGTTCAAAAAATTTTGGTGGATTTTGTTGTCTAAAGTGTTGTAATCACATATAGTAAACAATTATTAATGTACCTTAATAATTTATTTTGACAGAATGCGCACAGTAGTTGACTGAAAAATGCTCAATTAAAAAAAAACATTCACTTTTTATGCATAAAAATTCATTTTATTTTTTTATTAATTACCTTGAAATATTGCTTATATAATAAATAGTATTATAGGCAGTTACTCAAAAAATTTCATGTAAATCAAGCAAAAATCCTGAGTTGTACATACAATCCAGCATAGGTCTAAAAATGATACTTTTAAAGGTACGTAAAAGTGACCACTCCCCTTAATTCATTCACTCAAAGGTTCGATTCTTGTGAATCGAATCTTATGTATACCTTACAACTGTAACTCTTATGATACTTGAATTTCAATTTAAACGTATTTTCCCGTAAGATATCAGCTTTCAAAAGCAGTCCATTAGCGACGCATTAGTGTCATGTTCATTCATTATTTTTTTAAACAAAACTGGTTTTGGGGTTTTCTATTATCTATATATATAAAACAGTTCCGTAACTGACTCATTCATTCACTGACTGACTGACTGACTGACATACAACGCACAGACCAAACCGCTGGACCTAAAGGGCTGAAATTTTGCATGGCGATTCTTCTAATAGTGTAGGGGTGCACTAAGAAAGATTTTTCAAAAATTCTTCTAAGATTTTTTTAAATTAAATTTTTAAGCTGTTTTTTAAACTTTTTTTACGTTTGCATTTAAAATAATAATTTGAGGGTTATACAATTTATATCACGAGAAAGATCATAAAAATTCCTTCAAAATGAAATTTTTTTCGAATTTTTACCTCCATTTCCTGGTTTTTGGTGAATTTTTAAAGATTAATTTTTTGAATTCAATTTATTAAATGCTGATCACGCGATTTCTTTTTCTGGTACTTTCAATAAATTTATCGTCACGTGCGTAACAACTAAATAGACAAAAAAAATATTTTTTTCTCTTTCTAATGCAGCAGACGATTGGAAAATCTCCAAAAAAAATGCATATCCCTTACGATTTTTTTATAAATATATATATATAGATAGATATATATTTTACATCTATTGTATACATTGATCATCGCATTTATTATAAATATATATATTTATTTTTTGGCATAAATTGCATACGTTGACCGTTGTATTTAATTTGAATGTACTCCGTAGCGAAGCGCGGGTTTTCAGCTAGTACCACATATGCCTAAAAATATCTACGGGATAAACAAAATAAAAATGGATGAGATAAATGTAATTTTTTTTTTTTTTTTGGCATACGGGACACGGAAAATATTTCACTAGAGAAAAATCATATTTTGGGATGTAGTGCTGGACGAAAAATTGCCTGTAAATAAAAGCCGAACAAACTTATCAAAATGTATGGTATAACCCTGACGTTGATTCGGTAAATAAAGGGCTTCAGAAGATCGTATCTCTCTGCCATCCGTAACAATACTGTGATTTTTCGCCAGTGAAATCTGCCAAGTTCCTTTGCCGTTGAAATAACTCTGTTAAAACCAATCTTCAAGTGCCGACAGAAGGTTATCGAAACACGTACAGCTGTTGAAAAAGAAACATTCTGGAAGTCCCTATTAACTCACTCAAGACCAAATTTGTTTTATTTCTGTGTAAGGTACAGTGGGTATTTAATTTTCAAAACCCTTGATTTTTTTGGGGTATGAATTATTATGAATTAATGAGAATTAATGAAAATCTATACTTATATATAAAGAGAGAGCGATTTTGTATGTGGAGGGTAATCTCCAGAACCACTGCACCTATTTGAAAAATTCCTTCACTGTTTGAAAGGTACATTATTCCCGATGGACATAGGCTATATATTATGTATATCTGATCAGTAGAAATAAAGTTAGGGGCTTAATACTAACAACCTCCATTGTTACCGCTACTGTCCTCTGCCGCATTTTGTGCCGAAGATTTCAACGATCCTTATCGTGGTGCTATCGCGGTGGGCTTCTGTTCTGACGGTAGCGGTTCGAACCTAGCCGTTCTCCGGCACGCCTATTTCTTTTAAAAAATTAACTTTAATTATTAACTAACGTAATATTAATTTAAGGTATTATTTAGGTTATTATTAAGGTAAAAAAAGATTTACAATACAATTTATTGGCTATCAACTGGAAATTTATTGGTATATTTTGTTCATCCCGGACAAAGTCGCGCCGGGCAGCTAGTGCTTTGTATAATTCAAGAATATTTGTTCAGATATTTAACAAGAACAGTGATTTCCAAACGGCGTGACGCGGGATTTTTTAGGAATAAACAAAAAAATATTAATGGGGCTATCTTAAATATTAAGTTGATATCAAACAGTTGTTCTCTAAACACCAATTGCAAGTCTCACATTAATAAAACAAAACTATCCTTAGTGATTTCAGTAGTCCTCTAGTGTAATACTGCACTGGATCTCATTGCTATTTTTGATACTGTATTAACCTTTTCCTTACGGGGTAGGATAGCATGTATCCCAAAATAGGGCCAAAGAATAAATAAATAAATAAATAAATAAATAAATATTTATATATATATATATATATATATATATATATATATATATATATATATATTATATATATATATATATATATATATATATATATATACACCGGTATATATATATATATATATTATATATATATATATATATATATATATATATATATATATATATATATATATATATATATATATATATATATATACACCTGGTGGTCATAAAGAAACTTTGCCGATATATGAACCTCTAGCGGTCGCTCCGGTCAACCTATCTAGATGAGATTTCAAATATAGTTATTCAAAGGTATGATCTCGGGATTCTGAGAGCGACAACACAGTGACTCTCACGGTTGCGGTTAGAGGTATAGAAACTCGAAATTTTCAAATGGCAACGCCCATTTTTTCCCGTCGCAAAATGCTCAGCGCATGCGAAAACCCTAAAAAGCGTTAGGCCGGTACAGGTATCACAAAAAAACGGACGCGTTATGCACGCACAAAAAACATCTCTGCGAACGGCCAACAAAGACTCGATCGGGGGCACGGAGGAAATTTGCATATGACAAAGGCTAGAAACCAATCACAGAACGCCGTTCGCCAGATATTCAGCGTGGAAAACCGATAAAAAACTCTCTGGTCGTGTTTTTCTTAACCATTCGCAGTTTTTTTTTTGTGCGTGCATAACGCGTCCGTTATTTGTGATACACATACCGTTCTAACGCCTTATAGGGTTTTCGCATGCGCTGAGCATTTTGCGACGGGAAAAAATGGGCGTTGCCATTTGAGAATTTCGAGTTTCTATAGCTATAACCGTAACCGGGAGCGTCACTATGATGCCGTTCACAGAATCCCGAGCTCATACCTCTGAATAACTATACCTGAAATCTCATCTCGATAGGTTGAACGGAACGGCCGCTAGAGGTTCATATATCGTTTTTGTAGCCCGTTCGCAGATCTGTTTTTAGTGCGTGCAGAACGCGTACGTTTTTTGTAATATACGTACCATTCCAAAGCTCTTTAGGGTTTTCGCATGCACTAAGCATTTTGCGATGGGAAAAATGGGTGTTGCTATTCGAAAATTTCGAGTTTCTGTACCTATAACCGTAACCGCGAGCGCACTTGGTTGACGTTCACAGAAACCCGAGCTCGTACCTCTGAATAACTATATCTGAAATCTCATCTCGATCGATTGAACGGAACAGCCGCTAGAGATCCATATATCGGCAAAGCTTCTTTATGACCACCTGGTATATATATAACCCTCTTAATGGCCGTTTATATAATGCGTGTATGAAATTTTCTGTTCTAAAGAGAGTGTCACGCAGAGTGACAATATAATGGTGCATATACATTGGTACAGAGTTCTCTCCCCGACTCCTGTCATCACATTAGTCACGGTAACATTAGACACGGTATTTAGAACCACCCCCATTCCCCACCGCAACATTTCTTTGATGTGGTGCCTCCCCCGACCCCACTCGACACCATTTGACCCGCTGACCCCCGACTCTTTCTTTGATGGACCGCCAGAGGAGGCGATCCACGCATAGAACAGAGTACAGACAGAACATAAATCACTGGCAGGTGCAGAGAACTCTGTACCAATCTGTATGCGCTATAAGAGCACGCACTGGTCTGGCATGAGGTGTGTTTAGAAATCAGCAAGACTTAAGTTAAAATAATTGCGTTTATTCGAAACTTCAATAAACATTTAAAAATATTAAAAGTAATAACTTAAAACATTTGTATAATCAAAACAATCTCACACAGAGACTTCTAACATACGCGTCTCACTAGCTCGGGAGTTCAACTGTGTCTGCCGCAAGCGGCCCCTTTGCTCTAACTCGAGCAGTATTTATACAAGCCAGTAACATAACATTGACGTATTTGTATAAAATACACTGGAAAGGAAAAATAACAAACCATGGGGAAAATAAACGAAAAACAACATTTCTCAGATGTATGACGTCAGAGTTGCTGTGACGCCATTACTTGTTAAATAATAAGTGCTACATCAGTCTAAAACGATAGCATGAATGTCGGAAAGTAATAAAAGTAAATGTATACTTATATATAAAGAGAGAGCGATTTTGTACGTGGAGGGTAATCTTCAGAACCACTGTACCTATTTGAAAAATTCTTTCACTGTTTGAAAGGTACAGTATTCGAGATGGACATAGGCTATATATTATGTATATCTAATCAGTAGAAATAAAGTCAGGGGCTTAATCCTAACAATCTCCATTGTTACCGCTACTGTCCTCTACCGCTTTTTGTGCCGAAGTCTTCAACGATCCTTAGCGTAGTGCTATCGCGGTGGGCTTCTGTTCTGACGGTAGCGGTTCGAACCTAGCCGTTCTCCGGCACGCGTTTTTCTTTTAAAAAATTTATTTTAATTATTAACTAATATAAAATTAATTTAAGGTATTATTTAGGTTATTATTAAGGTAAAAAAAGATTTACAATTTATTGGCTATCAACTGGAAATTTATTGGTATAATATTTTGTTCAACCCGGACAAAGTCGGGATGGGCCGCTAGTGATCTAATAAACTGAAGTTTAGATAGGCCTTTTAAGGTTCATTTTCCTAGCAGAGGAAATCGGAAAAATGGGTTGCGTAAGCTGAAGGTTAATATATTCTATTCTGGTGTTTGCTACTTATATCTTTCAAAAATAAATAAAATCACCAATGGAATAAGTGTTTATTTGAACTTAAATTTGACATGTTCTTGACATAATTTCCGCTGTGATTTAATATTGGAAAAATAAATATAAAAAAACAACTAAAATTCTAGCAAGGGTGCCACAAGTTGCTAATCTGATTCCCAAGAAAGCCGCAAACATAAAAAGATTGGGAATCTCTGATCCAGAAACTTCTTTGTAATGCATTTTTGAGTTCGTAAATTTGATGCACAAGTAATATTTTGTCATGAGACATTGTTCTTCTGTGTCGAGGTATGAATTTTAACGTAGGATTACGTTCCTCCATAACGGTCCTTCGAAAAGTAAAATTTCAGAGGCTAAAACCGTCCGTCCGTCTTCGCGAGTTATAATTTTGGCAGCGCGCCAAACCCAGTCTGTATCGCTTGGACAAGCAGTAAACAGTTAAATAGAAAAGTTCCAAAATGCGTCAAATTTTTGACATATATATATATAAATTATATATATATATATATATATATATATATACATATATATATATATATATATATATATATATATATATATATATACATATATATATATATATATATATATACATATATATATATATATATATATATATATATATATATATATATATATATATATACATATATATATATATATATATATATATACATATATATATATATATATATATATATATATATATATATATATATGTACCTATATATATATATATATATATATATATATATATATATATATGCATAACACATACATACATATATACATACAGAAGAGGTAAGAAACGATAAGTAATACTACGTTAATAATCCGAGGTAGTTTCGCTAGAAGAGACTACCTGAATTTTTTTTCAGTATTAAGCTGCAAGGGCTAATGCTAAATTCTGCCTATAATCGCACAAAAACGTAAGAAATTCTCTCTGAAGGATTTCTATTTATAATACGATCCATAACATAACCTTTCTTTATAGTTCTTTAATTCATTCAATGGGCTAAAAAGAGATAGATCAAATTTAATTACAATACTTTTATTTACATATTTAATATTTAAACATTATGCAATACAATTATTTTTATATAATTTTGTGTAAGTTCTTACAGATCATGATAAATAATATGCTTTTTTTTAAAACTTCATTCATCTTACTAATTTTGATGGTGACCAATTAATTAAAAATTATGCATATCTAAAACCTAAATAATTTTGACAAGCAGTTATTGAGAAAATATTCTACATACTTGGTAGGATAGAATAATTTGTACATAAACTTCGATGGATTCACTCAATAGATATAAGCATAAATCACTTTATTAGTACAGTTAGTGTACTTTTACTGTCAACTTTGTATTTCCCTAAAGATCTGTTAATAAGGACATCTGGATATTTATATCTATGTACTAACCCTTTTTAACTGTGTCCGTAAGTGCGTGGGAGAGTAGAATTATTGATATTTCGATTTCGTAAGAGTAGATCGATATGCCCAGACACAAAGTTTTCAACATCTTTTGCCAGGAGAAAATTCTCAAAATTTTTTAAACGGCATCTCATCCTAATTTCTTCAGAACTAAAGTTGTGCAACTTTTTTTAATATAAAAAAATACCCGAAAGAATTTGTTTCAATCTTAACAGTTGTTAACCTCCCTATAATTAATTATAAAAGAGTACTTTTAATGGGTGGTTTATATTTAAGAAACTGAAATATTTATGCTATTTATCTGAAGCGGCAAACACTTTAGATGATTAAGGTCTTGGAACAAATACAGTCATGACCTATCATGGACGGGGAATTTTTGTTTTTGTTTTTCTGTTGATACATCCCAAAAATTTCTCACTGTCTTATAAGTAACAACTCTTTGAAAGAAATCCACATTGTTAAAGTTGTGAATGCATAAACAACACACAACTGCTTTTCAGAGCACAAACCGGGAAAATAGAATTTCAAAACTCACCAGCAATTGGACAGTGTTATGTAGCAAGGAACTAATTGACGACAGTTTAAAGGAACCGGGGACATTTATTTGAGCAAATCTTTTTTATTGTAATATTGATTGTGTTGTTGTAATCTATATATATAAAACAGTTCCGTAACTGACTCACTGACATGGACCAAACGCACAGACCAAACCTCTGGACCTAAAGGGCTGAAATTTTGCAAGGCGAATCTTCTTATGTTGTAGGGGTGCACTAAGAAAGATTTTTGAAAAATTCTTCTTAGATTTTTTAAAAATTAAATTTTTAAGCTGTTTTAGTAACTTTTTTTATGTATTTAAATTTGTTGGGACCGGATAAAATGAACGACACATACGGAAAAACGATGGATCCGAAAACGATCGATCGAGATTCCACTGTATATATATATATAGATTCATATTTATTTTTTTTGCATTAATTGCATACATTGACCGTTGTATTTAATTTGAATATACTCCGTAGCGAGGTGAGGGTTTTCAGCTAGTGTATTATATGTAGTAAACTTCTCTAAGGATAATGAAAGCACAATGATCGCGGAGCTATGATTTTATCGTCTTCCTTGCCCGAAGCCTTAATGCAACCCGATTTCTGTCAGTGCTCGTTACTTACAACTCGCATCATGAATATTCATTGCATGTAATACTAATTACAACAACAATATCTTGATAACAGAGCGGCTCATATTTTACTGGTGTAAGTAAAATATTTTAAGTTAACAGACGGAAATTATTCTAACTAAAATTGACGTTTTATATTATCTGGACATTAGCTTAATTATTAGCGTGTAATATGGAACAGTACGGTATTTTCTTTTAATTAATTAGCACATTACAAAGAAATTTTATGGAAAAAGGATACATTAGGAAACGGAGCTTATAATTTCATGTCCGCAGGATTTGTCGAAGGTAACTGTGGTTCCTGTAAAAATATATTAACAATATGGCTAATATACCAGATGCACTAATTCCAACAAGACTTTCTTGCAATCAATTCAGCTTCCATTTAATGGTCCCCATATCAAATAAAAGGTTCTTCTAGCTATACACGTTATACTATTAACAAAGTCAGGGTTTACAGTCAAGTTTACAGGATTTGTCGAAGGTAACTGTGGTTCCTGTAAAAATATATTAACAATATGGCTAATATACCAGATGCACTAATTCCAACAAGACTTTCTTGCCATCAATTCAGCTTCCATTTAATGGTCCCCATATCAAATAAAAGGTTCTTCCAGCTATACACGTTATACTATTAACAAAGTCAGGGTTTACAGTCAAGTTTACAGGATTTGTCGAAGGTAACTGTGGTTCCTGTAAAAATATATTAACAATATGGCTAATATACCAGATGCACTAATTCCAACAAGACTTTCTTGCAATCAATTCAGCTTCCATTTAATGGTCCCCATATCAAATAAAAGGTTCTTCTAGCTATACACGTTATACTATTAACAAAGTCAGGGTTTACAGTCAAGTTTACAGGATTTGTCGAAGGTAACTGTGGTTCCTGTAAAAATATATTAACAATATGGCTAATATACCAGATGCACTAATTCCAACAAGACTTTCTTGCCATCAATTCAGCTTCCATTTAATGGTCCCCATATCAAATAAAAGGTTCTTCCAGCTATACACGTTATACTATTAACAAAGTCAGGGTTTACAGTCAAGTTTACAGGATTTGTCGAAGGTAACTGTGGTTCCTGTAAAAATATATTAACAATATGGCTAATATACCAGATGCACTAATTCCAACAAGACTTTCTTGCAATCAATTCAGCTTCCATTTAATGGTCCCCATATCAAATAAAAGGTTCTTCTAGCTATACACGTTATACTATTAACAAAGTCAGGGTTTACAGTCAAGTTTACAGGATTTGTCGAAGGTAACTGTGGTTCCTGTAAAAATATATTAACAATATGGCTAATATACCAGATGCACTAATTCCAACAAGACTTTCTTGCAATCAATTCAGCTTCCATTTAATGGTCCCCATATCAAATAAAAGGTTCTTCTAGCTATACACGTTATACTATTAACAAAGTCAGGGTTTACAGTCAAGTTTACAGGATTTGTCGAAGGTAACTGTGGTTCCTGTAAAAATATATTAACAATATGGCTAATATACCAGATGCACTAATTCCAACAAGACTTTCTTGCCATCAATTCAGCTTCCATTTAATGGTCCCCATATCAAATAAAAGGTTCTTCCAGCTATACACGTTATACTATTAACAAAGTCAGGGTTTACAGTCAAGTTTACAGGATTTGTCGAAGGTAACTGTGGTTCCTGTAAAAATATATTAACAATATGGCTAATATACCAGATGCACTAATTCCAACAAGACTTTCTTGCAATCAATTCAGCTTCCATTTAATGGTCCCCATATCAAATAAAAGGTTCTTCTAGCTATACACGTTATACTATTAACAAAGTCAGGGTTTACAGTCAAGTTTACAGGATTTGTCGAAGGTAACTGTGGTTCCTGTAAAAATATATTAACAATATGGCTAATATACCAGATGCACTAATTCCAACAAGACTTTCTTGCCATCAATTCAGCTTCCATTTAATGGTCCCCGTATCAAATAAAAGGTTCTTCCAGCTATACACGTTATACTATTAACAAAGTCAGGGTTTACAGTCAAGTTTACAGGATTTGTCGAAGGTAACTGTGGTTCCTGTAAAAATATATTAACAATATGGCTAATATACCAGATGCACTAATTCCAACAAGACTTTCTTGCAATCAATTCAGCTTCCATTTAATGGTCCCCATATCAAATAAAAGGTTCTTCTAGCTATACACGTTATACTATTAACAAAGTCAGGGTTTACAGTCAAGTTTACAGGATTTGTCGAAGGTAACTGTGGTTCCTGTAAAAATATATTAACAATATGGCTAATATACCAGATGCACTAATTCCAACAAGACTTTCTTGCCATCAATTCAGCTTCCATTTAATGGTCCCCATATCAAATAAAAGGTTCTTCCAGCTATACACGTTATACTATTAACAAAGTCAGGGTTTACAGTCAAGTTTACAGGATTTGTCGAAGGTAACTGTGGTTCCTGTAAAAATATATTAACAATATGGCTAATATACCAGATGCACTAATTCCAACAAGACTTTCTTGCCATCAATTCAGCTTCCATTTAATGGTCCCCGTATCAAATAAAAGGTTCTTCCAGCTATACACGTTATACTATTAACAAAGTCAGGGTTTACAGTCAAGTTTACAGGATTTGTCGAAGGTAACTGTGGTTCCTGTAAAAATATATTAACAATATGGCTAATATACCAGATGCACTAATTCCAACAAGACTTTCTTGCCATCAATTCAGCTTCCATTTAATGGTCCCCGTATCAAATAAAAGGTTCTTCCAGCTATACACGTTATACTATTAACAAAGTCAGGGTTTACAGTCAAGTTTACAGGATTTGTCGAAGGTAACTGTGGTTCCTGTAAAAATATATTAACAATATGGCTAATATACCAGATGCACTAATTCCAACAAGACTTTCTTGCAATCAATTCAGCTTCCATTTAATGGTCCCCATATCAAATAAAAGGTTCTTCTAGCTATACACGTTATACTATTAACAAAGTCAGTGTACAATTCGTGTGTCACATAGAACAAAAATGTCCTTTCTTGGCTGCTTGTAAGCACATTTCGCATAAAATTTGTAGAATCTGAATTCTTCATTATAGATGAACCTGCATATTTATATTTGTAAAAGCAATATTAAATAGACTTCGACGAAAATATTTTATGCTCTTTTTGTATCATATAATACTGAATTTAATAAATAATCTATTGTTTGAAATTCAGTAATGTATTTATTTACTCCGGTTTTAGTTCATTTGGGTTGAACCTACGCATATGGTTATATAAACATCCAGTTTATGAATTTTTAACGCGTTGTTCATGAAATATTAAGTGCATGAACGACGTAGTCATGATACAAAAGAAATAATTAAATCTTTGACTTATAAAAAAGAATCGTACTGAAAAAAAAAAACATTTTACCTTTTAAATGTCAAGAATTTTCATTTAGCTTTTCTTTTATTTTTTAATAAACCTAAATGCGTTGCAATGTAGTCTTTGAAATCAATGCGTTTAAATAACTTAATCAAACTTTCCGTTTCCTAGGACGCCATTAAATGAATTTTTAATAGCTTCCCAATAAAACTCTGTCTTTTTCGGAAATACAGAGAACGGGAGTTATTTTAAAACATGGTTAAAACAAATCAATGGTATGTAAAAAATGTTTAAAAATCTGTTTTAGCTTCAAGTGTACAAATAAGTTTTAAAGAGGAATCAATCGACAAGGACTAGTGTTCGAGAAAAAAAAACGTGATATTGGATTTTTTTTCATTTATGATATTTTTTTGTAACTTTGTCAGTTAATGGCTTTGAAGCTCTTATCTGAATTGGGTTATAAATTCAAAATTTAATCTTTAATCCAAAAATATTTTTTGAATAATTTAATAAGCTTTTTCTTAACCTAAATTTAGAACCTGTAGTTATTAACTGCACATAACATATTAATACAGCTTACTTAATTTCGTAAAAGTAATGTTAAACAGATAATAGAAAAAATATTTTATAGCAGTTTGGAAATGTATTTAAAGATTTTACCATTTCATTGACTTTTTTAAAATTGCAGATGTAATTATAACTAAAAATCGGTAGATTTTTAACAAAGATAAGGCAAAAGAGAGAAAAAATATGTATATACGTCTGATGAGGTTGTCTGTTGAAGTTGTGTTTCGAAACATCATTTAAATATTTTTTTTCCATAAATAAAGCCTTCAACCCAAAATATTATTATTGTAAAAAATATATTCAAGAGTATTCGAAGAATTTCTGGATCATAAAAATGTTCATGCTCAGTCAACGGTTTGATCCTGTCATGCACCCACGCAACATGGAAATATTTAAAGCTTTGCTCAAACTACAAGTATGTTTTTTTTACACAAATAACTACTTCAAACAATTATTAATATAAAAAAATAGTTCAACTGTTTTAACTTCGAAGAATTAATGGATCATTCTTGAATTCTAAAATTCTTGAAACTCAGTCAGCGGTTTGATCCTGCCATGCATCATACATTAAGGACATTTTTAAATCTTTGATCAAAATTTAACGTATTTTTTTACACCAATAACTGCTTCAAACCAAAAACTTATTAATGTAGAAAAAAAAGTTCAATGGTTATAACTTTGAAGAATTAACGGTTCATGAAATTCTTGAAACTCAGTCAACGGTTTGATCCTGTCATGCACCACGCAGTATGGAATTTTTTAAAGCTTTGATCAAAATACATCGTATTTTTTTTTACACAAATAACTGCTTCAAACCTAACAATTATTAATGTAAAAAATAAGTTCAATGGTTTTAACTTTGAAGAATTAGCTGATCATGAAATTCTTGAGACTCAGTCAGCGGTTTGATCCTGCCTTGCATCCCACAACATGGGAATTTTTAAAGCTTTTCTCAAACTACATCGTATTTTTTTTACACAAATAACTGCTTCAAACCTAACAATTATTAATGTAAAAAATAATTTCAATGGTTTTAACTTTGAAGAATTAGCTGATCATGAAATTCTTGAGACTCAGTCAGCGGTTTGATCCTGCCATGCACCACACAGCATGGAAATTTTTAAAGTTTTTCTCAAACTACAACGTATTTTTTTGCACAAATAAATGCTTCAAATCTAACAATTATTAATGTAAAAACTTTGAATGGTTTTAACTTTGAAGAATTAACGGATCATAAAAATCTTGAAACTGAGTCAACGGTTTGATCCTTCCATGCACCACACAACGTGGAAATTTTAATAGCTTTGATCAAAACACAACGTATTTTTTTAGACAAATAAATGCTTCAAACCTAACAATTATTGATGTAAAAAATAAGTCCAATGGTTTTAACTTTGAAGAATTAACGGATCATAAAAATCTTGAAACTGAGTCAACGGTTTGATCCTTCCATGCACCACACAACATGGAAATTTTTAAAGCTTTGCTCAAACTGCATCGTATTTTTCATACAAAAATAACCGCTTCAGCCGAAACAGTTATTAGAGTAAAATAAATATGTTCAATAGTTTTAACTTTGATGAATTAACGGTCCAGACAGCAATTTGGTCCTGCCATGCATTATACAACATAGACATTTTTAAAGCTTTGCTCAAAATACCACAAAAACAGGCCTATCTGACTCAGTCTGTGATTTAAAATATCCAATATGATTGATAAATAGTGCTTTTTTGTTTACATTTTGTATGAAAAATTAATAGAATATTTAAAACATTTCGATCGACCATTAATTTATCAAGATTCATTAGTTAAATAAGTTTAAAAAAAAATATAAATATAAATAGACTAGATCTTTTATAAAAGCAGAGAAAAGGTGTAAACATCTTTTAAAAACAATGACAAAATGCATCTGTTAGAATTCCTCTACCGGAAAATTTTATCGCACTTTAAAAAATCTCTAGCTATTTCAGATACACGTGACAGAAAAAAAAAACTGCAGGCATTTACAAAACTTTTTGACAACTTCCTACGAATGCATTCCAACCGAGCGAGCATATTAGTCAATGTCTTCGTCATTTAGCTCGCGCGGTAGCGTAAAATTAAAAGCTACCGTGTGCCTTTCCACAAATAGAATTATTCCAATGCCTCCTTCCCCTTCCCAGCACTTAAAATTCTTGCAGTTCCCAGCTCATATTTGTGTGTAACTTACAGGAGGAGGAAAAAATCTCATGGAACTGTTGTCACATTAGAGAGAGAGCTAAATGTCCGTTACGGTTACGCAACATTTGATACACTGCTGTCGAGATGCTCAAAAATTGCCTGCTCTTCGTGGGGCTTCAATAAGGTTTCTCGCGTACTCGTCTTCTGGAGATGATATTTTACCCTTAAAATGGGTTTTTCACATCTTGTGTGCTTTTTTTGTTATCTATGAGGTTTTTTTTGTCGCTGGTATTGTAAACGCAGATAATTCATATCTGGAGAGTGAGAAACATGCATAGTCTGTTACCAGTTTTACAGACGTGAAGAGAAGAGAGTAATTTCTAAAGTAATTTGTTGTTAAGTAAATGTGAAAATTCACCGAGTGTATGGCAATTCTAATGTTATCGTTGCGATTTTTATTTTTGTTGGGTTTTGTGTAAACGCAGGTAATGCTTATCTTGACAACGACAAACATGTACAGTCAAACCTGTTTCTGTGCGGTAGATAGGGATCGCACACACACAAAAAAAAATTCAGAAACTTCATAAATAGGTATAACAAATAATTTTTCACATCACCTCACTTAGAAAAGTCACACAAGTCTTCACAAGTCTCACTTAGAAAATATGTCAAAGCTTTATGAAATAGCGAGAAAGTGCTTTACAAACAAAATAAATAGGTATAACAAATAATTTTTCACATCATCTCACTTAGAAAAGTCACACAAGTCTTCACAAGTCTCACTTAGAAAAGTCACACAAGTCTTCACAAGTCTCACTTAGAAAATATGTCAAAGATTTACGAAATAGCGAGAAAGTGCTTTACGAACAAAATAAATAGGTATAACAAATAATTTTTCGCATCATCACACTTAGAAAAATCACACAAGTCTTCACAAGTCTCACTTAGAAAATATGTCAAAGCTTTATGAAATAGCGAGAAAGTGCTTTACAAACAAAATAAATAGGTATAACAAATAATTTTTCACATCATCTCACTTAGAAAAGTCACACAAGTCTTCACAAGTCTCACTTAGAAAAGTCACACAAGTCTTCACAAGTCTCACTTAGAAAATATGTCAAAGATTTACGAAATAGCGAGAAAGTGCTTTACGAACAAAATAAATAGGTATAACAAATAATTTTTCGCATCATCACACTTAGAAAAATCACACAAGTCTTCACAAGTCTCACTTAGAAAAGTCACACAAGTCTTCACAAGTCTCACTTAGAAAATATGTCAAAGATTTACGAAATAGCGAGAAAGTGCTTTACGAACAAAATAAATAGGTATAACAAATAATTTTTCACATCATCTCACTTAGAAAAGTCACACAAGTCTTCACAAGTCTCACTTAGAAAAGTCACACAAGTCTTCACAAGTCTCACTTAGAAAATATGTCAAAGATTTACGAAATAGCGAGAAAGTGCTTTACGAACAAAATAAATAGGTATAACAAATAATTTTTCGCATCATCACACTTAGAAAAATCACACAAGTCTTCACAAGTCTCACTTAGAAAATATGTCAAAGCTTTACGAAATAGCGAGAAAATGCTTTACAAACAAAATAAATTATTAAATCAGACATGGAAACATTTGAAAATTTTTTATTTCTCTTTTTAAACATGGAGAAATTTTCAAAATGTACATAATTCGATAAACTCTACGTATAGTCCAAAACGCGCATACTCTTCTGATGAACTGGTTCGTAATCACTTTCGTCACTTGATACGTATTACAGTTGATTTATTTTTTGTTACCATGTAGTCGGTGATAAGTTTTTGCGACGACGGTCGCGTGATCAGCTGCTTGTAAACGTCGCGATAGCCATATATACACGGTCGAAGCTCTTTTTTTGAATTTCAAACTTCTTTCGGAATTGATGAAGTTGAAAAAGTGATGCCAGACCGTTCAGATTGACCTAACCTCGCGGCGAACTGACATATGGCGAACAGAATCTCGATACATATTCATATACCGCATAAAAAACAAATCGCACAAAACAGATCGCACAAAAAATCGCATAAAAAAGACCACACAAAAGCAGGTTTGACTGTATAGTCTGTTGACAGTTTCATAGATCAGCTCATGTCTTGAACTATTGTAGTATGTTTAGTGTATTATGTTCCTTTACCGAACATAATCGGTAAAGGATTAGGCCCAAGAGCCACAGAGATGAACAAATGGCTTTGTGTTTTACAAGCTCGCAAAGGATGCTGAATTCAAGTGAAAGTTAAATTTGTTGTGTTCTCTCTCACCTTAAAACTGTTCAATCCTACATATACACAAAAGATTTACTCTGCAATTTGTGGATTACTAAAGATAAGTTTCTCGGTAATACTTATTAAGATATCTTAGAGTTTTTTCTTTTACCGCGGAAAAACCCTAAATTGACTTGACGTTAAACTTTTAGAAATACTGAAGTGACCAACTTCCCAAATAACTGAAGTTTTGCAACAAAATGACGGGCATGCTGACCTTTTACAAATCACAAGATGTTAGAGAATCAAGTTGAAGATGCAGCAGACTGTATTTAGACAAAAAAAAAATTATTTCTCTAACATTGGGGAATAAAATCCTACTGTGCAAAGCACGTCATTGTGCTAACAGATCTTAACCTGAACTGATTACAAAGCAAAATGAAATTGAAAGGTTGGCGGGCAGGAACTCGGCAATAATTCACCGTAGGAGCCAACACAAGTATTTTAGGAAAATCATGGAAGACTTGAAAAACAGAGGTAGCAGGCAGTTAGATAATAGGATGATAGTTACATGAAATTCGAAATAGTAAAGCAATTAACCACTCATATCCATTTAAACGATGCTAAACTATTGTTAATGTTAGACTGTTGTTATTAATTTTCACTTTACCATGATGGCAAGAGAATGTTCCCAGCCCCTAATAATAAGTAACGATTTCGACCTCGAGTTGGCCATTTTCTTGGATTATACATACTTTCTACCTGTTTTGGTGTAACGTGCACGAGGCTAAGCCGTCAAACTATGTTTAGCGAAAGTCATCAACCTTCCGATAATTTCCTCACCCTTCTCCCTCAATCGTTTCCGCTCCTCTGATGCTCCTTTTCCTAAAACACATCCACCACCGCCTTATCAGTTGCGGAGGACCAAAGCCGTAAAACTACCTAAAAGCTACCGGATTTCAGATCGTCACTTCAATCACACGGGGTGCTCCATCTTGTCGAGCGCAGTTCGACGGCGGGTCACGCAAGTGAACGCTCTCAACGGGGCGGGTGAAAATGGATGGAATATTAAGGTAAACGAACCAGTAATGGGCCGGTTAAGAGAAAAATTGAAGTAGGGTAAACCCTTATACCTAGGGCCATCGTGTACCTAGGGCCACCATGCTTTATTTAAATAATTATTATTTAAAAAGCATTTTTACTCATTGGAGTGAGTGACAACACTGTTTCAAATCATAACAGCCATTTTTAATGAAAGCAAGAAGAAGCTATAGTTAAATAGAAAAGAAAGTCTTGATTTGATGATCAAAACTAAATTTTTTCACTTCGATTTGAAGTCTTATTTTGTGAAATTAAGTGCAAACTTATGTTTTAATGTATAGCAGATATTTTTTGTAATCATTAAAGGAAAAAATGATATAAAACAAAGTTTGGTTTCTGTAGGTCTTTGGTTATGGAAGCCATTTTGCCAAAAACAACAACATCTTGTACCTAGGGCCATAATCTTGTCTTGCACTTAGGGCCATGGCCTCTGGTAGAAAAGAGGTGGACGAAAACTTAGCAAGTGTAGAATTCTCACTTATACCCCCGAGAAAAATGAAAATCAAGCACAAATATTGAAAAAAGTAATTGATAAAAAAAGGTTACGAAATCTGTGTTTGAAACAGAAAATTTATGTGGGATCATTAAGAAGACAATGGAGAAAAAACATACATTAGAAAGTGATGAAATAATAAACATTTCCTCCTTTAAGACATTGCCTACAATTAACATTTCTTCTTTACGAAGATTTTAGAAGTTGTGCATGAATGAAATAATGCATGCAATTTTTTTTTATTTTAAACAACAATTTCAGTGTTTGGAAATAACTGGCGCTAGGTACAATAGTGTTATTGTACCTAGGGCCATTTGTAATTTTTTTTAAATTTTCAATATCATTTACAAGTTTTTTTTCTACACTTGATGTGATTTTTATTTAAAGATAATAAAGCCCGTAATGTATACAAACTATTTTTACTATTGTAAGTTAGTTATAAGTAAAGATACTGCCATTTGAAAATAGCCGGCCCTAGGTACAAGGGTTTCCCCTATATCTGAATTTTCATAGCTATAGGTAAAGCAAACTGGTCCAAATTTTTTACCTGCCATTTTAATAACTGTCTTACATCTGTAGTAGCAATTGGAGCGCACTGGTTGCATTCATAAAAAAATGTATATACATAAATAATAACCAACCTGATGCACCTATAATGGGACATTAATATCGCCCATCACAACATCAATAGTCCATCTATTTAATCTGTTATGCAACAAAAATGAGTTCTACAATATCCTAAAATTGGAAAGAAAAGGAACTAAAAAACATCATGTATATTTTCAAACCGGTTTATTCATTTTATAACTACAGTACAACTGCACTAAATATATAAAACTGAAATATAACTGAAATATAAATTTATTAACTTAAACATCTAAAATTAAATTTACTTAAAAATTGTGGTTAATGTTGCCGGTGATGTACCGCTTTACTTGTCACAGCTGGTATGTTGTTGCATATATTGAAATTTCCGAAAAAAAATTTGTACCAGTACACGGGCTGGTCCAATACCGGGACAGTGTAACAATTCGTGATCCTATGATGGACCACGCTATTTTGACAATGGAATCTAAGTTTTTTGTTATTTAATCACTGTACAATTTGAATTATACATACTATCGTAAAGAATAATAGTTTCAGTCAATAAACAGGCATTATAGTACTTAAATAAAAAAAATTGGAATATTCACTTGCCTTAACAGATTTCTTAAGCAGACGTTAAAAGAAACACAAATTTTCTTCTCTATAGCAGAATACACCTTACACTTCTCACAAAGTAAAGGAATGAACTGAATTCCAATGCTAAGGGACCTTCTCAGGTAGTAGTCAATGACCATCACCCCTTCCACTGCCTAAGGTAGCAATAGACCCTTAATTTCTCGACATTTCTAAAGGGTGTCCCACTATAGGGACATGGCCCATTATAGGTGCATTTACCTAACTCTTAAAATGAAAGCAAAAATGGCGGAACAGACTTAAAGCGTTCATGACAATTAAGTGGACATAGCAAATTGAAAATTTAGCAGTCTTTCTGTTGTATTTTGGAGATACATTTAAGTGTAATGGGTTCGATGTAGTAAAGATACGACACTAAACAAAAACTCTTAGCAATTCCGCCGATATTGGATCACACATACCAGTCCGCAGATCTAGGGGTACCACTATTTGTAGTTTCGAAAAATGATCTGAATGGCCGAGTTGGCGTCACACTTGGCTGATTTGCATACTTCCATCTGTTTTTTGCCAAATACATCACACCTTCTTTATAAAAACTCGAAGGACAGAAAGACTCGCGGCGAAATATAGTGTGTACGCAGTTGTTTAACCCTCTAAGTGTTTGAGACGAGATTTTCCGTCCCACACAACTTGAAAACTGTGACAGAATATGCGATCCTTAATTTCGTGTTCAAATGTATTTCAGATTGGTATAATTTGGACTCTTTTGAATATCAAACTACTAGGAGATGGAATTATTCGTCGGATACGCTTTTACCAACTAAAAAAAAGAAACAGTCTCAAACGCTTAGAAGGTTAAATATTTCGTAAGCGTATATATTATTCTTCATTTATTTAAGCAGAGAGTTAGAGAGGAGTGGTGATGTTTATGCAATGTCAACATCAAATTTTTAACTAACTATAAATGCTTACTTCTATATTTTTACATAAGAATTATAGACCTAATTGTGTAAGCAATTTCTTAAATCCCGATTCAGCTGTATATATCGAATACTGCAAGCTGCAAAATTTCTAGACTTTGAACACGATAGCACTCGATTAGTTTTGCCGCATCATCAAAAAAATCATAGATCTTTCATTTCAACGTTGAGCTGTGGGAAGTTTTTCACCCATTACAAAAGCTTATCTTTGAATTCTGTTTATTACACTTGGATATAGATTTTCAGATGCAGTGCGCGTGATTTTCTAAAACCTTTCAGTGTCATTACATTCAAAACATATCTTTGATTCTGTAACAAAGAAACCAATAATTTAGTGTTCCGTGAAAAACAGTCAATTGCAAAATTTGGAAGTTGGAATCTCAACGCGCAGCATAGTTGAAAGTCAACTGCTTTCAAAAAAATGAAAGTAAAAAAAAAAGGCAATTCAATAATATGAAACCGCAAATAAATGATGAGGAAAGGTTAATTTCCTGCAGCTTAATGCTGGGATTGAATATCAGCGATACGAGCTGATGCGTCGCCTAAAGATGTAAAATCCAATCGTGCGTGGTTATGCCTTCGACTTTCAGATTTCACTGCATAGGGTAGGTGGGGGCAAAGGTTTGCAGTTTTGAGTTTTGGGTTTCTTACGGGCCTCCGTTAGATCCTATCTCCCCCAAAAGTCACTTGTATTGTAGTTGGGTATCCCCTCTACCTTCTATAAAATAATGAATTGTTTCCCAAAATATTTAGTCACCGAATTTTTAATTTTACCAAAAGACCTGGTTGCGAAAAACTTGCCCCAATCGGTGGGGCAAAGGTTCGCACTGCAAACCTTTACCCCACTCGTTGGTTTCTTACTGGATAGGCATCGAAAATCACAAAAAGAGTTGTCTAAATAATTTTATTTCACATTTTGTAATCTTTTTAAAGGTGTTACATATATGGAAAATCACAAATTGAACAGGTTAATCTCAATAAATTTTTTCTTAAACTAAGTAACTTCAAAATGAAATATCAACTATTAACACAGAAAGTTGAATCTAACAAAGAAATTCACAAAATGAAAAGGGGTTATTCTCAATAATTTTTTTCTTAAACTAAAGAACTTCCAATTAAAATATCAACTATTAACACTATCGTTATATTATATCTTAGGCTTTACTCATTCTTTTAAAACCCGTAAAAATTAAGCAAATTAAGGGGATGGGGGATATTACAAAGCAAGTTTTGAAATTTTTACCTCAGAGATATGAAATTGGGCATAAATATTCATTAAAGTAAAACTATTTCAAACACCTTATAAAATTTTATAAATATTTAAAATTTTATTTTTTATATTTAAAAAATTGAAATTTTTATTATGTTTTTTAAAATGCTCCTTGAAATCCAATTTTTAACCTTATCCTTAATTTTGCATTTAGATTGCTTATATATTTTGATCAGGGTTATGTTTTGATTTGTGCTTTCGTTGAATAATTAATTTTTAGGAAATATTTTTATGCTTGTACTCTGAATTCTCGTGACATTTTTGTACTTTTCCACGCTTAAGTTAAACTTTGATAATCTGAATGATGTCTAAACCTGAAATGGATACATAACTTTATTTTAATGTATAAGAGGAGTCTTTGTAATAAATTTTATAAAATTTCGTCAAAAATTGTGACGCAAGGAGCATTTCAAAGATTTGCAAATCTGGAAATTACTCATTTAGAGTTTTTTTCCCTAACCAGACCTTCGAAGCTTATAATGTCTTGTAACAACATTTAATTCCTTTATCTTGTAAAATAGGTCTTTGTTCAGAGCTATTTTATTTTTGTGTTGTACTAATTTATTTTATTTTTAATTTATGGATTTTCAAGCATTTTACAAAAAATTTCCTGATTAAAAACAGGCAGTTTTTATCAAAAACCATATTTTTTTTTTCAAATTACAAAAATGTGAATTCCCATTAATAATAAAAGACGTTGTTAATAAGGATTCCTAATGAAAAGAGGACATGAAACAAATGTTAATAGTTAGAGCGGCAAAGGTTTGCACTGCGAACCTTTACCCCATGACTCCTGCAAACCTTTACCCCATTTCGTGCTGGTTCTGTTTCTGCAGAATGGACGCCACTGTATTTGAGTTAACCCAAAACTTAAGGTAGGATTTGAAAGGTTATTTACCACCCTAACATGCGAAAATATGCCCAAAACAGTTCGTGAGTTTGAGTGATGCTCAAAATTACTCAAAAGTTGCAAAAAATTACATTAAAGGAGACGAAAATAAACTTACCTCATTTTCTCTGCAAGAGGGGGTCTTAACTCCAATATTTTTTACGAGGCAACTGACTGGAAGTAGAGGAATGCACTGCCTACCCTATTCTTCCTAAAACTCTTCCCGGTCATTTTAAAATGTATGTGCGAACCTTTGCCCCATGCGAACCTTTGCCCCCACCTACCCTAATGCTCGATATGGATCTGAATTGCGATTTATCGATCAGCTTAAGTTCTTTGGTATTTGAACATTGTGTTAAAATATAGAAATGAATATATTCGCAAAGTTAAAGTTTAGTGGTTGCAACGTAATACGAGGAAATTTAACTTGACACTGTGTAAAGAAAGTTTAATTATGTAGATGGTGCAGCATCGCCTGAAAAATTTAAGTGCATCTCCTGTCGTTACTACGATCTTCGACATTACACTAGAAAACTTTATAGGGTTACTAGTTGTTTACCTTCGATTTCCCGGATATTTATTTATCCCAATTTTTTATTAGTCAGTAAAAGGAACGAATTCTACCTATAGTGTAAAATCTAAGTAATTTTCTTTACATGTATTTAAAACTATGGATTCGATACCTACTCTCGGTCATTTTGGACATTTTATTTTCGCTGTAGAGGACAACCTCGCATAGTTCATACTCCGCTATCTCCATCTACCATTATATTATAAAATTCTATCGAATTCAACCATATAGTTTAAAATCTAAGTAATTTTATTTACATGTATTTAAAACTATGGATTCGATACCTACTCTCGGTCATTTTGGAGATTTTATTTTCGCGGTAGAGGACAACCTCGCATAGTTCATACTCCGCTATCTCCATCTACCATTATCTTATAAAATTCTATAGAATTCAATCATATATTGAGCCCATGCCTATTTTACCTGATTTGAAAGCGAATTTCCAAGTCACAGGACTCTAATCCGAATCGATCGCGATTAGTTATTGATCTTGACTTGCGATGTTACGTTTTTTGATGAAAAAGCCCTACGGACAAGTAACGATTCGCCCATTACTTGTCCGTAGGACTTGATATATGAAATTCTACCTGTTTCAACCGTGGATGTAATTGATATTAAAATTAATTTTATCAGAGCCTCCTTGATAATTTCCTTAATTATTCGAAGAAATCAGTAGATTTAAGTGACTTTTCATTACGTGAGTTCCGAAGTACTTTAAAACCTCCCTCGAGTGTAGAAAATTTGAAAATTTTCGCATTTCGGTGAGTTTTACAGCATTCATTTGCAGGTGCACCCAAAAAATAGAGAGAGTTGAAAATTGAAGCGCTGAAAATTAGAGACCATTTAGGTTTCGGATAGGTTTTATTTTTATTTTTTTCAATGGGGCAGACGGTATCTTGGGCAATATCCTTACATTATCCATAGTACACCGTGGTTTTGCTAGCCCTTTTATTATGGAGGCATCATATAGGCGGACTAGCATTACCCCCTATGCAGGGACGACACAAACGGATTCTTTTAAAGGCGCAACGCCGGGATTCGATCCGAGCACCCTAGGCACCGAAAACCAGCGCGCTGTACCACAGGACTGATAGGTTTATTGTATGTTTAATTGCCTTCTTTTACATCGCACCCCAAAAAAATTTAGAGAGTAAAGTATTCAAGTGTTAAAAATTAGAGACTACTTGTGTTTTTGGATTGGTTTTATAGTGCGTTTCATTGCCTTATTTGCAGCGCATCCTGAAAACATCGATAGACGAAAATTCAAGTTTTCAAAATTAGGGACCATTTGTATTTTGGACAGGTTTTATTGATAGTTTTATTCCATTCATTTTCAATGTATCCAGAAAATATCGGGAGCCTTAAATTCAAGAGTTGGATATTTAGGTTCGTTTGTGTTTTGTATACGTTTTTTTGCATTCATTTCACTGTAAGTAGAAAATAAAATCGAGTGCTAAAAATTAGAGGTAATATCCTTTTTGGGATAGGTTTTATTGTGGGACTTATTGCTTTCATTTGCAGTGCACCCAGAAAATATAGAGAGTTGAAAATTCAAGTGTTAAAATTAGAGACCGTTTTGTTGCATTCATTTCACTGTACGTAGAAAATAAAATCGAGAGTTAAAAATTAGAGGCCATATGCGTTTTGAGATAGGTCTTATTGTGTGACTTATTACCTTCATTTTCACTGCGCACAGAAAATATAGAGTTGAAAATTCAAGTTTTAAAAATTAGAGACCGTTTTGTTGCATTCATTTCACTGTACGTAGAAAATAAAATCGAGAGTTAAAAATTAGAAGCCATATGCGTTTTGTAATAGATTTTATTGTGTGACTTATTACCTTCATTGTCAGTGCACCCAGAAAATATAGAGAGTTGAAAATTCAAGTGTTAAAATTAGAGACCGTTTTGTTGCATTCATTTCACTGTACGTAGAAAATAAAATCGAGTGTTAAAAATTAGAGGCCATATCCTCTTTGGGATAGGTTTTATTGTGTGACTTATTACCTTCATTGTCAGTGCACACAAAAAATATAGAGAGTTGAAAATTCAAGTGTTAAAAATTAGAGACCGTTTTGTTGCATTCATGTCACTGTACGTAGAAAATAAAATCGAGAGTTAAAAATTAGAGGCCATATGCGTTTTGGGATAGGTTTTATTGTGTGACTTATTACCTTCATTGTCAGTGCACACAGAAAATATAGAATTGAAAATTCAAGTGTTAAAAATTAGAGACTGTTTTTTGCATTCATTTCACTGTACCTAGAAAATAAAATCGAGTGTTAAAAATTAGAAGCCATATGCGTTTTGTAATAGATTTTATTGTGTGACTTATTACCTTCATTGTCAGTGCGCACAGAAATTTTAGAGTTGAAAATTCAAGTGTTAAAAATTAGAGACCGTTTTGTTGCATTCGTGTCACTGTACGTAGAAAATAAAATCGAGAGTTAAAAATTAGAGGCGATATACGTTTTGTAATAGGTTTTGTTGTGTGACTTATTACCTTCATTGTCAGTGCAGATAGAAAATATAGAGTTGAAAATTCAAGTGTTAAAAATTAGAGACTGTTTTTTTGCATTCATTTCACTGTACGTAGAAAATAAAATCGAGAGTTCTCGATAGGTTTTATTGGGTGTTCTATTGCATTCATTTGCAGCGTAGCCCAAAAATATCGCGAGTCATTCGCGGTGAATTGCCGTTTTCATTCGTAAGGGTGTCAAAATGTTCGGTTCGCCGTCGTGAATCTCCCGGCGTTGAGGACGTCCCTAGCCTGTCGGGAGACAGAAATAAAGGCGTCTGTCATCTTCCGCAACAGGTGAACGCAGGAAGAAAGGAGAAAGCGTTCACGACGTAAAAAGTTTCACGACGTAAAAAGTTTCACGACGTAATCCGAATACTTTGTTGCAAAGCGAGAATTCGGAGGGACATAAAGGGGTGGACGAAAAGGAGCTCTACACGCTGAGAAAAAGTTTTGGAGAAAATTTCAGTTTAATACGTCCTGTTAACTAATGTTCCTCCGTTCTTAATTTTTAAAAAAAAGCGATATACAGAACAAAGCATGTAATAACTTTGCTTTTCAGACAAAATTTTAAGGTGAACTAATCTCAGATAACTGTTTTTATACTAAGGTACAGGGCCCGATTTAGAAAATTCTTGACTATAGGCACAACTTGGAATGGGGGCCCCCTAAAACTGATGTGGGCGTAAAATTTCCAAAATTGACACACACAGAAAAAATAATCATGATTAATTGTGAAAGTACCATTTTACAAAGAAGTGGCGATTTCAAGCGTAGAAGCCTAGAACATTAGCAAATAACAAAAAGCAATACAACATATTAACTTTATCATTAAAACACCAATACAATGCAACCAGAAAAGCTTATTAACCCCTTATATGCACGATGGCATACATATGATACATATAACTATACATATGATGAACCAATCAATCAAATTTGAAAGGATATATAAAAAAAATTGCTATTAAAAAAGGTAAAATTTAAAAAAAATTGAATTGGGATTTTTTCTTTTAAAATAAAATTTTTTTGGGGGCCCCCTACATTCGGGGGCCCCTAGGCCCGGGCCTACCGGGCCTAATGGAAAATCAGGGCCTACTAAGGTATCGGCAAGTAAGACGTCAGTTTCAGTCAAAATGTCGAATTTATGCTTACTGTAGTCAAATAATTGCGATTGTTATTTGGTTTTCTCAAATGGAACTATTCTGACTCTTTATGATACACATCCTACGACAAAACGTTGCTACGACAAAACGTTCGACACTGGTTCTAATTGAAAATGACAAACGATCCTATTTAAAGGGCCTTGACCATGAACTGTAGCTCTTTCTAATATAGAGCCAAATATAAAACGTGCAAATATAAAACGCACATTTATCAAAACAATCTCAAATATCTCATTAATAAATTAGTTATATTTAAATTAACTTTGATTTATTAGGCTTAAGTAAAGATCAAAAAACAAATTTTAATATAAAAATTTAAAGAGAAATTTTTTTTACTTGTAAACTATAATTTTATATTTTTGTTCTTGTGTTGGTGTACAGTTCAAAATGATTTATATAAAACTTAAATGATTATAATTATCTTGATACATAGAGCTATTTTGTTGTGTTTTTTTTATCTAATAAAAACATATACGTATATATATTGTAATTTATATATTTGCAAGCTTTTTCTTGTGGTGTGCGTCGAAATTATCGAAAAAATCGTTGTTGTGCCGTGGAAGATAATAAGGTTGCGGAGCTCTGCTCTAGAGCAGGGTTGGACAATTATTTTGGCTCGGGGGCCACTTTGTGGAAGAGGAAGTTAGCGGAAGGCCGTACCTTTTAAAATTATTGCATTTATTAGTTAACTTTGCATTTCAGAAAAGGCATAAATTGTATCATAAAAATCAAAAATGTAAATAAAATAAAATATTGGCAATTTCCCTGGCTGTTTTGGAGTTTTTGGCTGTGTTTGGCAATTTTTCTGTCTGTCCGGATTTTTCTGGCTGTCTTGGCGGGCAACGAAAAAATCTGTAGCGGGTCGCATGTGGCCCGCGGGAAGCTATTAGCCCACCCCTGCTCTATAGAAAAGCCGTGGGCTACTTACTCTATGTAAACATTCATCTTTTGTTCTTGACTCTCCGCGTTTTTGCTGCGGTCGCATGTTTTAGACATTTGACCGGCCACGACTGTCTCCGGACACATCTTTTCCCGATTAGTCTGGCCTATTCACCAGACTGCGTCAACCTATGACTGCATGACATCTTGACGTGAGCCCTGCGCTTTTGAATTTTAAATCCCTTGTTTTGATGTATTGGAGAACCCGTCGTCTATCGATCTAAGGGCCAAACAACCGAGATTTGCAAAATAGGAAAGTGATAAAGAGCAGAAGTGTGGTCACTCTTGGTATATAAGTAATATGTATGCAACAACTATGTACTTTAAAATGTATTAACATTTATTAACGGAGGTTGTATGTAGAAGCGCTGAATGTTATAATTCACCGCGGTGTTTGGTCGAAAGACGGTCAAGAACAAAACTCTTATAAAAACTTCAGAGGCAAAAAATAAAGGCTTGAACACTAAGAGGACGTAAAAGAAAAGCTGTCTGTATGGCCATTGATAACGATCAAATGACTATAAATATTGCAAGATAGATGGACGTTATTTTATGGCCCACAATAAAACTTTCAGATAATGGTCAAAGATGTATTTCAAACGAAAATTATGGTTTGGAGGTACTTGGTGGTTAGTATAATAGAGGACCAATTGGGGCAGGAACTGCTGAGAGAAAAAGAGCCCACTGCCCAATGAGAGAAAAAGGGGCTGGCCAAAATGGCCCCTATAAACGGACAACAGCCCCTCCAAAAAGAAAGAGAGAGACAGAAGGTCCAGATATTGCGCTGTCTGTTTTTTCCTAGAGCTCGGACGATATAGAGTGCTGATTGAACTGTATCGGAGTCTAGCGGTAATTCCAAGAATCTGATATGATGATCCTGAATATGTCATGATATGGGTCCCTGTCATCGAAGTCATTTCATCTCTGTATTCTTCAACAGTATTAAGTGCCTCCCGATAGATCCTAAAAATAATTACATTGACCAAATAGTTTGTCTCTGCTTCTGATTCCTGATATGATAATATGAAGGGGGATATTATTCTGTTATTAATTACACTTTAAAAGATTTTTTAGCATGGTCAAATAAATGTATGATAAAGGCCAATTCTCTGTGTTTCCTTGCTTGCCCCCACACATGCACGCATCCATTGTTTAAGGTTATTTTACTACATATACTGTAGACATGTATTCCACACAGCAATCGAGGAGAATCAGCTAAGTACGATTCATGTTGTACAGCACTTATTCCATTCAATTTGCAATATTTTTCTTATACTACTATTCCTGGATTACACCAAATATTAATTTCAGCTTTCAAGAATTTTGTTCGCCGTCTGTGTCACTGGAAAGACTATTTATGGCAGTATAAACAGCCGCCAACCACGGGTGAACGTCCGAGAGATGCATATAAATGTTATAATAGTAGATTTAAATTTATAAAAATAAATGCAAGCTTTTATTTGAAAAGCACTTAAGTAATATAGTGTGAGGTTGAAATTATATTGTTGAATTCTCATAAATTATGAATAAACACAAATGTTGACTTTTTGAGATGTAAATGAAAAAAAAAATAGAAATATTCATTAATAGTTCTGGTTTATTATAAGAGATTACAAAAACTATAGAAAATAAGCATATTTTGAAACTATTTTGGAGAATTTAATTTGAATAATTTAATATAAATGTGAAATTATAGTGTTGAATCTCGTTGAATAGGAATTAACAAAAATTTATGTTTTTAAAATGTATAAAGAAGTAAGTTTAAAGGCATTTTCAAAACGTGCAGAAAGTATTCAGAAAAGTTTAGTAATATACCATCTATTTTACTGTGTGAGGTTTAATAAAGAAGAGTTTATTTCAAAGAAAACAGCATAAAATTAAAAATAATTTCTTCATTTAAAAAATATATATATAACACTCAAATAATATAGTGGGCCCAAGATAGCCTAGTGGTAGCGTGTCCGCTTTCAGTGCTCGGATCGAATCCCGACAAGTTAAATACCTCCGTGTCTAGGTCGGATATGAGCTCGTTAAATCAGTATCTCTATGAGGTCATATAAGGTGGGAAAGTGTACGATCCAATTTATCACCCCTGTGGATGCTCGGTCAAAACTGAAGTGGCACCTGGCAATGTTAGACTTGGACCCTTGTGGTACCAATATAAACCGGAGAATGGACCCATATGGACCTGGTGTGGAATGTTTTTGGTCAAGAGGCATTAGAAAAAACAAAAACAACAGCAAATAATGTAGTGTAAAACTATGTATTAATAATGAAGTTTGTTTGCATTTTTAAAAATCTACATTAATGCAAGTGCGCCGATTTTTTTCAGATTATATTACAGATATATTTCAGTTCACATTGAAAAAAAAAATAAAGGGTTTACTTCAAAAAGAACTCAAACTCTATTAGAGCAAAACATTAAATCCCTGTTGAACTTTGAAATTATGAAATTTTTTTAATCATTAGCACTCCTATCGAGAATAATTCTGGTCTTAACTTTTATTTGAATTCGTCATTGTTTGGCATGAAAAACTGTCGATATTAAACCAGAATGCTCGATATCGAAATTTCCGTATCGAGTTACGTAAAACATTGTAAAAGGGGAAAATTTATTACATCTCAACGAGCGCTATTTTAAAAGGTCGTAAGTCTCTAAACTTATAAAAGGATTTCAGCGGTCATATTCGTATTATTCCTAGCCTTATTTTCCTATCTATGTCTGGCTTTGTTAGAGAGACATACACAAAGCTTATCTATTCTTCCGTACATGCGGTATTACTAGATTTTTAATGGGATATATTGTAGGAAATTTAATAACCTTAAAACAATGGATGCAGGCGTGTGTTGGAGCAAGCAAGGAAGACATAGCATTGGCCTTTAACATACATATATTTGATAATTAACAAAATTCAATTGCATTGTATTTGATACTAGCACAATATTCGCTTTCATGTTAACATTTTACATACGAGAACTCAGAAGCAGAGGCAAACTATAAGGTGAAAGTCATGATTTTTAGAGTCTATGGGGAGGCACTTACTAAAGATGAAGTATGCAGCGATGAAAGATGGCATCGACTACAGGGACCCAGAATCATGTCATGTACAGGAACATCTTAGCGGGTTACTGGCACTTCTCCTAGACTCTGAGGCAGTCGAGACTCTCTATCATCTGAGCGCTAAGAAAAAAGTCTGAGATAAATCTAGACCTCCTCTCCTATTCCTTTCGTACTTGGAGGGGCTGTTGTCCGTTAACAGGGGGGCCATTCTGGCCCGCCCCTCATTTTAACTGGGCAGTGGGCTGTTTTTCTCTGAATAGTACCTGCCTCAATTGGTTCCTTATTATACAGCCTCTGCCCATAGTCTACGAAGTACCTCCCCACCATAATTTTCATTTGCAATACCACTTTGACACTTATCATCTGAAGGTTTTACTGTGGGCCATAAAATAACGACCCTCTATCTTGCAATATTTATAGACTTGAGATTGCTATCAATGGCCACACCGACAGCTATTCTTCTATTTCCTCCTGGTATACAAGCCCCTATTTACCCCTGCCTCTGCGGCCTCTACAATAGATTTGCTCTTGGCCACACGCCGTGGGGAATTATACCATTCGACTTCTACATATGAGGCGTTGAAAGGCCTCATATGTAGAAGTAAAGTGGTGAAAGTGGTGTAAAGAAGTGGTGTAAGTCACATTTTCAACTTTTTTCATTTGGGGTCAAATATGTAAACTCCATGTTCAACTTATGGTGTAATTGTAAATAGTTATTATTTGCAATATTGTAATAATTGTTATGAATTATAATTTGTTCAATTTATGGTGGAATTTTTTGTAGTTTTGGCAGTTAAACTCTTTTGACTTACACCACATGACTTACTGACTTACACCACTTTGCCTTTCACCGCCTCATATATAAATATATCTTATCCGATAATTTAGAGTATTTTGAAAGCATTCAACTCTGCAGAATCCAGCTGGATTTGCAAGAGTCAAAATATTTTCCTTTCATTATCCCACGAGGCCTGTTTCAAACAAACAAAAGAAGCTCTCATGCTGCAGTGCTCCTAGCCACAACTATTTCCATTTCCTGCATTAGAGGTATTTTGGAATTAAAACCGATATATAAAAAAAAAGGCTTCTTCGTGATTGTTATAGAGAAATAGCATTATTTCATATCCAACGAAAAATTTTTAGCTGCTGGAGATGACAGTTTTAATAGTAACCCCATTCTAGGCACTGACATCGTGTGTAAGCCTCTTTTGCACCCTGGAGAGATCTAGACAATTTATTGACGTCGGAAGTTATAAATGAACAGTTGAGATGTAACGGTCCTCTTATCTCCTATTTCCGACGGGAGCGGTGAAGCCTCGACTCCGCGGAGATATTACGCGTATAGAGGGGAAAAAGCTTGTAAAATCAGCTGCCTCCCACGCACATCGGTTTCACGTCTTATATATGCAGGCATGCAGGCCCGTGAAACGCGCGCTTTTACCTGCAATTAAAAACAAATATACAAATATGCACCCGCTCTATTTCAGAGCTTTCAGTGAGTTAGCAAATATTTGAGCTTATAAACAGCGACGAATTATTCAATTTTACGGAATTATTCAATGTTCCTAATAAACATTTCAAGAGCTTATCTGTACTGTGAGTACTATCAGAATATAAATGCTATCAAAAGAAAATTCCATATGAGATATTTTCCCTATAGACCTTTGAATTAAATATATATATATATACAGAGGCTGTTCGCACATTTTTTAGACGATTTTGGTAAGCGGTAATAAAAAATCGTTTGCTGCAAAAGAAAAAATTGCAATTGTACTATGTTTTGAAAAGTCAAAATTATCGTCTGAAGGCTTGAAAGTTTTGTTTTTATTCGAAATGGCGTTTTTAACAAAGCAATGGTTCGAAGGCTACATTTATGCTCTTTCCGAAGAGAAATATGCATACTCCGTTATCCAAAAACGATATGAGAGTCATGGTTATGTGATATCTAAAGCGTCGATAGGAAATATCGTCAACAATAAAGGAAAAAAAACGTCAAATTGGAGCCTCAAGTGGGACAAAAATTCCAAACAAGTATCCAAGGAAAAAACGGACATCTTCGACTATTGCAAAGGTACGTTGTTTAATGTTAAAAGAAAATCCCCCTAGTCAAAGGACAGTTGCAAAATCATTAAAATGCTCGGTGTCCACTGTAAACAATATGATAAACGTTGATTTAAATCTTAAGAAAGCGAAAAAACGCAATGTGCATCGTCTTCTTCCAAATCATATCGCTGAACGCAGGACACGCTGCAGAATTCTATATGAGAAACACTTATCCAAAGAAAAATGGAAAACAATTGTCACAATAGATGAATCATGGGTGTATTTAAATGATTGCAACAAAAAAAGAGCCATTTATTATCATAAAAGGGGAGAAAAAATTTAAGTACATGGTTCAAAGAATCGAAAGAAAGTTTTTCTAAGGGATTCATGATTGTTGCTGGTTTTTCTTACAATGGCAAGTTGAAAATAAAGAGAGAGGAAAAAAATGTCAAGATTAACTCCAAATACTATCAGGAACATATTTTATCGCCAATTTTTCTGAATGAAATACCATCGCTTTACCCACAGTGCCATCAATCTGTGAGACTCCATCAGGACAAAGCTAGCAGTCACACATCAAAATCCACTGTAAATTTCCTAAAAGAAATGGAACAAAAAACTGGTATCAAGGCCATACCCTTCACTGGTATCCCTACTAAATCTCCCGATGTATCACCTATGGATTTTTGTGCTTTCGGACTTTTAAAATCTGCATTATCCAAACGTCGTCCCAAAAACCTTACAGGACTCTGGAAAGCTGTTCAGGAGGAATGGGATAGAATACCTCTTCTGACACTTCAAAAGGCATTATTATCCTGGAAATTGCGGTGTCGAAAGATAGTTCAGAATAAGGGATGTCAAATAGAACATTTAAAACACAAGAATTTTATGCAATTTAATTTTGAGAATACAATATACATCGTCTAAAAAATGTGTGAACAGCCTCTGTATATATATATATATATATATATATATATATATATATATATATATATATATATATATATATATATATATATATATATATATATATATATATCTGTGGCTTGGTACAAGAAGTGCCTAAGTCAGTTTCTCCAAGATAACTTTGTTTGCTTACGTCTGTTTAAAGAAATATTATTTTCAAAGTAAGAAGTAACCAAGTCTGTACAATGGATTAGAAAACACTTTTAAAGCATCGAACAGATATAGGTACTTCTTACATTGAAAATAATATTTTTTTTAATGAGACATAAGCAAACAAAGTCGTCTTGGAGAAAACTGACTTAGACACTTCTTGTACCAAGCTTATATATATATATATATATATATATATATATATATATCTGTGTGTATGGGCGTATAAATATATACGTATATATAAATACGTGTAAATATGCTTCTGAAATACAGTATATTTATCTATTTATTTACTTCTATATTTCAAAAAAATATTTGATTGTAAGATTTAAAGTTAACTGTGAATTAATAACTTTCTCGTCAAGTTCTTAAAACTTCCTCGTGCCACACATAAGACATATTTTGTTCAATTTAAAAAGATAAAAAAATAGCGTTTTTTTTCTTGTGTATATAAGTCTATGAATCATTGAATCCATACAAGAGTATATACTCTGTATATTCAACAATTCAAAAATGCTTGAAGAACAAGGCAAATTTTAATAACTTTGTGTACTCTATACCCGCAGTTCATTCATCTTCGGCATGACTGAATCAGGTTAATATGAGAGTAAACCCCGATATATAAGACATTTTCTTCCCTGAAGACCAAATCTTTTGCAGTGTTATTCCCTGTAGGGGAACAAAATAATTATCTTCGGATAAACGGCGCGTTAACGCATATTATCTGAAACTAATCTCTACTTGAGAGCAGGGTATAGGATCGCTTTTTCTCAACAATGCTTTCAGTTAGAGTGAAACCACATTCTTTTTTAAAAACCCAACATATTTATGTCTTACAGGAACTACAGTCATCAAGTATAATAATATGGGAGTTATCTTACGATGTTTTACGTATAATTCATTTTATTTCCCTAAATAGATCCTCCTGAACACGAAACAAAACCTAATAATTTATGTTACACAGACATAAACACACACACATACATACATATATATATATATCTGGTATAAAGGGCTTAAGTCAAAAATAGTGATTTAAATGTGCCAAGTTAATGACTTTTATACCAATCGCAGAACAATAATTTCGACTTGAGTATTTTTCACGAAGAAATGTACTTTTGAACACAAAATTGAAAGACTTAAGGCCTTTTATACAAGTCAAAAGATTTTTTTATCAATACTAACAAATTTCTTAAAGTCACTTTTTTTTACTTAAGCCCTTTATACCGGGCACTATATATATATATATATATATATATATAAATATATATTAGGGTGGGTCAAAAAAATAAATATTTTTTTCGGAACGCCTTAGTGTGGAAAAGTTGCCTATTGTAATGAGAAGAAAAACGACATAAAAAAATTTAAATCGGTTAACATCTTCCGTTCGCGCATTAATTTTATTTCACTTAAATTTTATGAAAAACTGCAAAACTCGCGATATTTTTGTACTTTTTTTTCTGTTAGTTAAAACTTTTAAATAAACACGCTTTAGTTTTTTATGCTTGTTTTATGGTTTAAATGACCAAAATAAATTAAATTCTGATCATAAATATAATTTTTTCCGTTCGCGCAACGTCTTTGAATAAACAGAAATTTGACAATTTTTCCCAATTTTCAATGTGCAACTTTTCGCTCGATTTGCTAGAACAGAACGACCCAGAACTCACCACGTGGAGGTGGTTGCACGTCGAGTTGCACCCACATCCCACCCAACCAACCATCCAATTGTTGGGTGTGGTATTTACATTATATTTACATCTATTTGCAGATATTTTCCATAGAGTAGGATTCTTTGGCTTACCCTGTTTTTTACTTTTTCTTTTTTATATCTATACACATTTAAAGTCGGATTTTTTTGAGAAATGAGGCACAACCGATCTAGACTTCAGTGTTGCTCAGATATAGCCATCTCTAGCTTCATATCCACCTACTTTATTCGAGGCCTCTTTCACAATTTTGACGCACCTCTCCGTATCCTGGGTGTGACGGGGAAACTTTAGTATTTCTCTGATGGGAATAGTGTAAGAATTGATGAATGATTTAATATCATCTTCTATTTGGTTCCGCCGCATTGGGGGAGGATACACCACACAAGAATTCCAGTTAATAATTTTAATGCAATCAGAAGTTTATCTTTGGTGGTACGAAATTTCTAACAGTCTTCTTCCTTGGGACGGTTTGTCTTGCTTTTAAGTTCCTTCCGTAACCAAGTTCTCGAATATTATGTTCTTTTTCATCAACAAGCATTGCCAACAGAACATTCTCTGGGTGTGCAAAAATGCCTTTCGTTGAATTACTGGATCGACAACTTGAAGTAATTCGTCGGATATATACCGTAATGTTTGGATTGCTTGAAAGACATGTTTTAATCCGTCAGTAAAACATTTGCCGTTTTTTATGGCATATATGATTTCAAGATGAAGCCAACTATTTCTTTTAAGTTTCCGGATGGATCTGATGAACTTATATACAACCTAAGGACTCGGTTGGCCGCAGTTAGCCATCTGGAATGGGACAAAGGACCAGGGTCCCTATTTGCCAAGTCTTCTGGGCAATTTCCCAAGGTGATTGCATTTGAAATGTCCAACTGTTGGTCTTTACTCAACAAATCTCTGCCTATATCAAGAATCGAACAATCTATGGGTTCATAATCGACCACAGGGAGTTTTTCACAGCAAATGAGCTGCTGCCCGCTAAAAGAATTACGTCCTGCAGTTTGACCGTCAATATGTTGGAAATTGTGGCGAAAAGGAAGCTCATTAAAATGCAGGAGGCACATGCTTCTCTGTAGCGGGCGTACTACATGATTTTCTAGTCGGTTGGTGACACCGTTCTTCCATCCAGTGCTGGTTATAGTGGCCTCACACCATACTACAGTGGAACCTCGCATAACGAGCATAATTCGTTCTAGAGTCTTACTCGTAATGCGAAACACTCGTTTAGCGAAACAATTTTTCCCATATAAATTAATGTAACATTCAATAATGCATTCCATGACAAAAATACTCAAAATTTTTTAGATGTAACGTTTATTATTTAAAGAAAATTACTCATACATAAATTCTTAAGGAGCAAAATCATCCATATGTAGTTTATTATTTACGAATTTATGACACATATCTAATTTTTTTACTAGAAAGCTATCTAGCGACATTTGTTTTTCTCGGCGCTTCAAAACTTGCTGAAAATGTGTCACCGCATTGTCATTGAATAAATTTATAGCACGCATAGCTACCGTCTTATCAGGGTGATTCTTTGTAAATTACGATGCAACAATTTCCCATGCTTTCATCATTTCTTTTATTGCGCCAGAAGATTGTTTCTTTGCTGTTTCTTCGTCCTTCTCCACTGACAAACTCTCCTCTACAACTGCTTGCCGTGAAAGACACCGCAATTCTATTAGCTGTTCGGTGGTCAGCTCTTGGTTGTGCTCTTCCACAAGCTCCTCAATATCATTGTTATCCTCCAGTCTCATGATATTTGCTTCTCGAACCATCCATGACTACCCTTAAATACTTATTTTTCGGCCGTTGATGACGCTGGTGACGTGAAGATCCGAGTGACGTGAAGAGGGGACTTCCTTCCACGTGACTGGTTATGCGAAATGTTGCTCGTTAAGCGATCCATTTTTTTACGATTTATTTTGCTCGTTATGCGAAATACTCGTTATGCGAAATGTTGCTCGTTAAGCGAACCATTTTTTTAAGATTTATTTTGCTCGTTATGCGAAATACTCGTTATGCAAAATGTTGCTCGTTAAGCGAGCCATTTTTTTACGATTTATTTTGCTCGTTATGCGAAATGTTGCTCGTTAAGCGAGCCATTTTTTTACGATTTATTTTGCTCGTTATGCGAAATACTCGTTATGCGAAATGTTGCTCGTTAAGCGAGCCATTTTTTTACGATTTATTTTGCTCGTCATGTGAAATTCTCGTTATGCGAGGTACTCGATAAGCGAGGTTCCACTGCACTTCTAGCATTTCTAGTGATATTGATAGTTCAGGCAGACGATAAATAATGCTTTGAGTTATATCATTTGATGAACTCGAGGAAGGAGATACATGTCCATTATAAGTTGATCCAGGTTCCTGGATAAGAGAATAGTGTTCATCTTTCACATTCCTGCAAAATTGCTTGGCATTCAATTTTTCGATGAACAAGGTATCATCTTTTCGTCCGTCAAAGAGAAGACCCCAACTTTCCTCAGGGGGTGTGAATTGACTTTTCAAATCCGTAGTAACACTACTCTTGTCTCTTCTTATTTTACACTTATCAACCTCATAGAAAGAATCTTGTTTTGTTCTAGCAAAACGAACGAACAGTGAAAATTGCGAAATATTGATAAATTTATGTTTTTTCTAAGACGTTGCGCGAACGGAAAAAAATTAGATTATTGATCAGAATTTAATTCATTTAGGTTATTTAAACCATATAACAAGCATAAAAACTAAAGTATGTTTAATTTAAAAGTTTTGACTAACAGAAAAAAAATTCTAAAATATCGTGATTTTTGCAATTTTTCATAAAATTTAAGTACGATGCTCGAACGGAAGATAATAACTGATTTTAATTTTTTTTCTGAGCCGTTTTTCTTCTTATTATAATAGGCAACTTTTCTGCACTAAAGCGTTCCGGAAAAAAAATATTTATTTTTTTCGAAACACCCTAATCTGTATATATAAAACAGTTCCGTAACTGACTCACTGACTCACTGACCTACAACGCACAGACCAAACCGCTGGACCTAAAGGGCTGAAATTTTGCATGGCGATTCTTCTTATGGTGTAGGGGTGCACTAAGAAAGATTTTTGAAAAATTCTTCTTAGATTTTTTAAAATTAATTTTTCAAGCTATTTTTGTAACTTTTTTTAAGTTTACATTTAAAATAATAATTTGAGGGTTATAAAATTTATATCACGAGAAAGATCATAAAAGTTCCTTTAAAATGAAAGCTTTTTCGAACCTTTACCTCGATTTTCTGATTTTTGGTGAATTTTTAAAGATTAATTTTAATAATTTAATTTATTAAATGCCGATCACGTGATTTCTTTTTCTGGTACTTTAAATAAATTCATCGTCACGTGCATAACAACTAAATAGACAAAAAAAATATTTTTTTCCTTTTTAATGCAGCAGACGATTGGATATTATCCAAAAAAATAAATATCCCTTACGATTTTTTTATAAATATATATATATATATATATATTACATCAATTGTATAAATTGATGGTCGTATTTATTATAAATATATATATAAATATTTTTTTTGGCATTAATTGGATACATTGACTGTTGTATTTAATTTGAATGTACTCCGTAGCGAAGCGCGGGTTTTTAGCTAGTATAGTACATATCCTCTCTATCATGAGGATTGTAGGGAAGTCTAACACCACAGACAGAGGAAGCAAAAGTTAATAGACAAAATATATTTGTGACAGGAATGTGCTGTGTTCAGCAGCAAAAGCTGTCCACAACAGTCAAATAGTCGTCTAAAGCACAATAATGAGCTGTACGTGCTTAAGTAGATCTAGAGTGGAGGAAATACATCACTTTGATGTTATACATTGTAACAATAGAAAATTGTCTGGAATTTTTATTGCCTTTGTATGTTAAACTCTCAGTCAGAAAAATTTTGCCTGGCTTAAAATAGGTTTTAAACATAGCTAGTTAAACACTTCAATAAGACCGTCTTATAATAATTTCTTTCTGTGTTTAGTTTTTGTTGGAATAAGAGCAGAAGGCAAGCAAGACAATAGAGTAAATAACAGATGCACGAGTATTTTGGAAGTGCTGATCCTGTATGATTTTAGCATTTACATTATTGCAGGATTTTTCTAAAATGTTTCTTTTAAATAATTAAAATTGTTTTCCTATGAATTTTGGAACAAAGTTGTTCATTACCCGTGCTAATGGGCGGTGGAAACGTATACATTTAAACACACGTGTTAAATAATTGAATGAGTATTTAAGGGGACAGTGGACATTCAAAATTGGGAAATTTGTCCAAAAATTCCATTTTTTTTAATTTTATTGAATTGTGAAACTACGGACGAGTAGGAATGCGTTGCAACAAGAATTTTCAATTTCTGCGATTACTTTCCTAGTTATAGGCATTTGTATTTAATTTAGATATTATGTGGTTACTAATAGCAATAACTTTAAACGCGTTTTTCTCAAAATAAAAATGTTCATGTCATACGAATATTCAAACTGCTGCAGGCGCTTTTCTGATTATCGTATTGCTTTGAAATTTAAGTTTTATATACTTAACTGTATATCAAATAAATCTTATTGAAAAAATTTTTCGTCGTAGCTCAAAATTTCTAAATTTTGTACTCGAAAACATGATTTATAGGTATTTTGCGTAATGAAAAGGGTGTTTTCACTATTATTATTTTTTCTCTTTATATTTTAAATGAATGCTTAAAATAAGCAATAAGTTTCATTGTTAATTTTATAAGGTATCCTGTAAATAAAAATTGCCATGTTATATGCAAAAGATATGCGCATGGAACATTTTTAATTAGTCCAATTTTTGATATAATTCATAATTCATAAATTATTAATATTTCATTTTTAAATTTTAACCTCTTTTACATATCTATGGTACTAATCACATATTCAAATTTCAAGCAAATCCATTCAAAACAAAAAAAGTTAGGTTTGAAGGTCCACTGTTCCCTTAAGTTTTTGAGGGAATAAAAACACCGAAGTTAAACGTTGTGATTATTTTACTTATTAAAATAGTACGGCTGTAAGAGAAAGGACTTAAATTTCCTTTATATTTCCCAGTGCCTGAAATGTAAAGTGTAATCTCCATAAGAAATTTTTTTATCCTTCTTTCGTTTCATTTCTTTCGTATTTCATAATAAAAAAAAAATCACTAAAAAAATCCCTGAAATAGCTGTTTTTTTTAATAATTTTCTCTTATTCGCCGAAGTAGTGAAATAATCTAATTTGTAACAAGTAAGCCTGGCGCGGTGGCCCAGTTGGCAAAGGCGACGAGCCAGTGATCTGAACGTCCCTGGTTCGATACCCGTCGCTGACAAATCCACGTCCGTGTACGCTAATAGTGGCCGGGGCACTTAAAATAGGTTGTGACTGCAATGTCCTCCAAGTTCTCCAAATTTACCTCTGGAGGTGCGGGGTCAAAGTGTACCGGTCTCGTCACTTGACTCGGGTCAAAATGACGGGACCGGACCTTTAGCCAAGTCGGACTCCGAACCTTGTGGTGCTAATTCAAAATCGGAGCCACACCATTCAGCCCGATAGCCTATATGATAGCCTATATGATACTTGATCTGATCTTGCTGCCGGTCAAGGGGCATAAGGAACGACATCAACAAGTAACCTAAGGGGTCCTAACTAGTCTCAATTTCTTAGTTTGATATTTGACATACCATTAGTTTTAGGCTTATTTAGATTAGTAATATAACTATTTTTTTTTGTCGTCTGAGTTTATAGTTTAATATCTTACCTCCAAAAATTAAAAAAGAAACTGAATACGCATTTTTAAGGCGTCAATAAAGACATTTATCTTAAATATAAACTTAACGACATCACAAGAAACAGTAAATGCGAAATATGTCAATTTTATAATATAAATGTGCCATACCTCAAAGCGTTGTCTTCTATGTATTATTACCGGAAGTTGTTGCTTGTTCCTAATGCCTCCTGGCCGGATGTTCCAAACCAGGTCCATAAAGGGTTCGTATTGAGTACCACGGCTCTGGTTTGTAATAGCACCACACGGGTTGGAGTCCGACTTGGCTAAGTGCCACCACAATTTTATCCCAGGGGCGACAGCTGGTGGGATCGTACCTTCCCTGACCACTGACCTCATAGAAGGACTTTCTGGTCTACGGATTTAAGGTACCTATATCCGGCCTATACACAAAGGTATTTAACGGCACTTGCCGAGATACGATCCGAGGACCCTCAGTACCGAAAGCCGACGCGCTACCGAAAGGTTACCTCGGGCCCATTACTGGAATCATTAGATAGGGGATTATAATGGTCGATTTCACGTATCTCATACCTACTGCTATTTGTCATTGTTACAGAAACTGTAATAGGATATGTCGATACCATAGCTACTGCTTATTATCGCTTTTTACTATGGAAATGCTTTTGGATTCAACCAACAGCTATCGAAAAGTCGGTTTCGAAATTTACATTGAGCGTTTATTTCGCTTTTTATCAATGCAAGATTCGCTTCTAGATTCTTCTAAAAATATTGCTTTTTTTTAAACTTTATACCATAATAGTTGTGATTGATTGATTGAGTGTTTTATTAGATGTTTTCGTGTAATAACCTGTTTGAAAATTATCGCATTTTTTATATATTCATTTTTACTTACAGAGTGTGCACAGTCCTCAGTACATCGACGACCGATTTCGGCATTATAATGCAGAACAACAAAGTTACAGTCCTCTCAATGGTGAGTCAAAAGATCCTTCATCAATTTATGCAATTGTTCCTAACTTTGAGGAAAAATACAGGCTTTTTTTTAAGGTTCAGTGGGGGGTGCCTCTAGCGAAAAGCTGTAAATAAAAGGGAATAAAAATAAATGAAAATCCAAGATTACCACTTAGAGCTTTGAAAACGTGAGTAAGAGTGAGTGCTCAAGGACGATTTCTCTTCCAGGGCAAGACCGTGACATCGATATGCGACATCGATAACAAAACATCGATGTTTTGAAACATCGATATTCAATATTAAAACATCGATGCTAATAAAACATCGCCCCAAAACCATCGATGTTTTTAAATATCGATGTTTTAGAACATTCATGTTTTAAAACTGGTTTAGTAATCTCTAACATTAATGTTACTTCCGTTAGTAGTGGGGGGAGGGGGTGATTTAATTTTACTCTCTGATTGGGCAGACACAAATGACAAAAACTTGGTAGCTTTGGGCTACACTGATGATTCAAAATTCTCGTTGTAAATACCGCCATGTTTTGCCTTCAAATGTCCAGATAAATTCGTGGTATTGCCAGAAGTTTTGAGGCACTTAAGGCAAATATTGCATTTCGCCAATTTGTCAGAGGTTTTGTAAAAATATTTCCAAACGGTACTTTTGGGAGGCATCTTACTAATAATATGAACGTCAACTTATATAAAAACCAGCACAAAACAAAGACTTAAATGGATGCACTCGTGTATATACTATTTGTAAAATAAAACCCCATGGAAGGTTCTGGAGTGTCAGGAACATTCCAAGCGCTCTGATTGGTTCATTGGTTGTTAATTGTCATTTGTCTGTTTGCTAAGGAATCATTCCCCCTTTTGTATTCGTCCTTTTCAGAATTCAGACTTACATTTAATGAGTGTGAAAATTATGCTACGTGGTAAATTTTTTTAATTACGGTACTTTTTCATTAAAATAAACATCGAGACAACGCAAAACATCGAGCACAAAACATCGATGTTAAAAAAACATCGGCTTCAATAAATCGATGTTTTGATAACATCGACATCGATGTCGCATTCCTAACCGTGATGACACATTGCTTACAAAAATTAATCAGGTATATTGACTCGATCTGTACAGCTAACTTGGCATGGATTTCGCATTCGAAATGGATGATTACATTTAAGAAACATGTACAATGGTACAAAACTTTATCTTTCTCAACGAAAAGCTTATATGTAAGGTCCCTGATGCTTTGAATCTGCTTCTTATATTTTTTAATTAGCAAAGCACTAGTACAGTAACCAAATAATATATTTGTTCTTTAAAAGGGTCAAAGAAAGGACCAAAGTCAAGATACTGAATAGTTACTATCCTGCGATTAATATATATATGCAGTCGAACCCCGTTATAATGAACTTCATGGGACCAAAGGGTTTGTTCGCTTTCTCCGGTGGTTCGCTATATCCGAACCGTTAAGAAAAATGCTAGAGTTCACAAAATGTATAACTCATTAGCTGCAATGTGTATTCAATAATGATAAATTAAAAAATGATAAAATCTATTAAAAGTAGTCATTAATGAATTAAATCGATTAAAATCGATTACATTAAACTGACACAATTCTAATTAAATAATGTACAATAGGAAAACGACGGGACTAAAATTATGGTTCGTTATATCCGTGAGTTCGTTGGTGAATTTTTAAAGATTAATTTTTAGAATTTAATTTATTAAACGCTGATCACGTGATTTCTTTTTCTGGTACTTTAAATAAATTTATCGTCACGTGCATAACAACTAAATATACAAAAAAGTTTTTTTTTCTCGCTAATGCGGCAGACGATTGGGCATTATTTTGTCTATAAAAATATCTCTTACGATTTTTTTATAAATATATTTTTTTTTACATCACTTGTATACATTGATCGTCGTATTTATTATAAATAAATATATATATATATATATATATATTTAATTTTTTGGCATTAACTGCATACATTGACTGTTGTATTTAATTTGAATGTAGTTTGTAGCGAAGTGCGGGTTTTCTGCTAGTATATATATATATATATATATATATATATATATATATATATATATATATATATATATAGATAGATAGATAGATAGATAGATATATATATATATTTAATTTTTTGGCATTAACTGCATACATTGACTGTTGTATTTAATTTGAATGAACTCCGTAGCGAAGTGCGAGTTTTCTGCTAGTATATATATATATATATATATATATATATATATATATATATATATATATATATATATATACAGTAACCACCGCTTATAGTGATCAGTGGTTATAAGAATCAACCGTTTATAAGAATCAATATCGCAAAAACAAAAACAAATGTATTATTTCCATGTTAAAATTTCCGCTTTAAAGAATCAATCCACCGGTTATAAGAATCAGTTTGCAATCTTCGAATTCCTTTCATTTTTCCAAAAAATGCCACTTGAACTCTCAAAAGGTACGAAATTCTTTCTTAAGTTTTTGAAAAGAAAGATTGATAAAACTTTGGGGTGGAAAACAGTCGTAAAATACATTCCTTTAGACATAACATAAGAGTTTCTCCTTGTACGCTTTTGCTAAACACTGTCTTATAAGCTTTACCCAGGGGCACCTAACCCGCCCGGGTCCGATTTCACTTTTCTCCAGACAGGCACTCCTTTTTCCCCACCACTTACTTCCTGGTTGCGGATTTCTAGACCCTGAAACACATAAATCTTCCGCGAAGTGTCCACCATCACTTACGCAAACGGGACCATGGATTCCGCACTTCAAACCGTGAAACGTAAACGGATCCATTTTGCTGAATCAGATGAACCAGATGCTGAATCAAACGTTTCACGGTTTGATTCAGAATCAAACCGTGAAACGTAAGTTATGAAGTTCATCTTCATCTGAGACTGTAATAAGCATACGTCGCTAGTATTCACTTTAGTTTTCTAACAAAATTGCCAGTTAGTGTTAGAACTTTTTGATAGTCGAATTCAAATATGATAAAAACAAGGAAAACTCTTAGTTTTTCTGAAAAACAGAACTTCTTAATTAGATATGATGCTCTTCCAAAGTGTAGTCAAACAGAAGCTGCCTCTTGTTGATTTTATAATCATGTGTTGTTACTTATAGGTCTAGAAATTGAGTATTTTTAAAATTATAAAAAATAATTTTAATAAATGATAAATAACGTAAATTAAATGTGCCTGTGGTAAATTATGTATATATGTGCCTGTGTGTTTATATATATGTACAAGTATATATTTGTGTATGTGTGCCTGTCCAAAGGGAAGTTTCGGTTATAAGAATCAACCGCTTATAAGAATCAAAAGCAGTAATAACAAACGTGATTCTTATAAGCGGAAATCACTGTATATATATATATATATATGTATGTATATATATATATATATATATATATATATATATATATATATATATATATATATATATATATATATATATATATATATATGTATATATTTATATGTATATATTTATATGTATGTATATATATATATATATATATATATATATATATATATATATATATATATATATATATATATATATATATAGATAGATAGATAGATATATATATTTAATTTTTTGGCATTAACTGCATACATTGACTGTTGTATTTAATTTGAATGAACTCCGTAGCGAAGTGCGAGTTTTCTGCTAGTATATATATATATATATATATATATATATATATATATATATATATATATATATATATATATGTATGTATATATATATATATATATATATATATATATATATATATATATATGTATATATTTATATGTATATATTTATATATATATGTATGTATATATATATATATATATATATATATATATATATATATATATATGTATATATTTATATGTATATATTTATATGTATGTATATATATATATATATATATATATATATATATATATATATATATATATATATATATATATATATATATATATATATATGTAATCATATATATGTATGTATATATATGTATGTATATATATATATGTATATATATATATATATATATATATATATATATATATATATATATATATATATATATGTATATATATATATATATGCATATATATATATATGCATATATATATAGATATATATACATAGATATGCATATATATATATATATATATATATATTATATATATATATATATATATATAATATATATATATATATATATATATATATATAATCTTTGGAAGGACTTGTGATTCTTCTGATTAAGAAAGACCACGGATATCTTGAGATCAGCTCTTTCCGAAGGAACCTTAAACGACTCGGGTGCATCGATCGCTCTGAGATTAGTGACACCGTCCCTCCGAGAAGCGTCATAATTAATATCTCTCGGCCCCAGGCCTTCAATCAAACGAGCGTTTGCCCCGGCACTATCATTTAAGAGAATCCCTCGCCGTGCAAACGATTTAACGAGACAATGGGGGCTCTTTCCCAGCCTTGGGACCTCGCCTATTTCTCGGTTCACCTCGGGATCGAGTTACCTTATCATATTCCCCCCATATTCCACCCTCGCCTTTTTTTAGGGGTGTGTTTTTTTCCTTTTAATATTATATTTTGGGTTTCGTGTTTCGAAAGTGCGTTCGAAACGATATGAATTATATCGGTAGAGAAGTTTACGCTGAAATTAAGACTTCATTATCTTTTCTTTTCCATCTTGAAAAAAAGGCTTATACAAATAAAAATAACAGCATTATATATATATATATATATATATATATTGATTGATTGTTGTTGTTGCTAATGCCCCCTGGTTGGAGGTTCCATTCACCAGGTCCTAATAGGCTATTGGGCTGAAAGGGGCGGCTCCTGTTTCGAATTAGCACCACAAGAATCGGAGTCCTATTTCGCTAAATGACCGGTCCCGTCATTTTGAACCGAGTCTAGTGTCGAGACCGGAACACTTGACCACGCACCTCCAGAGGTAAATTTGAGAACTTGGAGGACATTGCAGTCACAACCTATTTCAAGTGCCCCGGCCACTATTAGTGAACACGGCTGTGGATTTTGGGATATATATATATATATATATATATATATATATATATATATATATATATATATATATATATATATATATATGTATGTATGTATGTATATATGTATGAATGTATGTGTGTGTATATATTCAGCATGTAAAACTCCAAACGTAAAGATTTATCCCAAAGGGTGTTTTAATGAAAAATACCAAACCTCAGAAGTTTAAAAAACATCGGCTTAAAGATTCCATCAGATTCAAGCTCACCTATAGCCAGCGTGAGTTGCTATTTCCTGATATTTTCAGGATAAGTCTGATATTTTCACACGGAGGGAATAAAATTACGGTAGTGAGTTCTTTGCAAAAAAAAAAAGTCTAACCGGCAGAAATACACGGAATTATAAAAATATGCCAATTTTCTTCAGGCTTTTCACTCGAATTACTCGATTTTCGAGTTTCTAAAAATAAATGCTTTCAAACAGGATTAACGGGGGGACACTTTTGACATTCTTTAAAATATCCGAAACTTTCGCAGTAGTGAATTACACACCTGAATCTTTTACTCTAGCGGTCTTCAACCTGGCACAAACGAAAAGCATATTAATACCGGGTGGTTATAATTAAAGTTCCCCTATAAACGGCATCCTACAGCGTAAACGGGTGAAAGGAATGCAACGGAATTTGGTACATGGGCTGTACACGAGATGGGCTCAAGGAATTTCGGAAAAAAAAATTAGTTCCAAAATGTCCACCAGAGGGCGCCTTTTAGGGAAAAACATGAAATTTAACACAATAAGCGACCAAAACGGAATACAGAAACAATATTAACATTTATTGACTAGTTTCTGATCACCTTGTCATCGAACCACATTAAGTAAAGGTAAAGGAGAAACAATAACAGTTCAGTTTGCAGAAACAAGAACAGATTAGGACGAAATTGCACAAGAGGACCACGTTCGCCGGATCTAACTCCGTGCGATTTCTGTTTATGGGGATATTTAAAAAGTCCGGTGCATCGTGGAGGTGTTGCGACGATGGATGACTTAAACAACTCTATAACGCTTGATGTGCGAAGCCTCACAACTGATCAGTTACGATCTGCTGTTGAACACACTGTCCATCGACTTGAAATTTTGCAGGTGAATGAAGGTGGTCACGTGGATCAGCTTTCCCTACATCGTCCTGGACACGATTAACAACTGCTCCTCTTGTGCAATCTCGTCCTACTCTGTTCTTGTTTCTGCAAACTGAACTGGTTTTGTTTCTCCTTTACCATTAAGTAAAGGTATACCTTTACTTAATGTGGTTCGATGACAAGGTGATCAGAAACTAGTCAATAAACGTTAATATTGTTTCTCTGTTCCGTTTTGGTCGTTTATTGTGTTAAATATCATGTTTTTCCAGAAAAGGCGCCACCTGGTGGACATTTTGGAACTATTAAAAGTAATCCTACGTTAATAACCCGCGGTAGTTTCGTTAGAAGAGACTACCTGAAAATCTTTTTTATTATTTTTTTGGCTTTTTTACTATGGCAGCACCCTATTGGTGAGCCAAACATAGCTAACGTCATCATTGTCCTGGGACAAGCGGGAATCCAATCCACAACCTGGTGGTGAAGGTTCTCTGGGAATACCCGTGGGCCAAACCACTACGCCATCCAGCCGGCTTTAAAGTTCATTTTATTGCATTGTTCGACTGTCTCCAACTGAAATTCTGTTCTGACGTATATGTCTCTAGGATTACGTCGTCCACCTTAACCTGTGACGTCGGATCAAATTCAACATGGCCTACTAATGTATTATCTCCGCCCATCAGCCAGCTTTTGTTTCGTGTTTATTTCTGGTTAGAGTATTTCTGATTGGGTACCAGAATCAATAAGAGTCCCACGGTTGACATGGATGTGTTCAACCGTCGGAATTCGGCTTTAAACTGTAGGCCCCGGCCTGAAATGCTCTCGTGTAGCATGACCGCAGCGCTTTCAACCTACCAACTAGCGTGTTTATTTTTTCGTTGTTCTCGCTTTAGTTTGTTTCTTGTCGTTTACTTTCTTTTTTCTGTTCTTTTAGTTTCTCCATTATTTTAAAACTAGAAGGTAACCCGTCATTTTGACGTCGTAATACTAATAATGACGTCATAATGGAAAAAGTATATGAAAGTTAAAAAATATCCCGAATTATCTAACAATATTGCATTTAATCCACACCTTGTAAAAGCAAACCCTTTCATTATTTTTTTATTTATTTAGTTTCTCATGCGATTGGAGTAGTAGACTGCCATCCAGTTTTTTTACAGCTCACTACGCGATATGAATACTTGAGCTACTTGATTCATTCACATTCAAGTTTGTTTACTTTCAGAATTCATCGCAAAAGTAAACAGAGTTTTAAAAACTGTTAAATATACAGCTACAAACATCCAATTTTTTTTAGTTCTGAATGTTTTATAGAAAAATAGGCTGAACAAACGTGATTTGATGGAGAAGATATTAGTTGTTAGGTAAGAAAAAATTCTGATCCACATCTGAATTTGAAATTAAGCCTAACCGGCCGTTTGTTTACTGAGGGCTTCAATTGAAAGATGAGTACAGCCCGGAAGTGTTATACACAGACAACGGCGATTATATATATAATTTATTATTTTAATTGTTCTTAATGCTTTAATTTTTCTGAATATGAATTAGTTCAGTGCTTCCTCCCCGATCTAACATTATTGGAGTCAGAATAGCGAATCGACGCATTTAGGTCAGTTTTAGATTTTATTTAATTTATGAATCTTTCGTTCTTCCGCTTCAACTCAGTTTTCTTTTGATGCCATTTTTGTTTTATTTCATTTATTTCATTTTGAGGGGGGTTCTTTTTTTCGTTTATTTTCGTATTTTTTTTTTATTGTTTAACCTTTTCCTTACGGGGTGGGATAGCATGTATCCCAAGAATACGGACACAAGAATGAAAAAAAAAAAAAAAAAAATATATATATATATATATATATATATATATATATATATATATATATATATATATATATGTATATATATATTATATATATGTGTATATATATGTATATATATATATATATATATATATATATATATATATATATATATATATATATATATATATATATATGTATATATATATTATATATATGTGTATATATATGTATATTTATATATACGTATATATATATATATATATATATATATATATATATATATATATACATATATATATATATATTTATTTATTTATTTCTATATTTATATTTATATATATATATATATATATATATATATATATATATATATATGTATATATATATTATATATATGTGTATATATATGTATATTTATATATACGTATATATATATATATATATATACATATATATATATATATTTATTTATTTATTTCTATATTTATATTTATATATATATATATATATATATATATATATATATATATATATGTATATATATATTATATATATATGTATATATATTATATATATGTATATTATATATATATATATATATATATATATATATATATATATATATATATATATATATATATATATATATATATATATATATACATATATATATATATATTTATTTATTTATTTCTATATTTATATTTATATATATATATATATATATATATATATACCCCTTAATGGCCGTTCTTACAAAGGGGGTAGGAAATTTCCCGTTCTAAAGAGGGCATCGGAAAAATGAGCCCCGTAAGCTAAGGGTTAATGTCCATTCCCTATTTTTTCGTACATTTTTTAGCTAAATTATTTTTTCTATTTTAATTAAATTAACATATCATGAGAAAGAACGTATTCAGTATATTTTTTTAGTTCTTCCACTGATGAAGTAATGGAAAGAAAGCTCCGTCAGACGTGCCGATCGTGTGGTGTCAGAAATTATCTTCATTTATATTCTGGGACAAGCAAGTCTCAAATTAAAAGGGCATTTACCGAAATCTGTCATTAAAAAGCTTTATATAGTAACGTCTAATGAAACAATACAGGGTCGTCTCCATCACTCCAGGGCACCGCCTGCGATTTCTTTTTATAGTAGAACCCGTTTTCGGTTACTGTCAGACCACCATTCATTTATTTGGCTGACAAATTAAGTGGCACTCAGCTGGCTCCATTGAAGGCGCAACTTTTTAAGAGAAAAACAGTTTTTCTTCTCCTATACTGATACATGCTAGAGATTATGCACCTCCTGGACATTAGATTTTTAACAATTTCTCTTCTGAATGCTTAAAAATATAAATAATTTCCCTACGTAAAATTCTATGTTTTATTAATTTCTTGTTTTATTAATGCACTAGCTGAAAACCCGCGATTCGAATTAAATACAACGGTCAATGTATGCAATTAATGCAAAAAAAATAAATATATATATTTATAATAAATGTGATGATCAATGTATACAATTGATGTAAAAAATATATATATATTTCGAAAAAAATCGTAAGGGATAATTTTTTGGATAATATCCAATCGTCTGCTGCATTAGAAAGAAAACTGTTTTTTGTCCATTTAGTTGTTATGCATGTGACGATAAATTTATTTAAAGTACCAGAAAAATAAATCACGTGATCGGCATTTAATAAATTAAATTCTAAAAATTAATCTTTTAAAATTCACCAAAAATCAGAAAATCGAGGTAAAAGTTCGTAAAAGATATCATTTTAAAGGAATTTTTAGGATCTTTCTCGTGATATAAATTTTATAACCCTCAAATTATTATTTTAAATGCAAACTTAAAAAAAGTTACAAAAACAACTTAAAAATTTAATTTAAAAAAAATCTAAGAAGAATTTTTCAAAACTCTTTCTTAGTGCACCCCTACACCATAAGAAGAATCTCCATGCAAAATTTCAGCTCATTAGGTCCAGCGGTTTGGTCTGTGCGTTGTATGTCAGTCAGTGAGTCAGTTACGGAACTGTTTTATGTATATAGACTATTCTTTCCTACTGTGAATAATTTTTTACACAGAGAATCATCTTTCTGAATTATTTTAGAAAATTAGATTCAAAGTACCAAGTGCTTTATATCGTAAATTCTTAGGAATGGTTTCGCTTTATAATCATCTATTGAAAAAAGTTATGCTAGACATGAGAACATTTGTAATGTATTGTTTTTATACTGGTCCAGAACTTTGCTAATTAGCTGAAAGGCAGCTATTTTTCGCGTTAGGGGAGAAGAGCTATTTTATAACTATGAAATAATAATATCTTAAAATTAATCTGTACACGTATATAAATAAATTTAATATTCTACCTCAATCACGAGCACTCAGTTTATTAAAATCCCCAGCTAAATTAAGATTTGAGCTAATTAAAGTATTTTTTGTTACTAATATATCGTTAAATGGGATTACTCAACATGTTTTAAGGGGAAAAATAAAAATATTCATTTAACGATAAATTTGTACTCTTAAATTAAAGATAGTGACAGCCTACGTTCGGAGCCGATTATTAAAAAAAATGTTTTAGGAATTTTTTTGGTCCTTTATGGTAAAATAACATTTAAAAATAAAAAAATAAACAAAAACTTACCTGTAAATACCATACTTTTTATAAATTGGTCAATTTGAAGTAATTTTTAATGAAATTTAGCTAAATCACCTATCACTCTGCAAAAAATTTTAATGCTACTATTTTAATTTCTTTCTCACACATGATACGTATGACAGTTATCTTAAAAATGACCCACAATCTAAGAGAAATTTTAAAATGCAAAAGTAATACAGACAAATTTATGTTCCAATATAAAAAATTTCTCCAAATCGTCATTCCTTTCCTTATAAAAACAGCCCCAAATAAAAAACTATTTATTATACACCAATTATTGTGCGTCATTTCATTAACAATAGCATCTAAAACATTTCCTAAAAATTTTATCAAATTATATGCATTATTATGTGAAATATCATGATAACGGAAGAGATTTGTGCAAAAAAACATAATTCTGAGAAAAACGCATTTAAAGTTGTTTGTCACTTCAATTTTGTAGCAGACGATGTTTTTTAAAAATAGCTCTAACTCTGCTTCTAATTGCTGTAGAATGAAAATCAAAACGGTTTTGAAAAGAGAAAAGATTGAATTACACGATTCTTGCAAAAAATAAAATCGACCAAAATAGTCAAAAAATGACATTTTCAACGTAGGCAGTCATTTTATGACTATTTTGGTCATGTAGAATCGTGTAATTCAATCTTTTCTCTTATCAACACTGTTTTGATTTTCATTCTACATCAATTAGAAGCAGAATTATAGCTATTTAAAAAAACATCTTCTGCTACAAAATTGAAGTGACAAACAACTTTAAATGCGTTTTTTCTCAGAATTATGTTTTTTAGCACAAATCTCTACGGTTATCATGATATCTCACATAATAATGTATATAATTTGAAAAAATTTTCAGGAAATGTTTTAGATGCTATTGTTAATGAAATGACGCACAATAATTGGTGTATAATAAATAGTTTTGTATTTGGGGCTGTTTTTACAAAGAAAGGAATGACGAATCGGGAAAAATTTTCATACTGGAACATAAAATTGTATTACTTTTGCATTTTAAAATTTCTCTTAGATTATGGGTCATTTTGAAGATAACTGTCATATGTATCATGAGTGAGAAGGAAATTAAAATAGTAGCATTAGAATTTTGTGCAGAATGATAGGCGTTTTAGCTAAATTTCATTAAAAATTACTTCAAATTGACCAATTTATAAAAAAAGTATGCTATTTACAGGTAAGTTTTTGTTCCTTTTTTTAATTTTTATGTGCTATTTTACCATAAAAGACCAAAAAAATCCTTTAAAAAATTATTGTTTTTAAAAATTGACTCCGGGCGTAGGCAGTCACCTTAAATTAATGAAGGAGATACTATCAAATTTCTCTTACTGCCTCCGAAAAATAACTTTTAAACGTACCGGGAGAATTTTCCATATTTTAGACTATTATGCACTTTTTCACAGTCATAAACAATTAAATTAAGGCTAAGCATGTGATCTGGAACTCACCCCCGTACCCTAGAATATATCCCTTCCTCTTCTTTCCACAGCCTTGTCTCCCAAGATAAGCTTTTAACGCACTTCCTGTCGTTTAGGTCTTTTGGACCAGATATCGCCGCAGAAATATAAAAGTTATTTCTTTATGGGGTGAAAACCGCCCCCCCCTCCTCCGCTTCTAAACCCATTTAGAGAAGTCGTAAGGGACCTCGCGACACCCCTGCGCACGACATAAAGAAGATGCTACTTACAGTGGTATCTTGGGCAAAGGAAGTAGGTCAAATCTAAGAAGGCCATTAAAGATGCACAGTTATTCTAGCAATAAAGCAGAAGCAAGGGTGAAATCATCGGCAGTTTTAAAAAAATTGTGATATTCTAAACCTCTTTTTTTATAGGCACTTATCCGAGGTTTGTAATCGGGTTCGTATTATATATTGCGATAAATTCCGGAGCTTATTTTGAAACATGTTTTGTAAGAACTTAAAGTGTACATCCTCTCGTTTTAACGAATTCTCTTCACTCATTCTATGGCTACCGGGAATAGAAGAATGGGAAAACTTTTGTCTTGATAGCTAAAGATTTGAATTCCTGCGGCAGACAAATTCATGGGCAAGAGGTTTGATGAGTGCAGGGAAGGAGGAGTCGAACTCTCTCTTCACTACAACAGGGTGATTCCGCAATGACGTCAGTAACACTGTATTACTCACTTCATTCTTCAGGTGGTCATTTGCATACCGTTCTTTCATTTGTTTTTATGTATGAGATACTTTATGTTGCGGTCACACACATCTAGACAATTCTGCAGTACGCAGGCCCCCGACACCTATAGACACATTTGGGGGTCGATTAGTCACGGTCCTCCCCCCGAGGTCCCTTGAATCTCTTTGATGATCTGTGAAAAACCGACTGAGGGGAGGATCGCTGCAGAGCGGCTTTGCAGAGCGCACCCCATAAATCACTCGTTTTCCCCCTGAATACTGTGCAGTGCAAATGTGTGTGGCCGCCTTATTAGAATTCGGACTGGAAAACTAGTTTGTTTATCTGTCGATGATGATAAATTAATTCTTGAGAAAGTCCTCCACCCACTTCCTGTAGTAATTAGAGTCACGATCTTATACTATTACTCACAGTAATCTAAGGTAAACCAAGCCTTCTGTATATACGCTCTTTACGCTAAGGCTTTGATGGATCCCGGATAAGGCATGAGAGATCTTCTGCTATCTCCTCTTGTAATGCTGATTTACCAAGGCCCTCATATTAATGTAGCCAATAAGTTCTCAAATGTCCTGAGGTCCGAAATCTACAGCATTCGTGAAAGATAAACATGAAGTCAATTCACATGTTCCTGCTAAGACAGAGAGCTGCTAAAATAGTTTTGTATTCCAATGAATTCTCTAACTACGATCTTTAGATGACGAGATGAGATAGTTATTGTTTTTAAAAGTAACAGGGTTACTACAAAAGAATCATTCATTTTCAAAACCCGATTTAGTCAAAAGTATTATACTTACAAATATGATTTATATATGAAAATAACCACAAAATATTCAAGTTTTATGCTCACTCTACAAATGTTCTGTGTGCCCCCTTGGTCACACGACACACGTCCAGGCGGTAGTTCAATTCATTCTACACATTTTGTAGCGTGATCGCGTCAATGTTCATCAATGCATCACTGATCCTTTTCGTCATCTCTTCTATCGTTTTTGGTAGTGGGGGTACATAAACAATGTCCTACAAAGTCACCTGGTGGCGTGGAAGCACTAGTTCAAGTTTGTACACCAGGTGGCGTGGCAGCACTAGTGACCAAGGAGGCACACATAGAACATTTGTAGAGTGAACATAAATCTTGAATATTTTGTGGTTATTTTCATAAATCAATCATATTTGTAAGTATAATACTTTTGAAGAAATCGGGTTTTGAAAATGAATGATTCTTTTGTAGTAACCCTGCATTTTAATGCATTCTAGTAAAGCAAAGTATTTAAGATTGGAGAAGGTAAAATGCATAAAATGCGAGGCAAGAATATACAGAGTCTATCAAATAAAGCTCATACCAAGTTTCATTTTCCGATTTCTTAATGCTATACCCATTTAAAAACTTTTCATTTTACGCATTTATTTTTTGTCACTATAAGTACTTGAAATCATGAAGCTTCTTCCTATATTTGAATAAACAGTCAGAAGAATCATGAGTTTACTGTGAAGATATCCCCTTATTAATTTATTAATTTTTCATTTTTGTTACATACTAAACTACGAGTCACAATTCAACTGTGAAAATATTACTTTTATTTTTGCTGATGAGAATTGTATTACTTTGTTACTTCAAAACTGTAAATGATAAGCTAATTCTTTATTTTCTTATACTGACATTTTAAGATGGAATTGACAGAATTTTTTTATAATATCTTTATAAATCAATATTTTTTTGCGAACCATTTTTATCATAATTTCAAGGTTGTCTCGCGAAAAATGCGATCGGTTGTTTAAACAAAATATTTCGTGGTTCATAACAAACAGACTCATTGGGGAAAAAGTAACAAATGAATTTAATCATATGGCCTCTTAAGGGGAAAATCGACCGTTTTTTAGTTTTCAATTTTCAACTCTATGTACAGAATGAGAACGATTAATATTCTTTTTTTACTACATTGAAGATCGTTAGAATTCAAAATAAGGATTTTTTGGCAGAATAATGCCTGTTTATCAAAATTTTTATCGAAAATGCTAGCAATTTTCAAAATGCTTACATGCGCTTTCCTTATCGTATAAAAACCTTAATTTTTTTAATATAAGTTTATCAAATTTATATAAACTTAATTATGCACTGAATCTTTTTTTTGGTACGAACCTAAAGCTCTAAATAATATTTTTTTTAATTTCCCTGTCGTTTTTTATTTTTGCATGTCTTTACTTTATTTCATGGTCAATAAATTTGAAATATATTTGTGGTTTCGTCGAACCCCGTTATAGCGAACCCTGTATATAACGAACTCACGGATATAACGAACGAAAATTTTCGTCCCGTCGTTTTCCTACTATAGAAAATTAGTATTGTGGCAATTTAATGTAATCGATTTTAGTCAGTTTAATTCATTAATTATCATTTTTAATAGATAGTATCTTTTCTTTGATACATCATATTTGATACATCATTAGTTGCAATGTGTCTTCATTAATTATCACTTTTAATAGATAGTATCTTTTTTTTGATACATCATATTGAATACACATTGCAACTAATGATGTATCAAAGATCATCATTGCAACTAATGATGTATCAAAGAAAAGATACTATCTATTAAAAGTGATAATTAATGAATTAAATTGACTAAAATCGGCCAGTGGTACACCCAGGATTTAATCTTGGGGGGGGGGGGACCTAGTTAAAAATATTTATAATTCAAATTCAATATTCATAATGCAATTTCTATTTCTTTGAGGGGGGCAGGGCCCCTTGGCCCACCGTTTCCCCTTGGCCCCCCTGCGTGCACCACCGTTCTATAATAAAGAGCAAGTAGTATTTAACTTTTAAAATTTTTCAGTAACTAACATTTATTCCGCCCATTAAATTATTGATGTCTGACGCAACAATTTTCAATTTTCTTAAAATTTCTTTAATGTTCGAAGAATGTATCTTTTGTTTGAGTAATTTTTACGACCGAGAAAGTATTGTTAGAATTTTTAACTCTAGATCAAAAATCCTGAAGACAACTTCAGGAACATAGAACAAAGAAAGAAAACTTCTAATTGCATCTAGGATATTTTATGTGTTTAGAGCGTACTTTTTTTCTGTTTTTTTTTTTTTTTTAAGAATTTTGCGTCCCGCACAAGAATCGCCATGCAAAATTTCAGTCCTATAGGTCCAGCGGTTTGGTCTGTGCGTTATCTGTCAGTTAGTTAGTTACGGAACTGTTATATATATATATATATATATTTTACTAGCTGAAAACCCGCTCTTCGCTACGGAGTACATTCAAATTAAATACAACGGTCAATGTAAGATATTAATGCCAAAAAAAAAAATAAATATATATATTTATAATAAATGCGACGACCAATGTATACAATTTATGTAAAATATATATATATATATATATATATATATATATATATATATAATATATTTATAAAAAAATCGTAAGGGATATTTTTTTTTGGATAATATCCAATTGTCTGCTGCATTAGAAAGAAAAAAATTTTTTTGTCTATTTAGTTGTTATGCACGTGACGATAAATTTATTTAAAGTACCAGAAAAGGAAATCACGTGATCAGCATTTAATAAATTAAATTCTAAACATTCATCTTTAAAAATTCACCAAAATTCAGAAAATCGAGGTAAATATTCAAAAAAGATTTCATTTTAAAGGAAGTTTTAAGATCTTTCTCGTGATATAAATTTTATAACTCTCGGATTGTTATTTTAAATGCAAACTTAAAAACAGTTACAAAAACAGCTTAAAAACTTAATTTTAAAAAATCTAAGAAGAATTTTTCAAAAATCTTTCTTAGTGCACCCCTACACCATAAGAAGAATCGCCATGCAAAATGTCAGCCCTTTCGGTCCAGCGGTTTGGTCTGTGCGTTGTATGTCAGTGAGTCAGTCAGTTACGGAACTGTTTTATATATGTATAGACTAGCTGAAAATCCGCGCTTCGCTACGGAGTACATTCAAATTAAATACAACGGTCAACGTATGCAATTTATGCCAAAAAATAAATATATATATTTATAATAAATGCGATGATCAATGTATACAATTGATGTAAAATATATATATCTATATATATATATTTATAAAAAAATCGTAAGGGATATGCTTTTTTTTGGATAATATCCAATCGTCTGCTGCATTAGAAAGAGAAAAAAATATTCTTTTTGTCTATTTAGTTGTTACGCACGTGACGATAAATTTATTGAAAGTACCAGAAAAATAAATCACGTAATCAGCATTAAATAAATTAAATTCTAAAAATTAATCTTTAAAAATTCACCAAAAATCAGGAAATGGAGGTAAAATTTCGAAAAAAGTTTCATTTTGAAGGAATTTTTATGATCTTTCTCGTGATATAAATTTGATAACCCTCTATGTATTATTTTAAATGCAAACGTAAAAAAAGTTTAAAAAACAGATTAAAAATTTAATTTTAAAAAATCTAAGAAGAATTTTTGAAAAATATTTCTTAGTGCACCCCTGCACCATAAGAAGAATCGCCATGCAAAATTTCAGCCCTTTCGGTCCAGCGGTTTGGTCTGTGCGTTGTATGTCAGTCAGTGAGTCAGTCAGTGAATGAATGAGTCAGTTACGGAACTGTTTTATATATATAGATAATAACGGCGAAAAACGAATAAAATAAATATAGTATCAATCATAACATTCTATTCACAAAAGAATTACAAGGAAAAGTAACAAGAACATTACATCAAATGTAAAAATTGCGCCTAAATGATATCTTAATGTAAATGCAAGTCCAGGCGACACGCATTTAGTTGCCAAGAAACTAAAACAAAGTTTCATAATGGAAATTCGGGTAACGCAAGATAGCCCCAGAAATTTAAGGCTCACCCGAACTGTGTACGGGTGGAAAGCAATACGGGCATAGCAAAAGACCGCTTGCCGGAGCTGAGAGTGGGCAAATCCGTAAAGCGGTTAATTTAAGTTATATGTATATTATTCAATGCTCATCTTATTTGCAGTTACCTCCCTTTCCGAGAAATCACCTCAGAAACTTGATGCTCTTTGAGGTTCGCCCAGAACCGAGATTCTCGGTGGATTACCGAGGAATCAAATCTGTCCGAAATCCGATACCGTCTTCCACAAACCCATTTTCAATGCCCTCCCAATAAATATTATCCGAATTACTCGCCTTAAAATCCGGAGTAATAACTCATCAAATGTCTGCTCGTTTTAGGAATCGGGAGGAAATCCCAGAATCAGTCCCCAGACCCATAAATCTCCGTGCTCCTTCAGACAAATGGCAAGACACCGAGGGGGTGGTTTTGGGTTTCAAAGGTTTTCCGGGGTTGTTGTTGGTTTTTGTTTTTTCACGCAAGAGTTCAGGTTCGGGGGTCAACGCGAATTAGCCGAGGGGGCTCCGAAAGACGTCGCAGTAAAGGAGTGAAGGAAAGGCATTTTAAGGAGAGGTGTATATAATGCATGAACCACCATGGCATAAACTGTCCGCAAAAGAAACACAAAATATTCCCCAAGAGGACGTGGGACCGTCATCCTTGTTTTTTATTTATTTATTTATTTATTTTTTAATTTTCTATAATGTACTCTGTATGCAAAATGATAATTAATATTCTTTTACTTTTGCTACATTCATGACACTTAATTCCCAAATAAGTATTTTTTGGAAGTTTAAGACCTGTTTTTTAAAAAAAAAAATCTTCAAAACTGCTAGGGTTTTTCAAAATGTTTGTTCTATGCGGATTTTTTTTTTTTTTTTTTTTTTTTGATTTCTTTCAAATTTCTCAAGGTTGTTGACTGAAGTCTTTGCCACAAAACAGAGCATCATTATACAGTCAAATCTCGTTATAACGAACTTCAAGGGACCAAAGGTTTTGTTAGATTTATCCGGTGGTTCACTATACCCGAACCGTTAGGAAAAAATGCTCAAGTTCACAAAATGTATATAAACCTTAATTTTTTTTTAATATAAGTTTACCAAATTTATATAAACATAATTATGCACTGAATAATTTTTTTTTTTTTGGTACGAACCTAAAGCCCTAAATAATAATCTACATTAATCTGAGGAAAATAGAATTTTAAGATATATATTTGCTAATCAGCGATTAGAAAAATTCTAGGATGAAAATTCATCAAAGCTTAACGCGGGAATATACTATCTGCGATGTCAACTGATATATCTGTACTCAGATGTATCTGTACCGATATTTTCTATTTACTGTAACTGCTGTAAGATATAGCCAACTATTTTTCTGAAACATTAGTACCACGTTTGCTCGTGTAAAACAAATTACTGATTTTGCATGGCACCTTGAATCTTAAAATTGCTGTCACGTAAATTTCTTATAACATTTTGCCGTCTGAGCACAGATATAAACTTCGAATCCTGCGAACTATTTAATTAAAAGTTTGGGGAATATTAACTGGGTATCTAGAACACTAACTTAAATATAAATAATGAAGGATAATTTTTTTTCCAATGCGGAGGCACTTGTCGTTAAACATTCACCTATACTACGCCGCAATTTTACTGCCCATTTTATTGTGGGGGCACCATATAGGTGAACAGCATTACCCCCTATGAAGGGACGACACGAAGGGAGGCATTTTTCGTAGCGCGACGCCAGGATTCGATCCGAGCACCCTCAGTACCGAAAACCAGCGCGCTGTACCACTAGGCCACCACAAGCCTATTACGAAGAACATAATAACCCCCATTTTGATGTTTCTTATGGGTTTCTTTTCTAGCAATCTAATAGAGTCAGAAGCATGCGCTAACACGAAATAATTACCCCGAAAGACTATCCAAAAACATAATTGGTTGTTTTAGTTTTAATGAATAGTTTGTTCTGTTGCCTTTAATAAATTAAGCATAATAATTAGAAAAATTAGAAAAAATAACTCCTAAAAATAAAAAAATGAAATAAAAATCATAATTAAAAATAAAAATAAGAATAAAAATAACTCTTAGTAATAATAATAAAAAACTAAATTAATAATGGTTTAATAGTCCTAAAATACAGTAACCATAGTAAGTCAGTAACTGAGTAGCCATAATCTCCTTGGTTGCAAGTTTTGTGACGTCAGTCATCTTGCGGTTACATGTTCTTCACTTCCACTCTGTCTAGCGCCAGGCTTGGTGTTCTTTGGTTAAGTAACTCTTAATTCAATATTTAATCAATTCTTCTGTTTTTCATGGATTGTACGGTGTCTGAGTGTGTTTATTGTATAGATCATACTCATCGGAAACAATCCATTGGTTTTTAGACAGTATTGACACCGCTGATGGAGAGATACTGTCTAAAACATCTTTCATACTTTTCTTTTCATGTTATTTGTTCCTGGCTGCAAGTAGCTTTAGTGCTATTACTGGTATTCTCTTTCATCGTTTTCTTATTTATATATATATATATATATATATATATATATATATATATATATATTGTATAGAATCTTGAATCTGAGAATTGCTGTCACGTAAATTTCTTATAACACTTTGCCATCTGAGCACAGATATCATAGTTCATGCATTTCCCCCCCTAAAACTTGTTACTACAGGAACTGCATTGCAGAGCGTGTAAAAATCACGTCTTCTAATCATCTCCGTAATCTAAAACGACATATTAACATTAAAAAAAAATTTACGTAAAATTTTTAACGATCCACTGGCCTATTAAACACGTGACGAACAGCGCCAAACCTCGCGTGTGCCTCGTCGAGACGATAATGATCGCCATTTTCAACATAACGTTAGCTCTGGCAAAAATCTCCTCCTCTTCACATCCTCCCCGAGGGCTTCGACAAGAGCCCCTTTGTTCCATTTAGCGTAAAAGTAACTCGATGTTTTTGATTTCCGAGCGTGGATTCTTGCAAGAAAGTAATTAATTTCCCCCCGCTGTCAGCTCGTCTGGAAGTGTTGCCACATAACAATCGGAACGTCAGTCAAAATTAAATTGATGTTGCGAAGGAAGATTTTTATCAACTTTCTACGGGGTAGGTATTTGGTGAAATATGGTCTGCGAGAGTTGAGACGAGAGAGAGAGAAAAAAAAAAAGATTTGGGAAACGTCTGCGTCCCGACAGATGTTTATGATGAACTATTGTAATTAGAATTATCTACGGAGAGAATTCGACTCTTTGGAAGTCTGGAGCGTGCAGTGACTTTTGAAGGTTAACTGGGTTGCATGTAAGTTTTATACTATGTACTAGTTCACCCAGTGCTGGATGTAATAAAATTATCAACATCTATAATAACGATATTTTTTATACCAGTCTTACAGTTTCTTTAATAAGGGCCGTTCAAATATTACGTAAGCATTCAAGGGAGGAAGGGTATTGAAGCTTTGGGGAAATCAGAGCAATGCTTACGTGAGACAGAAAACATGCACGTAAGAGAGTAGTGCCCTGCGATTTGCTCCTGACTATACCAACTCCCCTACCAATCAGCACTGAGTATAAGCTCTTCTGTTTTTTACTGTGAATGATTTAATATCTATACACTTTTACTGAGAAGTTTACTACATTAAATTTAATGATTAAAAAAATCGTTAGCCTACGAAATGCCAACGAGAAATTAACCCCCCCCCCCCAAAAGGGCTAGGGGGCTGTCGGACATCTGCTTATTTTTGCTTACTTAAAGGGGGGTCTAAAATGACTAAAAATGTACTTACGCAATACATCATTTTTCTAATTAATTGTCTAATTTTAGTTAGACATTTATACACTCACACACAAATATATCTATCTACCTACCTCTGTCTCTCTCTCTCTCTATATATATATATATATATATATATATATATATATATTTATTTATTTATTTATTTATTTATATATATATATATATATATATATATATATATATATATATACAGTGGAATCTCGATCGATCGTTTTCGGATCCATCGTTTTTCCGTATGTACCGTTCATTTTATCCAGTCCCAACGATCATATTGCTTTGTTATGTTTCCGCATCTATCGTTTTCCCGCATTTATCGTTCATTTCAATCGGTCCCTTGAAAAACGATTCCACTGTATATATATATATATATATATATATATATATATATATATATATATATATATATATATATATATATATATATATATATATATATATATATATATATATATATATATATATATATATATATATATGTATGTATGTATGTATATAAATATATATATATATATATATATATATATATGTATGTATATATATAAATATATATATATATATATATATATATATATATATATATATATATATATATATATATATATATATATATATATATATATATATATTCATTCAAGAAACTCACTTCTAAAATTCAGACCTTTATTTCTTACCAATAGGTATTAAATGATTCCAAATTACTGAAATATTTTACATGTTTTGCAAGGTATTAGGTTTTTCGCAGTATCAAACTAAGTGAAGCTGAAAAAGGGATACACGTGATGCTTCAGAGGAGTAGTACAAAAGCCCTTCAAAAAGTTTTAAATTCTTCAAATATTTTTGGTATAAATAATTGTTTGTCCATGATAGAAATTTGTAAAATATTATACTTATTATCATATAGCTAAAAAAAAGCCGAATGAAAACTCTTCTTTTCGATCCTAAGTTTTAAAAAATATACTTCTGAAAGTAGGAGTTAATTTGGTACTAAACTTAACAAATAACGAGATAATTTGATCTAATCTTGCTATTACTCAACATCATAATTTGTATCCTTTACCCTCTATCACTGACACAACGCTATCCTGCTCACGTGCTCAGTGGAAGGTCATCTACTTCTCTCAGAATTTCCCATAACTAACGCTTCGGAGAAATATCTAAACAAAGCTATTTTTATTAATTTAAAATGATCAGAATTTTTATCCCATTCTTTCGTAGCGTTGCTAAGAAATTCACCTGCTCCCTTTTCTTTCATTTTTAATTGCTTTGTTTCATTTAGATTAAATAAGGCACTGGAAAACGCTGTGCGCATGTGTCATTTAATCTCCGATAACATAGATCTGAGAATTTTGTAGTGCACTGAACCTAAAACAAACAAAAGTTTAGAGCCCTTTGTTTGTGAGTCCAATGAATGATGTTCGATTCTGCTCTTGAACTACTGGGAGTAGGGATAATTCCAAGATCTAGGGATAAAAAAGATATACAAATTGGTCAAACAGTGGGTGTAAGTTAAAAAAAGAATTCTCGTAAACACTCATAGACTGGTTGTTTGGACTTGCGAGGACAGCTCGGAAAATATCTGTTTACACTCTCTACTCCAGTTGGTTCAATTCAAATTCAGCAGTTTCGATTACTTATTTAACATGCTACGTATGTTTCATCTCATTAGTTGCATTCAAAAAAAAATCTCTGCTTATCTATTTATATAAAACAGTTCCATAACTGACTCACTGACTGACATACAACGCACAGACCAAATCGCTGGACCTAAAGGGCTGAAATTTTGCATGGCGATTCTTCTTATGGTGTAGGGGTGCACTAAGAAAGATTTTTGAAAAATTCTTCTCAGATTTTTGAAAATTAAAATTTTTAAGCTGTTTTTGTAACTTTTTTTAAGTTTGCATTTAAAATAATAATTTGAGGGTTATAAAATTTATATCACGAGAAAGATCCTAAAAATTCCTTTAAAATGAGATCTTTTTCGAATCTTTACCTCCATTTTCTGACTTTTGGTGAATTTTTAAAGATTCATTTTTAGAATTTAATTTATTAAATGCCGATCGCGTGATTTCTTTTTCTGGTACTTTAAATAAATTTATCGTCACGTGCATAACAACTAAATAGACAAAAAAATATTTTTTTCTTGCTAATGCGGCAGACGATTGGACATATTAAAATAAAGTAAAAGATATTATGTTCCTCAAACTGTACTATATTAACTGTACTATATTCTTTAGTATTCTATTAGATTTAATTTGAATATTTTCTTCTACAATATTTTGTCTATAAAAATATCCGTTCCGATTTTTTTATAAATATATTTTTTGTTTTTTTTACATCAATTGATCGTCGTATTTATTATATATGTATACATATATATTTATTTATTTATTTTGGCATTAGTTGCATACATTGTCCGTTGTATTTAATTTGAATGTACTCTGCAGCGAAGTGCGGGTTTTCAGCTAGTTTAAAATAGATAATAAAGTACAAAAGTACCCCATATCCAATGCCGTCATCGTCGCACATCCAGATTAACACATTTCATTAGATTTCTCTTATCTCGTCAAGTAATGACAGCTTTTACCTCGAGTTAGAAAGATCCACTCTTTTCGCGTTCATGTGCCAAGGAACCTCGATCAATGTTGACGCATACTGAGCAACACTGCAACGATGTCTTCAGGATCTTCTTGCAAGACAATAACACCCTTCCCTTGAAAACCGAAACAAATCATTTTTTCCCCATTTTTTTTTACTAATCCCAGATTGTCTAGCAAGGCTAGACAATCTCCATAAAACCAAAACTGTCTATAAAGTCTAAAAACAGTAGAGGGTCCAGAAGGACCTCGTCCTTAGTAAAACCCAAACAAGCAACAAATCATTAAAAGGTGCAACTGGGAACTTTTGAATCGTCCATCGGAAATCGAAAAACACCGAAGTGATTTGAACGAGCCGTTCAAGATCTTCTTGCGAGACAATAGCGCCCTTTACACGTACGCTCTTTCTAGCGTGAAACCACGATCCCGCGCGATTGAGTGCACGTGTGAAGGTGTCGGGGAGGAAGGGAAAGCTGCTTTTGAGCTGCTTTGTAATGCAAGTTTTTAAGCGCACAATCCCGTACGCTCCAAGCACTCCAAGAGCGTACATGTAAAGGGTGTTATAAGCGTCCTTTACACGTACGCTCTTTTGCGATTGCTCGGAGCGTGCGCGCAATCCCGTACGCTCCAAGCACTCCAAGAGCGTACATGTAAAGGGTGTTATTAGCGCCCTTTACACGTACGCCTTTTGCGATTGCTCGGAGCGTGCGCGCAATCCCGTACGCTCCATGCACTCCAAGAGCGTACATGTAAAGTGTGTTATTAGCACCCTTTACACGTACGCCTTTTGCGATTGCTCAGAGCGTGCGCGCAATCCCGTACGCTCCAAGCACTCCAAGAGCGTACATGTAAAGGGTGTTATTAGCACCCTTTACACGTACGGCTTTTGCGATTGCTCGGAGCGTGCGCGCAATCCCGTACGCTCCAAGCACTCCAAGAGCGTACATGTAAAGGGTGTTATTAGCGCCCTTTACACGTACGCCTTTTGAGATTGCTCAGAGCGTGCGCACAATCCCGTACGCTCCAAGCACTCCAAGAGCGTACGTGTAAAGGGTATTATTAGCGCTCTTTACACGTACGCTCTTTTGCGATTGCTCGGAGGGTGCGCGCAATCCCGTAAGCTCCAAGCACTCGCGAAAGAACGTACGTGTAAAGGGGGCTAATGCCACCCTTCCTTACGAAACCGAAAGAACTCGTAAAATGTTTTCACTGGTAACTTTTCAGACGTCCTCCAGAAATGAATAAACACTTTGGTGATTGCAACTCGTTAACTGAAAATTTTTGGACGGTCCATCGAACTGGCCCTGAGAGATTTTACCTTTTCACTCGACCTTTAAAAGGAACACGCTTTGTGAGAAAATAAGAGCTGAAGGAAACAGTCCCCTAAAGTTTCAATGAACTGGTGCTTGGCCGAGGGGGTGGGCATTATGAGAGAATAGAATAGAAAAAGTAGCCATTCGTATGATATGAGCTTAAATGTGCAAACGATTAATCTTACCGCAAATTTGTTTTCTTTTACTTTTCATTCATTTATCGCATCTTTTATGTATATGTAAAGACAAAATAATTTCAAAATTTTTTTTATATTATTTTGGGACAGTGCGGCATGAAGCTTGGAAATATTATTTTAGGCAAATCTTATGTGGAGGTCCTGTTTGTCACATTACACCTGTATAATAATTTATTTAGTCTTTTCTAACTAAATATTGTGATTTTAAAATGTGTTTTTACCATTAATAATTGAAACGTTTAAACGCATAATTAACTTTTAATAGAATATATGTTACCGAAGGTGTCTTTTCTTACTAAATCGGTAATGCTGAACAAGTTTGTAATTGACTTTTTTCCCGTATCTCGTACCGTTTTTGAGATAAAAACGTTAATTCCAAAATTTGCCGATAGATGGCGTTATAAGTTGTCTAATCGAGCAGCGCATAGCCTTTTTACTATACTTAGACACCAACTTTATGGCCTAAGCTGTCACCGTTTAGAAGTTAAGGGGGGTGTAACGGATATAGGTGGAAACCCTGTATGTATAATAATATGAATTTTTTTTCTAAAAAAAAAATAAATAATAAAAAAAAAAGTTTGCTTGGTTACTCTTTAACTTTAAATCGGTGCTACTTGCGAAGCGAATTTGAATATTTATTACTTTATGGAATGGTATTATTATCATTCTCCAAAGAATATGCTGAGAAAAGAAATATGGTCTATTTCGTAATTGGAGATTGTTACTTTGTTTAAATCATGCTAATCTGTCAATTAGTTCATGAGATCGAAACCTTAGTTTAAATAAATTGACCTGTGCCAACTGGAGATAAAAACGCTTTTATCGTAATTGGTGGTTGTTACTTCCTTTAAATTATGCTAATCTGAGCATTATTTGATGAGATGAGACCTTGGTATAAATAAAGAGACCTTTGCGAACTGGAGATAGAAACGCTTTTATCGTATCTGGTGGTTTGTTACCTCCTTTAAATTATGCTAATCTGAGAATTCATTGATGAGATGAGACCTTGGTATAAATAAATTGACCTGTGCCAACTGGAGATAGAAACGCTTTTATTGTAATTGGTGGTCGTTACTTCCTTTAAATCGTGCTAATCTGAGCATTATTTGATGAGATGAGACCTTGGTATAAATAAATTGACCTGTGCCAACTGGAGATAGAAACGCTTTTATCGTAATTGGTGGTTGTTACTTCCTTTAAATTATGCTAATCTGAGAATTCTTTGATGAGATGAAACCTTCATATAAATAAATTGACCTGTGCCAACTGGAGATAGAAACGCTTTTATCGTAACTGGTGTTTGTTACTTCCTTTAAATTATGCTAATCTGAGAATTCGTTGATGAGATGAGACCTTGGCATAAATAAATTGACCTGTGTCAACTGGAGATAGAAACGCTTTTATAGTAATTGGTGGTCGTTACTTCCTTTAAATTATGCTAATCTGAGAATTCTTTGATGAGATGAAACCTTCATATAAATAAATTGACCTGTGCCGACTGGAGATAGAAACGCTTTTATCGAAATTGGTGGTTGTTACTTCCTTTAAATTATGCTAATCTGAGAATTCGTTGATGAGATGAGACCTTGGCATAAATAAATTGACCTGTGTCAACTGGAGATAGAAACGCTTTTATAGTAATTGGTGGTCGTTACTTCCTTTAAATCGTGCTAATCTGAGCACTATTTGATGAGATGAGACCTTGGTATAAATAAATTGACCTGTGCCAACTGGAGATAGAAACGCTTTTATCGAAATTGGTGGTTGTTACTTCCTTTAAATTATGCTGAGAATTCTTTGATGAGATGAAACCTTCATATAAATAAATTGACCTGTGCCGACTGGAGATAGAAACACTTTTATCGTAATTGGTGGTTGTTACTTCCTTTAAATTATGATAATCTGAGAATTCTTTGATGAGATGAAACCTTCATATAAATAAATTGACCTGTGCCGACTGGAGATAGAAACACTTTTATCGTAACTGGTGTTTGTTACTTCCTTTAAATTATGCTAATCTGAGAATTCTTTAATGAGATGAGATTTTATGATAAATGAAATTATATTATCTGTGCCAACTAGAGATAAAAACGCAGAAGCTTATGTTAAAGTGTTCGCATAAATTTTGTAAGGAAATGGAGAAAGAAAATATACCACACTCCACTCAAATTTTGCTGATTTTTTACATTTCATTTGAAAAATAAAAGAAAGTCGTGCTTTTTTGGCGTAAGATCTAACGCTATGTTATTGTGCATAGAAGACCAAAATCGAGTTTTGTCTCACAACGACTCGCTTTTCACTGCAAGAGTCCCATGCAGCATGACAAGAGTAAACAGGAACAATGATAAAAGGCATGAAACTTGTGCGTAACTACTTAAATAAAAACATTCTCTCTCTCTCCCTCGTAAACACTGCAGTTCTGTAAGACAATGCAAAACTTTGATTCAGGATGCAATAAGAAAATCGCTTCTCATTAACTTCAGCTGGTAGCTTTTTATAGCAGCCATTTAGCGTAAAATAGCGGTTTGTTTAAGGAGCGTCGCAAAATTTGCGACTGTTTCTACAAGAAGCGAGAAAATAAATAAGCTTTAATATCTCCAAACAAGCGAGAAGTCGACCGTAGTGCGATGTTCCTCGGCGTTGGAGTCCTCCTCTGACAAATTGGTTACAACTCATTCTCAACAGCTTCCATCTTGGATGAGGAAGAGGTGCAAAAACGGGGTTGCCACATTTTGGCAGTGATGCGTATATGTTGGCGCGTATTTGTAGTTAATTCTCAATATCAATTGCTTTCCTTAAAATTCATACGTTTTTATTTAATAACTTGGAGGAATTTTGTGGTGCCCACCCCCACAAAACACAACTTTGGCATAAATGTGTAACCATGTTTGGCGTTTATAACAACTACTATTACACGAATTTTCAAAATAACCATTTAAAATACTTTTATTCCGTTTCATATCTGTCTTCCTGATTGCAGGAAAGCCTTTTTTGTTGCTGAGTTTTACTCTCCTTCGCTCTACAATATAAAATTGTCTCTCGGCATAAATTTTGAGTTCATTTTACGCTTTTAGTCTACCGAGAGGACATTGCTATTTGGTATAGAACAAATTATTTTGACGCTGTTATACATATATATATATACAGTGGAATCTCGATCTATCGTTTTTCAAGGGACCGACGGAACTGAACGATAAATGCGGGAACATAACACAGTAATATGATCGTAGGGACTGAGTGAAATAAACGACACATACGGGGAAACGATGATTCGGAGAACGATCGATCGATATTCCACTGTATATATATATATATATATATATAGAAATATATATACACACACACACACACACACACACACACATATATATATATATATATATATATATATATATATATATATATATATATATATACACACGGTGGAATCTTGATCTATCGTTTTTCAAGGGACCGAAAGAACGGAACGATAAATGCAGGAACATAACACAGCAATATGATCGTAGGGACTAGGTGAAATAAACGACACATACGGGACAACGGTGATTCGGAGAACGATCGATCGATATTCCACTGTGTATATATATATATATATATATATATATATATATATATATATATATATACACACAGTGGAATCTCGATCTATCGTTTTTCAAGGGACCGACTGAACTGAACGATAAATGCGGGTACAAAGCAATATAATCGTAGGGACTGGGTGAAATAAGCGACACATACGGGAAAACGATGATACGTAGAACGATCGATCGATATTACACTGTGTGTATGTATGTATATATATATATTATTTATTGGTTATATATATGTTATTTATTTATTTATCTATTTATCTATTTATCTATCTGGCGACTTTTGGACAAAGATCATAGGATTTTGGATGATCACATAGCTCCATTCGACTGAACATTTCGAGACAAGACGAACGATTCCGCCCGCATGGTATAGTGGTCAACGTCGTGAGCTTCCACACAGTGGGCTTGGGTTCAAACCCTGACTAGGTCGATTACTTAAAGAATAGGTCGTTACCATGTTGTCCCCTCATAGGGAGCAATATTGACTCTCCTAAATGGTGCTTCCATAATAAAGTAACCAGCAAGACTTCGCGGTGAATAACAAAAGGCGAATGTCTCATGACAAGTGCCTCCGCATTATGAAAGAAAGAAAAAGAAAGGAATATTGCTGTGTGCACGCATAAAACAGTCCTCAGTTTTTTTGAGAAAAAAAAGGGCATTAATATTTGTTATTGAATGGATCCGAACCTATTAACCCTTTCAGGGGCGCCGTTTGCACAGTGTAAACGCCTAAATTTAGTCTCTTTTTACACTTGCATTCAATGTATTCTAGTGAAATGAGCAGAAAAATTGTTAGTACTGCCATCTGTTATCAGTTTAAAGAAGTACAAACCTTTAATTGTAAAATTTTTCAAGATTCTTTAGGTTAAATAAAATCGGGGAAAAAAATCTGTTCCGTGCAAATGATGTAGGTTGTTGCCCTTGAAAGGGTTAAACCTTAAAATATGAAAAAAATAAATGTTGGATTTTATTCGGTAATAATATGTAACTATACTAAAAAATATACGCATTGAAAATTTCCTAATAGAAATGGAGTTTCAGTCGAAACAATTGTCATTTTTTTTATACAGTTTGGAAAACGTAGTTTTAATTATGAGAAGTTTTTTTTACACAAAAATACATTTTTTATCGCGATCATTTATGTTTGACTGAAAAAGCTTTATACATATGAGCCTAAAATTTTACATGCATATATTACATTGCACTGCTTATAAAAATGAATCAATGAACTAAAAATAATTCAGCATCCTACTAATTTTTCTGAAGAAAAGTTCATTGTGATTTCTTTTTCTTCAAATTTAGACCTCATATTTAAATTTAGATGATTTTTAATTTTCTTTTCATACGACTTTTCTCGTGTTTTATATTTTGTAGTAGACACAGATGTTGCATTATTTTAAATGAAAATTTCCTAACTGAGTTTTCTTTAGGATATGATAATAGTGGGATTTTATTTTAAAATAACCGTTTTAACAAATGTGTTGCATTTCTCAAATTAGTGCCTTAAAAAAGGTTATTTTAGAAAAATCCCGTAGCTTGTCTTGCATGTAAAAAAAAATCAGTGGAATTATTATCAGGAGGCTTCTTTTAATTGAGAATCGGAGAATAAAATTTTTACTCCTAAAACGCAGAAATAAGACCTTCTTTTCAAAGATTATCCTAGATGTATCAATGCAAATTTCCAAGGTCCTTTAAAAAATTTTATTTTGATTTTTTTTGAGTAAGTAAATTAAAATTTTCTCATCTTAAAGGGACTGTAGACTTTCAAAATTGTGAAATTTGTCCAAAAATTCGATTTTTTTTTATTTTATTGAATTGTGTAATTACGGACGAGTAGGAATGTGTTGTAAAAATAATTTTCAATTTCTGTGATTACTTTCCTAGTTATAGGCATTTGTATTTAATTCAGATATTATGTGGTTACTAATAGCAATAACTTTAAATGCGTTTTACTCAAAATAAAAATTTTTCGTGTCATACGAATATTCAAACTGCTCCGGGCGCATTTCTAATGATCGTATTGCTTTGAAATTTAAGTTTTATATACTTAACTGTATATCAAATAAATCTTATTGAAAAAAATTATGCTTCGTAGCTCAGAATTTTTAAATTTTGTGCTCGAAAAGATGATTTATAGGTATTTTGCGTCATAAACAGGGTGTTTTCACTATTATTATTTTTTTCTTTTCATATTTTTAATGAATGCTTAAAATAAGTAATAAGTTTCATTGTTAGTTCTATAAGGTATCTTGTCAATAAAAATTACGGTATTTTATGCAAAAGAAATGCGCGTGGAACATTTTTAATGAGGCCAATTTTTGATATAATTAATAACTCCTAATTCATAAATTATTAATATTTCGTCATTAAATTTGAACCACTTTTACATATCTATGGTACCAATCACATGTTCAAATTTCAAGCAAATCCATTCAAAACAAAAAAAGTTAGGTTTGAAGATCCACTGTCCCCTTAAAGATCGAAAGAGACTATGAATAGCTGGGGAATGTACGGGATTTCATGCGAACGAGATTTGTACTATGTGGATCGAACTATAAAAGTACCGGACATTTGGCATAGATTCTTCAACCGACAGTTATTAAACATCAGACTATATGCTCTATATTCTGCTTTACAAATAATGAAATGTTTATGATGGCTGATTGTCCCCATTCGTTTCTATACGGGCATTTGTATTTGGTGTTGTTACTATGTTTTTAATTTCGCAATGAGGAATGAACTATAGTCCGAAACAATTGTTCACTTTTCGTTTCATGGGAATATTATTTGCAACGTTCTAACGTTGTCTTAACTGCCGTAAAATACTGAGTATGATACGCAATTTTTTTTTCGCATTTTATTCGGCAAAAATGAGGGTACGTATTATACTCGCGTACAAAAAACGTAGTTTTAAACATTGGATAAATGACAAACAATAGATGAGCTGTATTCAAGTAAAAGTGATTAAGACTGATAATCGCGTTCACAGTATTGTTTGTTTTGAGCTAAAAATATGTTTTTATTCTACCGAATTTGAGGTTTTTGTTTATTTTTATTACAAATTTTATTCATGTTGATAAATATTTGTGCAATTTTTAAAAAAATATTGAAAAGTTCTGGGTGCGTATTTTATTCAAGATTTTTCGGTATATATATATATATATATATATATATATATATATATATATATATATATATATATATATGTATATAATATAAACTTCACTAGCCGGCCAACCCGCCAGCTAAATGGCCGTATTTTGTTCTCAACCGATTAAATACACTCCACAGAACCAATGTTATTTTACCCCCTTTTCCACGGCCACCCTCAAAACGGCCACTTTTTTCGGAACCCTGGCTGGCCACCATAGAGAAGTTTCACTATATATATATATATATATATATATATATATATATATATATATATATATATAATTGGAATTTCGATCTATCGTTTTTCAAGGGACCGATTGAAATGAACGATAAATGCGGGAAAACGATACATCCGGAAACATAACAAAGCAATATGATCTTTGGGACTGGATAAAATGAACGACACATACGGAAAAACGATGGATCCGGAAACGATCGATCGAGATTCCACATATATATATATATATATATATATATATATATATATATATATATATATATATATATATATAACACTAGAGAGTATAGAATGGGTATATATCGTACATAAGACACGTGTGTAACAGACTCCGGGGTATGCGTACGTTACATTTAGCGTTACTCAATCCTCCAATAAAACACGGATTCAAAAGCTGGAGAGAAGAGAACTCAACAAATCACCATTTCAGTTATTCCATACTGCAGGATCCCTGTTCGCTATAACTTTCTTATCCAAATACTTTCTTTCAGAAACTGTCCCGGAGAGCAAAATTGCATACAACTCACAGATAAAGAAAGAAAGCGAGAAAAAAAAAAAAAAAAGAAGGAAAGGAACCTCTCTCCTCGAGCATCCCTGTGCTACGTTTTCACGGCCATTTTATTTCGAGCGTGTGAAAAATGTCGCCCCCGTAAATTACGTTAATGGGCGAGCAGTTTGCTTCCCCCCACCCGAAATAGCGATTAACTCCTAATTCTGTCGCGACCCCCTCCATTTTCGCGGGTTGCCATTTGTCAGACGACATCCCCCCGGCTCTCATCGCCCGGTTAGACGGAGGTGTCGCCAAAATGGAAGACGTGTCACACGTAGGGCGTCACATGAGACCGCTGGAATGCGAGGCAGGTACATAACGCAGGCAGGAGAAGACCCCTGTCAGGGTCTAACCTCGTAATATTTTTACTAAAATTATGACGCAAAAAAGTGTGGAAACGAAAAGGCTACTGGACTAAGATAATGTGCGTCCCCGAAATATCGGATGGAGCATATATATATATATAAATATATATATATATATATATATATATATATATATATATATATATTTATATATATATATATATATATATATATATATATATATATATATATATATATATATATATATATATATATAAAACAGTTCCGTAACAGACTCACTGACTGACTGACTGACATACAACGGACAGACCAAACCGCTGGACCTAAAGGGCTGAAATTTTGCATGGCGATTCTTCTTATGGTGTAGGGGTGCACTAAGAGAGATTTTTGAAAAATTCTCCTTAGATTTTTTTAAAATTAAATTTTTAAGCTGTTTTAGTAACTTTTTTTAAGTTTGCATTTAAAATAATAATTTGAGGGTTATAAAATTTATATCACGAGAAAGATCCTGAAAATTCGTTTAAAATGAAATCTTTTTCGATTCTTTACCTCCATTTTCTGATTTTTGGTGAATTTTTAAAGAATCATTTTTAGGATTTAATTTATTAAATGCCGATCACGTGATTTCTTTTTCTGGTAATTTAAATAAATTTATCGTCACGTGCATAACAAACGTGCATAGACAAAAAAATACTTTTTTTTCTTGCTAATGCGGCAGACGATTGGACATTATTTTGTCTATAAAAATATCCCTTACGATTTTTTTATAAATATATATTTTTTTTCTACATCAATTATTTATATTGATGGTCGTATTTATTATAAATATATATATATATATATATATATATATATATTATTATTATTTTTTTTGGGCATTAATTGCATACATTGACCGTTGTATTTAATTTGAATGTACTCCGTAGCGAAGCGCGGGTATTCAGCTAGTATATATATATATATAAACATAACAATAAGATAAAATAGAAAAAATAACTACTAAAAATAAAAAATAAAATAAAAATTATAAGTAAAAATAAAAATAATAATAAAAATAACTCTTAGTAACAATAATTAAAAATTAAATTATTAAGGGTATAATAGTCCTAAAATTTGGTAACCATAGTAAGTCTGTAACTGAGAATCCACTACCTCCATGGTTGCAAGTTTTGTGACGTCAGTCATCTTGCGGTTACATGTTCTTAACTTCCACTCTGTCTAGCGCCAGGCTTGGTGTTCTTTGGTTAAGTACTATTATTCAATTTTTAATATTCTTCTGTTTTTCAGGGATTGTACGGTGTCTGAGTGTGTTTATTGTATAGATCATACTCATCGGAAACAATCCATTGGTGTTTAGACAGCATTGACACCGCTGATGAAGAAATGCTGTCTAAAACCTCTAACAAACTTTTCTTTTCATGTTATTTGTTCCTGGCTGCAAGTAGCTTTAGAGCTATTACTGGTTTTCTCTATCATATATTTCTTATATATATATATATATATATATATATATATATATATATATATATATATATATATATATATATATATATACAGCGGAATCTCGATCTATCGTTTTCGAAGTGACTGGCTGAACTAAACGATGGATGCGGGAAAGCGATAGATGCGACAACATACAAAAAAAGTATTAACATTCCTTAAAGTTTGATATACCTAAAATATATTTACTCCCATACATAAATGAATACATACCTGTAGTGTAATTGAAGATAAAATTACAAAGTTGTACAGAAATCCAAGATAATAATAATAAAAAAAGAAATACAAGTAGATACACAGGAATTTTGATTGAAATAAAAGTATTTAATCTTCGTATGTCTTTTGGCGGTTCTCTCTCCACAAGTAAACAATATTTTTTCGGCTTTGCAAATTGCATTACTTTTGGTATAGGTTATTGTGTGAGAGTATAAAGAGAAGTGGCAGCCGTGAATAGTTTATAACTAGAACCATTCCATTGCTCTGGATGGGGTCCGACATAAGACCACCAAGTACCCAAGCATAAGATCACCCGGAAGTTCTGCTTCCGGGTGAAACCCTCAATCGGCCAGTTTAGAACTGCAGCAATCAAAAAAATTTCACACCCTAGACCAAACACCAGGGCGCCTCCATTCCAAGGCCAAGAGAAAAGCAAGAGGACAGCAGGAACCTCTCATGGTGCATATACATTGGTGCAGAGTTCTCTGCCTGTGCCTTGGGGAATCCAGTGATTTATGTTCACTCTGTACTCTGTACTATGCGTGGATCGCCTCCTCTGGCGGTCCATCAAAGAAAGGGCGGGGGGTCAGGGGGTCAAATGGTGTCGAGCGGGGTCGGGGGAGACACCAGATCAAAGAGCGGGAATGGGGGTGGTTCTAAATACCGTGTCTAATGTTACCGTGACTAATGTGATGACAGGAGTCGGGGGTCTGCAGGCAGAGAACTCTGCACTAATCTATATGCGCTATCAGGTCGGCTGACTGTGAACCATTGCTGATAAGAACAGAAGAGTTGAATAGTCGGAGAATTTGGAATGAGTTTCCGAAAATAGGATACTCCAGGGGCTAAGGAATTAAGGAACACCAACGGCGAAAAAAATAATGGGAGTGGAACGATTACGCGAAACCAGGTTAAACAGGAGAGAACAAAAATATGAGACCGTGCCTCACAAAGGTTCTGCTCGTTGTTTAATTAGAGCGCCATTCTAGCTCAATCCAGACATTTATATTTCAGGTTCAGTTATGAAAAAACGATCGATCCGTCAAATTAATGTAAAGCTGCGATATTCTGAACGGGTATTGCGGGAAAACGATGGATCAAGGAACGATCCATGTGGTCTGTTTTTGCTTGTTTTCTATGGAATTTATTCGGGATTGGGTGAAATGAACGATGCTTACAGGAAAACGATCGAACGCGATTCCACTGTATATATATACGGTTGATAATGTTCATTGTAATATACATACTAAGTCTTTATATTTCCTCATTTCTATAGATATACAGGGTGGTTATAAAAAAAAAAAACTTTTCCGATATATGGACCTCAAGCGGCCGTTCCCTTCAACCGATCGCAATGAGATTTCAGATATAGTTATTTAGAGGTATGTGCTCGGGATTTTGTAAACGGCAACAAAGTGGCACTCACGGTTACGGTTATAAGTACAGAAACTCGAAATTTTCGAAAGGCGACGCCCACTTTTTCCCGTCGCAAAATGATCAGCTCATATGAAAACTCTAAATAGCGTTGAAACGGTACGTGTATCACAAAAAAATGGACGCGTCATGCACACACAAAACGCAGATCTGCTAACGGCCTACAAAAACAGGATCGGGGAGCACAGAGGAAATTTGCATATGACAGAGGCAAGAGACCAATCACTGATGACAACAGAGATTGGACAAAAGAAAACTTTTTTTTGGATTACACATTTTCCACATGGGTGCCATCATGAACGGAGCAGCCGCTAGAGGTCCATATCTCGGCAAAGTTTTTTTTATGACCAACCTGTATAATATGTGCAATGCGACTAAGGGCCTGTTCACATAGAGTACGTCATCGTCAGAGTAAAATTTTTTAACCAGCCGTATGCCAATCATTGACTCATTTAACCTTATCCTTACGGGGTGGGAGAGCATGTATCCCAAGAATACGGGCCCAAGAATGAATATATATATATATATATATATATATATATATATATATATATATATATATATATATATATATATATATATATATATATATATATACACACATATATATATATACATATATATATATATATATATATATATATATATGAATATATATATATATATATATATATATATATATATATATATATATATATATATATATATATATATATGAATATATATATATATATATATATATATATATATATATATATATATATATATATATGAATATATATATATATATATATATATATATATATATATATATATATATATATATATATATATATATATACGCATATATACATATATATACATATATATATAGACATATATATATATATATATATATATATATATGCATATATATACATATATATATACATATATATATATATATATATATATATATATATATATATATATATATATATATATATGCATATATACATACATACATATATATATATATATATATATATATATATATATATATATATATATATATATATATATATATATATATTTATATATATATGCATATATACATACATACATACATATATATATATATATATATATATATATATATATATATATATATATATATATACGCATATATACATATATATATATACATGCATATATATATATGCATATATATATATATATATATATATATATATATTTATATATATATGCATATATACATACATATATATATATATATATATATATATATATATATATATATATATATATATACGCATATATACATATATATACACACATATATATATATATATATATATATATATATACGCATATATACATATATATACACACATATATATATATAAATATATATATATATATATATATATATATATATATATATAAACCCCTCAATTGCCATTCTTACGAAGGGGTATGAAATTTACCGTTCTAAAGAGGGAATCGGTAAAATGAGCCCCGTAAGCTAAAGGTTAACCAATCAGTGCCAAAGGAAACTTCAACGCTGACACTTCCGAATTCTATGTGAACAAACAGATCCTTTCCTCTATCGGTGTTGGTTTTTGTTTATATTGTTATTTGTTGACTCCACCGATAACTACTTCTCTGGTCACCAAAGAAACGAATAACAGATAATGTCGAGCGACTCAAAAATCACTCTTCATATTCAAAAAGCCAAAAAAGAAGTTGTTGCTGCTTATGCCACTTGATCGACAGCAACATCAGATCAATTCCCGAAGACTATGGGTGATGAAGGTGCGGCTCGTGTTTCGAATTAGCACCACAAGGGTCGGAGTCCGACTTGGCTAAATGGCCGGTCCCGTCAGTTTGAACCGAGTCAAGTGACGAGACCGGAACACTTGAACCCGCACCTCCAGAGGTAAATTTGAGAACTTGGAGGACATTGTAGCCACGCCCTATTTTACGTGCCCCGGCCACCATTAGTGAACACGGCGGGGGATTTGCAGCGACGAGCATCGAACCAGGGACGTTCAGATCGCTGGCCCGCTGCTCTTGGGCCTCCGTGTCCAGAAAAAGAAGTTAAAGACGAAATTAAATTTATACTTACGAGGCTGACACATAACAAAGCAATAAGATCGTCGGGACTGGGGGCAAATAAACGATACATACGGGAAAACGATGATTCGGAGAACGATATATCGAGATTCCACTGTGTGTATATATATATATATATACAGTGGACGCTCGTTAATTCGAACTCGAAGGTTCTCGGAAAAAAGTTCGAATTATCCGAAGTTCGAATTATCCGATGTTAAGAGAAAATATATAACTTTAAATGTGTATCACTGAAGAAGAAACTCTCCTAGTACGTATAACACCAGAAAATATATTATACTATGTTATCTAAAGTTAAACATATTAAAAAGCAATACAGACTTACATTAATCATAAAATGAAGCAGAAGATATGCAGTATAAAGTAAACTTTTATTAAAAATATGAATTACACTTTGGGGAAAAACTGTAAAATGGACGTGTAGTTCTGTTTATGATGCCTACACTGTTCATTCAGTTTCTCGATTTGAAGTGAACATTTCAATTCATTTTCAGAGGAAGGTTCCATCTAAATATATGCTTCCAGAGTTTTAATAGAGTCCATTATGGCTTTGACCATTATGGCCGCATTAGAGATATCTTTCGGCAGGTAAGTAGAGAAAAGCCCTGACAGTTTCCTACTGGAATTAGTGCACACGTCTTCGATTACATCAGAGTTTTGGAAGAAATTTTGGAAGAGCTTTGGAAGAGCAGAAAAGAAGTTTTGACACACAAAATAATAAATACAGTGTGTATTTTCTCTATTAAACGAGGAAAAAGAATTTTTTTTTGTCAAATTTTTAGTTCGAATTAACCGAAGTGATAAAAATTTAGTTCGAATTAATGAGATATTTTTAACATTAACTCCAATACAAGTTTTTTGGGGCCTTTGGATTAGTTCGAATTAACCGAAAGTTCGAATTAACCGAGTTCGAATTAACGAGCGTCCACTGTATATATAGTGGAATCTCGATCTATCGTTCTCCGAATCATCGTTTTCCCGTATGTATCGTTTATTTCAACCAGTCCCGACGATATTATTGCTTTGTTATGTTCCCGCATCTATCGTTTTCCAGCGTTTATCGTTCAATTCAGTCGGTCCCTTGAAAAACGATAGATCGAGATTCTACTGTTTATATATATATATATATATATATATATATATATATATATATATATATATATATATATATATATATATAGTGGAATCTCGATCTATCGTTCTCCGAATCATCTTTTTCCCGTATGTATCGTTTATTTCAACCAGTCCCGACGATATTATTGTTTTGTTATGTTCCCGCATCTATCGTTTTCCAGCGTTTATCGTTCAATTCAGTCGGTCCCTTGAAAAACGATAGATCGAGATTCTACTGTATGTTTATATATATATATATATATATATATATATATATATATATATATATATATATATATATATATATATATATATATATATATATATATATATATATATATATATATATATATATATATATAAATTTGACAAAATTTGAAGTCTTTACACTGAGTAGTTTGATACAAAGGGAGGTCAGAGTAGGGGTGTCTTATTTCTGGTCACCTGGTGTATATAATGCATGACGATATCGGTACTAAGACACATTGGGCGAAAAATATCATTAGAAAATGGTTGTAAATAAAATGTTGAATTTTGTGTTGAATAAATGTTGGGCCTCCTTTATTTTCCAGCCTTTTTAAGGTTTTTTTCTGATTGAAATATATCTATATATAAAGATCATTATGAATATTTATGTACTTTAAGGAAGTTTATTTTAAATAAATATAAGTTCAAAATTTGAAGAAAGTTTAGTGTTTTATAAATCAGTTGAACCGATAACTCAACTTGCATATTTTTTCCAATTTTTAGAAACGGATTTACAGTCAAGAGATTATAAAGGATAAATAGTGAGATAAAGAAACATTATTTAGAGAGGATATTTTACAGAGATGGTTTGAAAGTAATTTGTCATGGGGTTATATGAAAATTTTATCTGTGAAATTTTTGGTATATTTAAAAGGGAAAAGAAACTTTCTTTTAGTGTCAATTTTGTTTCGGGGATAATATTTTCAAAAATGTTACTTTAAATCAAAAATCTTGAAGACAGTTTTATGATAATAAAAACAAAAGGGTTTTACAGAAAATTTTTCTGGGATTCTTTGAAAGGAAATTTAGATACATTTTTTCAAAATGGCATAACGTGAAAAATTCCACTCCGTGATAGACTTAAAGGAACTGGAACCATGTATACCCTCCAAAATACCGATTTTTCAGTCTTGTTTAATATAATAGGGAGCTAATTGCTGATTCCAAAGACTTATGACATTATGTGTTTGAAATATCTAACTCAAGTAAGTTATGGTAATACAATGTAAACAGAGAATGTCACGCCCATATTTTTAAAGAGCTGTTTTGTAAAATAGGGATTTAGAGTGCGTTTAACTTACAATTAAAACTATGTTTTTCTAATTACTGCATTTCACCTTAAGCATCGTGCATCTCAACTCTATTCCATTTTGACTACAAGCTGTGTGAACTTAACACTCGCAATACGTGGTTCTTAATTACAGCAATGTTCAGAAGGGAAAAAATAGAACAGCAAAAGTTGTATCTGTCAATGTAGTTACCTTAGAAACAGGAGGTTTGGGCTGTTTGATTCTAAGATCTCCAGATTATATTTGTAGTCAAGAATTAAAAAAAAAGAACTTTGTGTCCCTCGTTCCCTTTAAACATAATATTGATTTATAGTCTAAACCGGGATAATTTACACAAACAAGTTATATTCATACCCTATAAATATGCTGCAGATATATTAACAGAACTCTTTTTGGAATAGTTTATTTATGAGGTTCTCAACGGGAGATAATGACTTCGATCTATCCGATACTGATAAGCATATCCATCCTTTAAGTAGGAGGAGTGTGTTCGATTCCCGGGCATGCCTAGTGGTTTTTAAGGTGAATTAAACAATTTAAACAGAGTGCAAAATTTTCGTAATTTTGAATGATTTGAATGTTCTAAGCAGTTTCTATTTATAGCTACACCCTTTTTAATGCAGGTCTGATTTTTTTACCCTTGAATTCCTTTCCATTCATTGGTAGTCGTGATTTAACCGTGGTAAACCAACGATTATACTGTATTATACGACAAAAGTAGGAGTTGATGTACTCGATCCAATGTGCAGCTATAACACGGTATCCCGCATATCACGAAAAATGGGCAATCTCATTATTTTTTTAGGTTTTTGGACATAACGGGAACCCATTCGCAAGTTGTCCTTAAATCCAATAAACCGGTAATTTTTTAAATAAGGCGATTGTATCTGCATTCTTTGGCCTTTAATTATAAATATACCTCATTATCATAAACGTTTTATATCTTGTCATGAAACGCAGAATTATTATTTTCAATTTGAAAAAAAAAGTTTATTAGAAAAGGAATAATCAAGGTCGAAAGAGACGTTGCACTTTGTGCCACGCGCGCCTGCTGGTGTTCCAAAAATTGGCACGCCCGCTGAAGGGTTAAATCCTCTTAAACAGTCAACAAGGCTCAATAAGTGGGGAATAAATTTTGAATAATGGGACACTCACATTACAGTTGGATTATCTAGATTGTAGGATACTTCTTCTATATTAAACACTGGTATTAAAAAGTGTATCTTAATCAGAATTAGGAAAACACAGTTTTCAAACTTCATTAAACTAATAGTTATTTCACTCATTGTATTCTTTCTGTAGAATCTCTAATCTGATGAAATAAATTTAATCCCTTCTCTGTCAAGGGCGTTATTCATAGAAAACAGAGCGTAAATGAAGCTAATCATTGCACGTTTTTTTATCCTTTTAGAGAGTACGCAAAAACATTTACCTTTTACGCAGTTCGATGCTGTTTTTATATCTGCAGCTGGAGAACATTTCACAACGCTTATGGAGGCTTATTGAAATGAAAATACGAAACTTCTAAAGACTGAAATAGGAAGTCTATCGCTAATTATCGTGTTGTTGTCGTCGAGAAGGCCACAGAATTTTTAATTTTCTAGTGTCAGGATTAAAATATGTTTCCATTTTATGGAATATTGAAAACAGTAGTCTTAAAACATTTGCTAAAATGTTATAGTGATAAGGGTAATTGTAAACAGTAAGAAAATTTTTGTTTTGGGGGTAGGGAATATTGGTTGCATTATCATTCCATCCTCTCTCTAATTTTCTTGTAAAACTGCAGAGCATTGTTTGAATTCTAGTTGGATGTTATTGGTCTTAAGGTTTTCTGCCCAAAAAGTCTGATAAATGGTTTTGTAAAACTTGGAAAAAATCTTCATTTTACGAACAAAAACAATATGAAGTCAAATATAACATCCTTGAGGAATTAGCGAGTATAAATGGGACATACCGCCTTTATATTACCATTTATTACCTTTATTCACTATGATACTGAACAAAAATAATATGAAGGCAAATATAACATCCTTGAGGAATTAGCGAGTATAAATGGGACATACCGCCTTTATTACCTTTAATTAGTCTGATACTGAACAAAAACAATATGAAGGCAAATATAACATCCTTGAGGAATTAGCGAGTATAAATGGGACGTACCGCCTTTATTACCATTTATTACCTTTATCCAGTCTGATACTGAACAAAAACAATATGAAGGCAAATATAACATCCTTGAGGAATTAGCGAGTATAAATGGGACATACCGCCTTTATTACCATTTATTACCTTTATAAAGTCTGATACTGAACAAAAACAATATGAAGGCAAATATAACATCCTTGAGGAATTAGCGAGTATAAATGGGACATACCGCCTTTATTACCATTTATTACCTTTATAAAGTCTGATACTGAACAAAAACAATATGAAGGCAAATATAACATCCTTGAGGAATTAGCGAGTATAAATGGGACATACCGCCTTTATTACCATTTATTACCTTTATTCAGTCTGATACTGAACAAAAACAATATGTAGGCAAATATAACATCCTTGAGGAATTAGCGAGTATAAATGGGACGTACCGCCTTTATTACCATTTATTACCTTTATCCAGTCTGATACTGAACAAAAACAATATGAAGGCAAATATAACATCCTTGAGGAATTAGCGAGTATAAATGGGACATACCGCCTTTATTACCATTTATTACCTTTATAAAGTCTGATACTGAACAAAAACAATATGAAGTCAAATATAACATCCTTGAGGAATTAGCGAGTATAAATGGGACATACCGCCTTTATTACCATTTATTACCTTTATTCAGTCTGATACTGAACAAAAACAATATGAAGGCAAATATAACATTCTTTACTAACTAATTATACTATTATGTAATGGTATTCATACGATAGGCGCAAGCTAGATTCAATTTTAAATTACCCCACAAAGTTTTCTTAATAGGGTAAATGTTATTTTCGGGTTATATTGAATGCTTTTATTTAATAAATAATTCAGTAAACTGCGTCATATCATTAGAATATAATTCAACATTATTAATAAAAAGCAGAACCTGGTACCTAGCACCATGGAAGTTAACCCTACGTTGTCAGGGTAGTTGTATTTTGTATATTGGAGCTCTTTATTATAGATTTCTATATGCAGCATAATACAAAAAAGGTTAAAATAACTCTTATTGAAAGTTATTCTAATTTTAAACCCAAATCAATTTTTTATACATGTTAAGATTTTTCAATCATTCGCATACCGTTTACAATTACTAGGCCTGACCCTACAATTTGGTTGAGTTTTAAGGGAAGGCAAACAGTCGTAAAGTCTCATTTTAACCAAACGAGGATTTTGAACATCTCATTTCACTATAGGTTTATTAAAATGGAAGTTAAGATCAGCATCAACGATGCGTCGAAGAAAAAAAAAAGCCTTAATTCATTTATCATCTAATAGACACGCGATAATGAAAAGCTTAGAATTTCTAGATGAAGCGAAACTAAAAATAGCGACTGGAAATTAATGATCATTTTCCTGCCAAATTGCCAGCACTCCATTTAAAAATGACGTTAAGCTGTTACTGAAGTCATGTTCACAGCTTCACTTCACAGGGGCCGAAAAAAACATTTCAGTAAAAAATTTTAAAATGAAAACCATAACATACATGAATGAAGCGTTTAGTTTATGATCATCATAATTATAGAAACAGCGTTATTTCTTTGAAGCGTTCTATTTTTACCCCGATTTAAAGAAAAACAAACTCCTTTTTGTCTTTTATTTCAGCGTAAGGTATTGAACGCTATCTTTTGTTATCCACCATCTGTCCTTATTAACATAAGTTTTGATGATGAGAAACAGTTAACTTTTCGACCTTTGAATCTGACCTTCATTTGTAGAACACGGTGATTTTATACTACTAAAAACGTTTTTATTATCCATTTCCACATGAAGTTAAGCTGTTACTTGAAGTCGTGTTCACATCTTTACCCCACAGGTACGAAAACACATTTCAGCAAACAATATCAAAATAAAAACCATAGCATACATGCATGAAGCTTTTATTATAATTATAGAAACAGCGTTATTCCTTTGATTGGCTTGGTTTGGAGCGCTAGGTCAACTTTTTGCTACACGAGGGCTAATTAGACCGAGACCTGCAGTTTAAAGCCGATTCCGAACGGCTATAAGCATCAGTGCCAACAGTGGGAGTCGAACCCACAGGATCTGAACCGATGCCAGCACCGTAGCCATTCGGCCATCAACTGACCTTTATTTCTTTGAAGAATTCTAATTTTATTCCTATTAAAAATCTAAGAATTGTCTTTCATTTCAGGGTACGGTATAGAACACTGAGCATCTTTTGTTATGCACTATTTGCATTTATTACCATTTATGAACAGTTAAGTTATTGATTTGAATACGATCTTCATTTGAAGAACACAGTGATGCCATTTTATACTATTATAAACGTTCTTTCATTCACAGCATGCTTAACCGTTTCAGGGGTTTGAACAAATAAAATATAATTTTTAATATAATGAAAGTCAAATACTGAATTCTTTGAAACTGTTTTATCTCGAGTCCTCAGAAAAGATTTCTGCTACTTTTGCAAACGCAAACAATACAGGATTAATTAAAGTGCAGTCGAAACTTCGAATTTCCGAATCGAAAGTTCTCGAATTTTGAATTCACATCCCTTCATTTACTATTGACAGTGCACTGTACTTTAACTTAGTATCACGTAAAAAAATTATATATCGTGCGAAAAAGCACGATATAGAAATTATTATGATCTCGCTAATTCCTCAAACATAAAATTTAAATCCCCTTCATTACTGTGTACCTTAGTATTACGTAACCTTAGTATTACGTTACCTTAGTATTACGTAAACTAATTTTTTTTAGCATGGTATAAGAAGGTTAACTTCTAACTACGGAAGCTTAGCAGACATCCTTCATCTCGATGGACATTGTCGAAGTTTTGTGGAAATCAAACATCGAATCCTGTACTATCACATATTCAGCTTCAAAATGTTAACCTCCTTTAACTCATAAATTTCACTCTTCTTCGGGTAAACGTGTCGTTCTTTTAAATGGAATCACTTTCATTTTAGCTCCTTATTTAAAGTATCTTGAAGGATCGCAGCTGAAATGTACCCCTGAGAGACCTTTCTTTTACCTAGATCATGCAATATTAACACTTTTTTATGCATTAATAAACACGATATTAAATACTTATGCCTTGCATAAAGGTATACGGTAAAAAAAATTGAGTGAGAAAATAGTGATAATATTCGCGTATCCTGTTTAAATGATGTTGAGCGATCGCAGCTTAAATGTCCCCCTGGCAACCTTTCTTTTACGAAGTGATGCAATATTTACACGTTTTTCCTGCATTAACCTTTACCTTACGGAGCCCATTTTTCCGACTCACTCCTTAGAATGGGAAATTTCCTACCACCCTTTGTTAGAACGACCGTTTATATATATATATATATATATATATTCGGCAAAAAAAAAATAGACAAAAAAATATTTTTTCCTTGCTAATGCGGCAGACGATTGGACTTTATTTTGTCTATAAAAATATCCCTTACGATTTTTTTTATAAATATGTTTTTTTTACATCAATTGTATACATTGATCGTCGTATTTATTATAAATATTTTTTTTGGCATTAATTGCATACATTGACCGTTGTATTTAATTTGAATGTACTCCGTAGGAAAGCGCGGGTTTTTCAGCTAGTGTATATATATATATGTATATATATATATATATATATATATATATATATATATATATATATATATATATATATATTTAATGCGGAGGCACTTGTCGCGAAGACAGTCGCCTATATATATATATATATATATATATATATATATATATATATATATATATATATATATATATATATGTTTTCATTCTTGGACCTGTATTCTTGGGATACATGCTATCCCACCCGGTAAGGAAAAGGTTAACAGATACGATATAAATATTTACCCCTCATATAAAGGTGTACGTTTAAAGTATAGAGTGCGAAAAGAGTGATAGCTTTTTACCCCTCTCCTTAACTGCGTTTCGGGCATCGACGAGAAAAAGTCGCACTTTATCTGTCGCCTGTTCCATAATGGCCCGGAAGAAGGGGGATAGATATCACGATACCACGTAATATGGTTTCTTTGAAATTTGCCGGTGAATATGCGGTCAAATAAATCCGAAAGCACTTCTGAAAAAAAAAAGTGTGAATTTTCCGGAAGTGTACCTGCTTTGTGAACTGCTATTTATAACTCAAATAAAATTTGAGTTATAAACTGGGATTTTTTTTAAAAACTGTATTACGTAATACAGAATTTTTTTTCCTGCCAGAGTATCTTTTTCATTCTATTTGTAACTGAAATAGAATTTGAGTTATAAAATGAATTTTCTTTCATATATATATATATATATATATATATATATATATGTATAACGCGTAGGTATGCGGCACAAGAATCGACGATATTTCTACACTTCGAATGGCAACGGCTGCAACTACCAGATGTAAACATTAGCGGCCGTCCGCAATTTGCAACCGCGTGTCAACATGGATTTACGCACTGAAATCAGGAATGCTCGGAAGCGAGCTGCACGATCAAGTGAAAATTGGGAACAGTCTCAAGAAAGAAAGCGAAGAAGAAATAATTCATTAAGAGAAAGGCGGGAAAGACAGCATAAATGATCGGGAGGTTAGGCTTAACCGTTGGCGGCATAGCAACCGATGGCCAGTAATAGTTAATTTTCTACACTTTTTTCAGCACTTAAATTCGCTCTATACTTAACTTGCTAAGCGTCACACTTTAGCGTTATTTAAATACTCGTTTATTTGCGTCTGTCACTAAAGTCGTTAAACTGCCCTATCAGAAATTTCAGTCACTATCTTAAGGTTTCAGGCCAGTAACCCAATCGGATTCTTTCAGCTGAATGTTAACCTATTGAGAAAATGTTTTCTTTGATCGTCGATTTGGATTTAACGATTTTTCAAACACTTGTATTCCCTAATACAGGAAGGATTTTTTTTACCAAAGCATCTTTTTCATTCTTCGAAAGGAATGTAAAAAATATTTTCAAAGGTGAATTATTTGGAGGAAAAAATATGGTATTATACAGAGGCTGTTCACCCATTTTATAGACGATGTATATTGTATTCACAAAACTAAATTACATAAAATTCTTATGTTTTAAATGTTCTATTTGACATCCCTTATTCTGAACTATCTTTCGACACCGAAATTTCCAGAATAATAATGCCTTTTGAAGTTTTCAGAAGAGGTATTCTATCCCATTCCTCCTGAACAGCTTTCCAGAGTCCTGTAAGGGTTTTGGGACGACGTTTGGATAATGCAGATTTTAAAAGTCCGAAAGCACAAAAGTCCATAGGTGATACATCGGGAGATTTAGTAGGGATATCAGTGAAGGGTATGGCCTTGATACCAGTTTTTTGTTCGATTTCTTTTAGGAAATTTACAGTGGATTTTGATGTGTGACTGCTAGCTTTGTCCTAATGGAGTCTCACAGATTGATGGCGCTGTGGGTAAATCGATGGTATTTCATTCAGAAAAATTGGCGATAAAATATGTTCCTGATAGTATTTGGAGTTAATCTTGACATTTTTTTCCACTCTCTTTATTTTTAACTTGCCATTATAAGAAAAACCAGCAACAATCATAAATCCCTTAGAAAAACTTTCTTTCGATTCTTTGAACCATGTACTTAAATTTTTTCTCCCCTTTTATGATAATAAATGGCTCTTTTTTGTTGCAATCATTTAAATACACCCATGATTCATCTATTGTGACAATTGTTTTCCATTTTGCTTTGGATAAGTGTTTCTCATATAGAATTCTGCAGCGTGTCCTGCGTTCACGATGCATATTGCGTTTTTTCGCTTTCTTAAGATTTAAATCAACTTTTATCATTTTGTTTACAGTGGACACCGTGCATTTTAATGATTTTGCAACTGTCCTTTGACTAGGAGGCTTTTCTTTTAACATTAAACAACGTACCTTTTCAATAGTCGAAGATGTCCGTTGTTTCCTTGGATACTTGTTTGGAATTTTTGTCCCACTTGAGGCTCCAATTTGACGTTTTTTTCATTTCTTGTTGACGATATTACCCATCGACGCTTTAGATATCACAAAACCATGACTCTCACATCGTTTTTGGATAACGGAGTATGCATATTTCTCTTCGGAAAGAGCATAAATGTAGCCTTGGAACCACTGCTTTGTTAAAAACGCCATTTTGAATAAAAACAAAACTTTCAAGCCGCAGACGATAATTTTGACTTTTAAAAACATGGTAGAATTGCAATTATTTCTTTTGCAGCAAACGATTTTTTATTACCGCTTACCAAAATCGTCTAAAAAATGTGCGAACAGCCTCTGTATATGTAAATAATTTTCTTTCCTTGGGAACATTTACAAAGTGAATAAGACAGCAAAGTCAAAATTTTCTGTCTCTATTACAGAGTACAATTTTTAAAAAAAATTCTTAAAATTCAAATCGACAATCGCAAGTAAAACTTTTACCATAGGTTAACACTGAGCTGAACAAATACAGTAGAGCATCTATAAAGTAGCATTCAGCTGTGAGGAATTTTCCTATTCGTATGTTTTCTAATTACCTTTGACTGGAAGAACTATTTTTTCTCGTTATTGGGAGGCTAGAAACACTCTTAACAATTTAAATTACATTTTATTATTATCTCATTTAAATTATTTAATATTCTTATCGTGCGTTTTGTGGTATTGTTGTACGGAACTTGTGGTATTATTCTACGGAACCTAATGGCACCGTCACAATGTATTTCCCATGTGACATTCACAATAATGAGTGATCTGTGACTTTACAAATTAGTCGCAGAGTGATTCATCAATAAGTAAATATTCTGTGACTCATCATTAGTTAATTTGTGTTACTGTACTTGTAAAGAACGTCACAATACGATTATCTAAATGCTTATTTTTAGACACCCGATAAAGTAAAAGGCTTTGGCAATTTCTAAGACGAAGTGAACCAATTCAGGTAACTAACAAATTCAACTAACAAATTCTCTTTGGAAATCGGAATTTGATTTACAGTCGACCTGAATTATTTGCAATTGCAGTTTCCAAGGTCATCGATAATGTATTACTTAACCCTGAATTAGTCGCGCGGCGTTTCCAGACGCCAATAGCATACGGTTACATTTTGCGTAATGATGAATTGTTCTGTATGCCCAGCAGATGTGAGTACCCTCGAAGTGTTTATGTATGAGTCAGAGCTAACAAATAAAACACCTGCCGTTGCTATCGTTCTTTTATAGTAAACGGATATATACCAAAACACCCGATTGCCGTTTCACCAAATTTGTAAAAATTGCTAATAGAAGCATATTTACGTAGGATTACGTTCCTCCATAACGGTCCTGCCGAAAGGAAAATTTCAGACGCTAAAACTGGCCGTCCATTCGTCCTCGTGAGTTATAATTTTGGCAGCGCGCCAAACCCAGTCTATCGCTTTGACAAGTTAAACAGAAAAGTGCCAAGATGCGTCAAAATTTTGACATACATATATGTATATACATACATACGTACATATATATAGATACATACAAAAGAGGTAATCAACGATAAGTAATCCTAAGTTAATAACCCGCGGTAGTTTCGTTAGAAGAGACTACCTGAATTTTTTTTATATCAAATTCTTATTTAGTTTGGGGATTAAATCTTTTTAATTTGGGGATTAAAAGCATATTAAATGACTTTTGTTTTACTTGTCAGTTACAAGAGCTAATCATTAATATCTGCCTGTCTGTCTATCTATCTATCTATCTATCTATATAAATAAATAAATAAACAAACATATATATATATATATATATATATATATATATATATATATATATATATATATATATATATATATATATATATATATATATATATACAGTGAAATCTCTATCTATCGTTTTCGGATCCATCGTTTTTCCGTATGTGTCGTTCATTTTATCCAGTCCCAACTATCATATTGCATTGTTATGTTTCTGCATCTATCGTTTTCCCGCATTTATCGTTCATTTCAATCGATCCCTTGAAAAACGATAGATCGAGATTCCACTGTATATATATATATAATATTTGTATATATTGTAAAAAGTGTATATAAAATTAAATTTAAAAAAATTTGGTTGGTTTTCATTTGCATCCATCATGTCCTTAACTGACTACTTTAATAAATATTTATTTTTACATTGATTTTACATCAATTAATTTTATTTACATTAATTTTTAGTTAACTTTACATTAATATTTAATTGAATAACTGAAACCTAAATAAGTGTGGTATCTATCAGACTCCAGCGACCATGCCTGCAGTTTTAAAATACGCGACCAGTGCAGGGTTAATCAGACTCTTTATTTGAGTATAAAACGCTTTAGTTTTTCTTCTAATTTTTCTTTAAAAAAATGTAAACCTGGATCTTCGTGATCCGTCAAATCAGTATCTTGTAGAATTAATCATAACTGTAGAACCAACTCTTACTTACATCTAGTCTATTGAAACATTAAAATCTTGGTTAAATAATCATTTACAAAAGTTGGTTCGGAAGAACGTTTATACACTCATGAGAGCGGGGTTCATTATTCAAAGTCCGCACGAGATCCCCCGTCTCTCTGCTGCGCGTGTCGACTTTTCAAAAGTCCAAATCTGATCTGCCCTCACTCGTTACCGGCATCTGTATTTATCGATTCTTTTCTCTCTTTCTCGAACAATCTCCCTCTTTTCACCTTTGAACAACCGACCTTTTTCGGTTCCGGGCTACGCAGACGACCTATGGTGAATTTCATTGCCGACGGCTTTTCCATTGGAAGCGCGCCGCTAACGGTTTTCACTAATCATTCTAAATTAGGGGTTCTCAACCTTTCAGGCTCTGTGCCCCCCTTTGAACACTAATGTGAGGTCACGCCTCCCCCATCACCACCATATGTGGTCAATACAAGTAGTAAATTCGGAATTTGAAACTGAAGCTGGTTATTAAATGAAAATATAGAATAGATAATTTCATACACAAAATTTAATATTACTACACTTATCTTAATTTGGAACATATTATTATTAGAACGTATGTAATCAAAGAATTAAATACAGATCATATATATTGGCGGGCACTGTTTGTCCTTGACAAGTTTCTGAATATTAGGTTGTAACTGTGACAAAGCACACCTCAGGTCACTTTCAACGTCCAGACGTACGGCAATTATCGTGTTCATGTTCGTATGTCGGAAATACATTACGTTTACATTGAGACCACAAAATTGAGTACAGTAAATTACAGTTAGTTTTACTTTTTATTTTACTTTTTTTTTAAACTCACGCCTCCCTTGAAATTCTTCTACGCCCCCCAGGTTGAGAAGCGCTGTTCTAAATGATCTGTCAACCTCACCTATTGTCGAGCATTTCCAAAGGTGTATTCCATTTCGTCACCTGTTTGCGTTTCTTTTGTGGCTTATTGAAGGTGCTATTACTACACCTTCATTCAGTCCCACTTAAGAATGTCGGACGAGAGTCTGACAAAAAATTTTCATAATTTCCTTTAAAATAATTCCTTAGTAACGAGTTATTAATAAAAGGTTTTCTTCTCTTCACAGCTCCCGAACCTCAAAGTTCATCGTCGGTGTCCAGCCTCGACTGTCTATCCCTGATCGTGGAAAGCATCAGTCCCAACACGAACAGCCTTATCACGACGGTATCCATGGCGACCGACGCTAGGCCCATCTAATGGAAGAAAAGGAAATTTAAATTTTAAAAAAGCAAAAACAAACTTGTACAAATATTTAAGGATTTGCCAAATATGAGTTATTAATTAGAAATCTGTGCTGCAAAAGCGCCGAATATTTTTTTTTAATAACTGTTTGATCATGTACAAACAAGGGCAAAAAAAAAAAAAAGTACAAGAGAATTTTTTTTTTCGGACGAAAGAAAAATATTGTTCAAAACGTTAAATATTTTAAATATTTATTAAATTTAAAAATTTTAAACTATATTTATTATGTACCAGAAACTGTGCAATGATTGTAAAACTGTCAATGAATAAATATTGCTCTATCACTCTTTGGAAAAATAAACTATTTAATTTTATGTCTCTGTGTTGCGTGATTACTGATAATAAATAACGTACATTATAAAAACATTGCTGAAAGGTCATGTTTAAAAGTTATGTTTGCTAAGGGGAAAACATAGTTAATTGAAAACAAAATTTTTCTTTTCCAGTCACGCATGTATCTATTCATTTTTTTTATAAAATTTATAGAATTTTTTTCAGGTAATTTTGAACGGATTCGTAATTTTATGGCAGCATCATATAAATAATGACTGTTATAAGAATAAACTAATACTGACCTCTTAATAGTTCCTAATTACCATCTTATATTAAACACCGTCTCAAAATATTTTCATGCGTCCAGAAATATCTCCAAGATTTAAAGTTTCATATGATTATCAAATTAATTTTTTAGTCAGTACACGTGGTCGAAATTTATTTTGTGTGGATAAATTTCAAATTTGTAAGGCCTTCTTCGGAGAGTTGCGTAGCGACATCTATAAAGATTTTAACCAATTATAGAGCTCTATTCAGTGACCACGTAATATGTCAAACCAATCGCAGGCCATTGTCAATAATGTTGGCACCAACAATCACGTAACGCAACGTCCCGGATGCAGTGCGAAGGTGGCCTTACTCGGTATACTAAAGCTCACCTAACCCATTTACTGGTTCTGTGGGGCAGTGGTCATCTCTGAGTGCTCTAAGGGTCTGTTCACATAGCCGTTGCGTTGCGTTAAGGAAAAGATGACGTTGAGACGAAAATAAACCAATCATATGCCTCCAAACGATTAGCAATAAAATTTTTAAAGCCTATGATTGGTTTATTTTCGTCTCAACGTCATCTTTTCCTTAACGCAACGCAACGGACTCCTATGTGAACAGACCCTTACTCTCAGTGTACAGTGAACTGATTGTGGCTTCTTAGGGCCTGTTCACATAGGAATCCGTTGCGTTGCGTTAAGGAAAAGATGACGTTGAAACGAAAATAAACCAATCATAGGCCTCCAAACGATTAGCAATGCAATTTTTAACGCCTATGATTGGTTTATTTTCTTCTCAACGTCATCTTTCCCTTAACGCTACGCAACGGACTCCTATGTGAACAGGCCCATATTAACACAATCCCAACAAATACGTCGTTTATTTTTCGAAGCATATTTTTACTTCCTGGATATAAAACATACTACAGCTCCTACTCAGCATTAATCGCCTGTTTATACGATTTTAGCGTTGCAGGGCGAAACATTTTTAAAGTGTATAGTCTCTGCCTACTCTTCATTACACATGAACTCTCAGACCTTGTTCATATTACATACGGACCGTAGCGTTGCGTTCCACCGTTGTCGCAAAGATTGTTGACGTTAGTCATTGCATTGAGCTCTGTGACTGGTTCAAATTTTTTATCGCTGACGCTACGTCAACACACTGACGCGAACAAAATCCTTCACCCGTCAGTATTAGCATTGCTCGCAACGAAAACTTTTGAGCCAGTCACAGACCTCCAAACGATTAAACACGAAGTCTTTTAGGTTTGTGATTGGTTAAAAAACATTTGGATGCGAGTAATGCTGACACTTGAGGATGCAATGTGAGCGTTTCGGGAAAACGTTTCGGTTTCCGAACAGACTTTTTCGTGATTTGTGGTATTTAATCTTTTCCTTAAGGGGGTGGGACAGCATGTATCCCAAGAATGAATGAATGAATGAACGAATGAACGAACGAACGAACACACACACACACCAATATATATATATATATATATTTATATTTATATATATATTTAATATATATTTATATATATATATATATATATGGGTATTATTTTCTGACCCTTGTATTCCTTTCCATTCATTGTTAGTCGTGATTTAACCGTGGTAAACCAGCGATTATACTGGATTACAATACGACAAAAGCAGGAGTTGATGTAGTCGATCCAATGTGCAGCTATTACACGGTATCCCGCATATCACGAAGGTGAACTCTCTCGTTGTTTTTTAGGTTTTTGGATATAATAAGAATCCATTCTCAAGTTGTCTTTAGATCCAATAAACCGGACAGTTTTGAAATAAGGCGATTGATTGTATCTGCATTCTTTGGCATTTAATTAAATCAGTGATTCTCAATCACTGTGCCGCGGCACTTTTGTGTGCCGTCAAATTCTTAAAGTGTGCCGCCAAATTTTAAAAATGTATATAGTAAAAATTATAATGTTTTTTTTTAATTACGAGTAAAGTTTGTTTAAATTAAAGAAAAGTACACTGTAAAAGAAAACTGTTGATTTTACAGTTAAATTCCATATTTTTAACTGTTTTTATCCGTTTTAAGTAAACAACTTTTAAACTTATCTTTTAATTGTGTGCCGCCAAATTTGGAAATCGTTAAAAGTGTGCCGCGACAAAAAAAAAAAAAGGGTTGAGAATCACTGAATTAAATATATATCTCAATATTATGGACATTTTATATCTTGTCATAAAAAGCAAAATTATTATTTTCAATTTGAAAAAAATAAAAGTTTATTACAAAATGAATAATCAAGGTTTAAAGAGACGTTGCACTTTGTGCCACACGCGCCTACTGGCGTTTAAAAAAAATTGGCGAGCCTGCTGAAGAGCCTGTTGAGAGCGTAATCGTTGAAATACGACTCTCAAATTCCGTAATCTGTTTGTTGTAAATGACTGTTGGTCGCGAAAAAAAAATGGACGGAGTCGCGGACACTTTGAATTAAATTTATATCCTGTTGAACTTGTAAGGTATACACAAGATTCGATTCACAAGAATCGAACTTTTGAGTGAATTAAAGAAGCTGCTTCAGATATGCTAATTTTGGCATACGCGCTTAGTATAAATACCACGCAGCGTCATTAATGAAAAGGGGAGTTGTTGTTAAGGTTGAAAAGGTGTTATCCTGCGCTAGTGCTTTACGGGCCAGAAGTTTACGTGGCAGTACTGCTGGTTTGACTTACTGTTCGTGAGTATAAAAATATATTGTTCTTGAAAGCTGTATTTACATTCCGTACAAGTAGTACGCATGCTTATTGCTGTAAAAGCCAATTATATGTGCAGCGAATTCAATAAACATTATTTCATGTATAAACTGTGTTTGTATATAATTCAAATAGAGTGCCACTTCAAATTATATACACCCAAGTCTGGGTAGAAGTGAGCATAGAAACTCTATACTGGCGCCCGAAAAATATATATACCCTGGTAGTTAGCGTTAAATTTGTAACGAAGAACATAATTGAAATTAAAAACTGTGTACTGTGTACGTATATTGATAAAATTGTTGCAAGTACTTATATACTATTTAAAAAATGAGTGTTGTAGAACAAAATCCTGCTGGAAATTTTCCTCGGGTAATTATGGTTCAGCAAATTGCGCCATTCGAAGCCACCTTCAATGGCGGCCCCTCAAGCCAATTCCTAAAGAAAATTGAGCATTACTTTCAGCAACAATGCACCCCAGAGGGGGATAAACTTAAAATTGCTCTAGCCGCTTTAAGAGGTAGTGCATTTCAGTGGTACACGTGTATGAAAAGCAGTAATCTGATTTTTGACTATTTGTCATTCAAGCAACAGTTTCTTAGTGTTTTTCCAAAGACCTTTAATCAAAGTGAAATTGAAGCGGAAATTTATTCGCTAAGGCAACGTGAAGGTCAGTCTGCATTAGATTTTGCTATGGAAAAGATTTCCAAGTGTGAGGAATATTTAGAGGGAATGACGGAAGCGATAATCTTAAAAATAGTTATCCAACGTTTGAAGCCAAGTGTTCAAGATTTTTTAGATAATCAAACAATTACAAGCAAGGTTACCCTCCTTCAAGCTTTAGCTAAATATGACAATAGACATTTCTTCGCTACCCCTCACCGTCATTCAGGTACGAGAAGTTTTATACAGCCGCGCCAAAATTTTTCGCGAGTTTCAAACCAGCAGCGTAAGCAGTACCGCAGGCAAAATAATAGAAGCGCACGGCGTTATAATGAAATTAGTGCACTTAAAGAAAATATGCAAGCACCTTACTTGCACTGGCAAGTTGATTCACATGATATGGTTCAACCTGTTGAAACTGTTTGGTCAAATGTATTATTTTGTCCGAGCAGTAATCATTATTTTGAGAATAGTGAAAGTCAGGGTATTTTTGTGGCTTATAAAGAAAGTGAGTCTAGCTGGAATGATGAGGTAATTCCAGTACAAATTTCTGAAAATAGGGCCGATACTAATGCTAGTGGTTTAGAAAATAAATCATCGGACACTTCTATTAATGCTATACCTGATATTATTAATGCTATACCTGATATTATTGATGCTATACCTGATATTTTAGATGATATTCACACATCTGTTAATGAAGGAAATTTAGTAGATGACGAAGTATGCGTTACGGAAGTTAGTGAATACTTATTAGTTGACGACAATAAAAATTCTTTAAACGATAGTAGGAACTTGCTAGGTGATGATATTATTTCAAGTTTCCAGCCGAATGGGGATTGTGTAGGCCAGGTTGATAATATGGTTTTAAATAAAGTACATGAAAACCAGACTGAGAATCAGGATGAAAAGTTGACACAGAGTTATACTATAGGTAGTTTAGCTGATGCTTCGGAAGTTATAGAGAAAGTTTGCAATAAAACGCACGAGTACGAAAAGCTTAATCTTCCTAAAACTGAAGCAGTGTTAAAGAATTTAAATGATAACGATTCTGATATCGCAAGTTTCAAAGAGACTTTTTTGTCAAAAGAGGATAAAACTCAAGTTAAGGGGGATAAAAAACGTGAAAAAGAGCCTTCAGGTTCCAGCATTAAAACTGCAAATACTGAAGTAATTAAGGCGGTAAACAAGAAGTCGTATAAGCACAAATACGAAAAGCAGAGTCAGGTTGTGAAAAAAATAGAATCTGCATTAAAATTTAATACCGATACAAGCAAAAGTACGAAGAAAGGTAAAGTGTGCACTACAAAAACTCCATCAAAGGATGAATGCGTCGCTGATAAGGTACACAAGGTTATCAAAAGGAAGAATGACAATTTTAAAGTTCCTTTGCATAAGTACAGGAAACGGAAGATTTCTGCCGCCCAGCAAGGTTGGCCTCCTCCCAAGAGACCTCCTGTCCATCGTCAAGCCGGACCAGCGCCTCAGGACCTACGACCTGCTGCACGAAGGATGCCCACACGGTCAACGAACCCCTTTACTAGGACTGCGACCATCAAGAGAGGTTCAGCGGATTGGACAAACTGGTGCAGTGAAGTTGCTGCATTCATGAGGAACAAGTCTTGTATCAATTCTCTTATTCTAACTCCCACCCTTTATTAAAATCGAACCAAATTGGTTTGAAGTTCCCCATTGTAGATACTGTGTAAACATTTTGAGGGGAAGGGGTGAGCCACTGACAAAAAAACGGCATACTATTGTTTTATAAATTTTTGAAGGGGACATGTAGTGAAAGAAAATACATACTAACTACAGATAACAAACAACTAACATACTAACTTCGCAAATCATAACACATGTACATTATAAATTGGGGGAGAGCAGATACAGTCAAGAAATGTCATGCTGTGCAATTGTGTTATCACTTTTAATTAAAATAGATATTTTAGGGCTCAGTTGGCCAGCCCATTATCCGCAACTCTGCAAATCCACTGTGTAATGGTGTCACCTGGACCCTTCGGGGTTAGTTTTGTAAAATGGTAGTGGCGTTTTTCCCCCACACAACGTGTGGAAGGTTTTTTGGCTTTGCCACCCATTATGTAAAAAGTCAGACCAGCACGCGTTTTCAATTAGTTAACTGAAGCCGTTCAGACCTCAGTTACCTAATTTTTTTTTTTTCGAGGGAGGCCAGTGTAAGGTATACACAAGATTCGATTCACAAGAATCGAACTTTTGAGTGAATTAAAGAAGCTGCTTCAGATATGCTAATTTTGGCATACGCGCTTAGTATAAATACCACGCAGCGTCATTAATGAAAAGGGGAGTTGTTGTTAAGGTTGAAAAGGTGTTATCCTGCGCTAGTGCTTTACGGGCCAGAAGTTTACGTGGCAGTACTGCTGGTTTGACTTACTGTTCGTGAGTATAAAAATATATTGTTCTTGAAAGCTGTATTTACATTCCGTACAAGTAGTACGCATGCTTATTGCTGTAAAAGCCAATTATATGTGCAGCGAATTCAATAAACATTATTTCATGTATAAACTGTGTTTGTATATAATTCAAATAGAGTGCCACTTCAAATTATATACACCCAAGTCTGGGTAGAAGTGAGCATAGAAACTCTATAAACTATTTAATTAAAAAATATTCTTTAAAATTTTATAATTGCAATTTTTTTAATATTTTATTTACATTTGGTATAGATATATGATATGATATTGTTGAATACGGTGTATACAGTTAAATAAGGTACAAATATTACCTAAGGTCCAGGTTGACATCTTATCATTAATTTTTTTTCTATTTCAGTTTCTTGTATCAAACGAAGTTTACAATTTTCAATGTTTTAATAAAAAGTTTATTATTTTGAAATCCTGCTCTTTTTTCAACTTTTAATGATCGTCAATTCCTACTAAAATGAAATACACATAAATATAACTTTTTAAATATGACATTTTTCTCAAACGAAAATTAGCATAAACAAGTGTACAGGGCGACCAAGATATTTTTTTAATTGTTGTTTTGCTGAGTATATAAATACTTAAAATCTACGATTCATCGATTTTTTAAATAGTTCGTCAAAATTTGCTTGTTTTTTGTTGTTAGCATTCTCCTAAATTTTTTTTTTTAAAATTTGCTTCTACCAAAAAATGTAAAATATAAACAATAGAAATAAACAAAAATTAAAATTCAAGCATAGACTGCTAAATCACTTTAACATAAAACATATCCTGCAAAGAAAACATTTTCAATAGAGGATAGCGCAGAAGCTTTATATCCCCATAATGAAAAAAACAAATAAATAATCCAACAGAGATAGATAAAAATAATACGAATATAGACAAGAAACAAACAGAAATAAAGCACTCTGAGCATCCACGCACCAACGGCAAGATTCCGTATAAGTGCGGGAACTGAACTATAAAACATCAGAGGTAACCGACAGGTCTCGTCATCAGGGAGCCTAACCATGTCAGTTACCTCAAGGGGAACTTTCTGAATAGGATGCAGGTAAGCCCAAAAGACATCACAAGGCCGCGAGTCCCCCAAGGAAGCAATAAGTCAAAAAGAAAATGAAAAGACAAACACAACTTACAGTATGGGTTCAACGCACTTTACATGCAAGCACACAAAATCCTAATGCAAAATCCATTTTCATACCACTGTTGTTGAAAATAGTGATAACGTTACACCACTGAGTTTAGAAACATCGTGTGAGTAGGTATGAAAAGTTTTTCTACAGTCATCAACTTACTTCATCGTAAGGGTAAAAGGGAAAAATCTATTTCGGTTTAATTTGTAATTTAAAACAAAAATTAAAATCTGTACTATTTAACAAGTACGGTAAGCAGAGTGTAAAATATTGTGCTACAGACATCGAGTTAGTTTAATGTTCATAAAAGAAAAAGGAGAAAAAAAAAAAACTCTGTCAATCTATAAAGTGGCTCATGCGACGAAAAAATTTTACTCAATATATCCATTAATGTTAAACTAATAAGATTAATAAGTAAGAATTAATAAGTAATAAAATTTATCAGGGCCGACAAGAAGAGGAAAAATAGGGCTAAAATTTTAAAACCTTGAAAGTATTAGAGGCTTAGAACTCAATATGAGATCTAGAATATCAGTAACAACTTTTTCTATAGGGTCAGCATCAGTTCTAGACAACCCTGAATAATTGCATTCAATTGCGTGCGTTCTATTACTGAAGAAAAAACATTATTTTTTTTTTTAAAGATTACTGCATATTTTTTTATTTTTCTCTAAACTATTGTCTTCCAAACAAACTCACTTGAAAGAGAAATGCATATACTATACAAATTAAGCACATTCTTACGTGTCAAGAGTATTTGGTTGCATATTTTGAATCGTATTACTTTTGCAAAATTTTTTGTTTTAAATATGATGACTGCAGTAGATAGGTTTCGACTAACTACAATAGATGGCAGCACCAACGGACTTCATTGGATATAAATGGCTGTTGTACGGGAAAATATATCTAATTTTTGAAGTAATTAGTTATATAAAAGTTAAGAGTCATCACAAAAAAAACAAAGAAAAAAGAAGATTTATTTACCTCTGGAATCACAGGGATTTACATCTAGAATAAATATACTTTTTCTTTATATAAAAGGAAATATTTGAAAGAAATGCTTTCCCGTGGTGCCATCTGTCGGTGAGAAGGTTTTAATAAAAGATAGAGAGAAAAGCAGTCCACAAAAATTAGGATTTCTTTAATATTATAATGCCAAATGCCGTCTACAATAAACAGTGATAACAAAGAAAAATACACCCATTTACACAAACACTCACATTTTGTCAATTATATATTTATTAACTCAGCGAATTGGTAAAGAATTTTGTTGCGGAAGAAAAAATAAATTTCAACATTTTATCTCATTTTTCTTATTTGTTTGTCTCCTTATCTTTTTTATAGAACTTGGAAATACTACTTTAGGTGAGCTAATAAATATAGTCAGTTAAGAGGATCCAAAGATATTACAGGCAACAAAACACAAATAGGAGCCAGAGTTCTTGTAGTTAAGTCATCAGCGAAACAATTTTCTTATTCAACACCACATTTATTTTCATAAGCTATAATAGTTATGCTTGTGTTAACTTAATTCTGATGACTTTTACTTAA
>OU015498.1:19317963-19372963 GCA_907164885.2 Dolomedes plantarius
CAAAGGTTGTGAGCCCCCTTAATGAATTACATGGAGCATATCCTTGATAGATGGGTCAGTCAAGGAAAGACATGCATTTCCAGCACAGTCAATAGCAATGGACAGAAGCTAGGGTCTTAATATGGGGGTGTCAACAAGCGTGAAGGAGGCGGAATTTCTTTCAAATTTTCTGGTGACTCTATTTCAACTTTGCTCCACATGCAGTAGATCAGTGCTTCGAAACCGCTGTGACATGGCACACTAGCGTGCCACGAGGTGATCTTGACTGTGCCGCGGTGATTTTATCGATTATGATAATAAAAAAAAATTAACCACCGCATTAAATAGAAATTTTTCTAAGTAAAATATTCCTCTAACTTTTTGTCAATATGTAAATTTTTGTGGGTCGAAATTATACACAAAACAAAAACATGTCGTTAGCCATACATTGTATGTATGCTCGAGCGTCATATTTCTGGATTTCAGTTAAGAAAGAATATCCAGAAATTTCTGACAAGGCCATTGTAATTTCGCTCCCATTTTCGACGACATACCTATGCGAACAAAGTGTTTCGACACTGGTTCTAATTGAAAATGACAAACGATCCTATTTAAAGGGCCTTGACCATGAACTGTAGCTCTTTCTATTATAGAGCTAAATATAAAAACGTGCAAATATAAAACGCACATTTATCAAAACAATCTCAAATATCTCATTCATAAATTAGTTATGTTTAAATTAACTTTGATTTATTAGGCTTAAGTAAAGACCAAAAAAGCAAATTTTAATATAAAAATTTTAAGAGAAAATTTTTTTACTTGTAAACTGTAATTTTATATTTTTGTTCTTGTGCTGGTGTACAGTTCAAAATGATTTACATAAAACTTAAATGATTATAATTATCTTGATACATAGAGCTATTTTGTTGTGCTTTTTTATCTAATAAAAACATATACGTATTTATTGTAATTTATATATTTGCAAGCTTTTTCTTGTGGTGTGCGTCGAAATTATCGAAAAAAACGTTGTTGTGCCGTGGAAGATAAAAGGTTACGAAGCTCTGCAGTAGATGACACTTCGTTCTCTAAGATGTTGCTGTGTAGATTGTAAGTTTTCAGTGTCTTCCCCCCTTCTAGGGTAACTACATTAAAATTTAACTAGCTGATACCCGTCGAAACATGACGGCTAAACAGTAAATAAATGTACTAATGCACAAATTATAATCAACACATCATTGCCAAACGTTGAAAATCACAATAATGCGCAGAATCAAATTAATGTTTTTAAGCGGCCTCGTGCTTAGTGAGTATCTAAAGCCGGATTTAAAAATGTCACTGAGCGTGCGCAGAAAGCAATTTTTTAAAATGTAAATTATCGCTAATTAAAAAGCGCAAAATAAACAATTTCCATGAGGTTTAATCTTATATTTCCCAAACATAATTATCATAAAAATAAAAATAGCAGAGAGTAATCTAGAGAGACTTATAGAGAATATTTCACTTCTACCGAGACTTGGGTGTATATAACTTGAAGTGGCACTCTAAATGAATTTGATACAAACACAGTTTATACATGAAACAATGTTTATTGAATTCGTTGCACATATAGAATTTGCTTTTACAGCAATAAGCATACGTACTACTTGTACGGAATATATATTAGCATTCAATAAAAATACACTTTGCCATACTCACAAACCAGCAGACAGTCAAACCAGCAGTTCTGCCACGTAAACTTTGGGCCTGCTAAGCACTAGCGCAGGATAGCACCTGGAGCTAATTATCTCGTATCTCCCTCTCGCTTATCTATCAATCTTAACAAAACCTTCTTCTATTTAATAAAGCTGCATGGTATTTATACCAAGCGCGTACGCCGAAATTAGCATATCTCAAGCAGCTTCTTTAATTCGTTCACTCAAAAGTTCGATTCTGGTGAATCGAATCTTATGTATACCTTTTAGACTCCTCGGAATAAACGTGTTTATCATTAAAACATGTCACTCAGAATGCGCAGGAACAGTGAGTTTCTAAAGCCAGATTCAAACAGGCCACTGAGCACGCGCAGAAATCAATTTTTAATTGTAAATTATCGCTCATTAATAGAAATTGCGTTTACAAAAACCAAATTTGACAAATCTACAGAATACAGTCTGTCGTTTAAGACCAAAATGAAGTCAATTGATGCAGTAGTTTTCTCTCACGGACTGCCCAAAAAGTCGGCTTAGCAACTTAAATATATAGATTGTGTACAATATACTGAAAGTTATGGACCAAGAAATATATCGAGCTTTAGCAGCGTCAATAGCACTCGAACAGAGAATAATAGTGAGTAAGAAATCTCCAAAAGATTCACTATAAATCAGCGATAAACCAAACCGGCTTTCTTCAACAGCAGCTACAGTGAATTTGTTCGACATTTTTTCAGCAGAGTATTAGAAGCAGTGTCGTGGGCCTTTGGTGTGGCATCAAAGAATATGCAAGAGTTCAGCTTGATCCATAAATGACTATTCATTCGGCTTGAATGTTATGCTCAACTAAAAAGCCATTACATGTGCATCCAGAATTTTGGTAGGGATTTCAATAACTTCGTATACTAAACAAGTAATTTATAAAAAAAAAATTTAAAGTCAATTCCTACTTAGGTCAACAAAGAAAAATTTGAGTGTGAACTAATAGTAGGAATTGAAAAAAAAGGATTGCCTGCCAGAACCTTGCCTACTGTGCGAGATTAGGAGGGGGGGGGGGGGGAAAGAGAGAGAAAAAGTTTGTCAGGGAGTCGATCTCGCAGCCTACAGGACGGGAGAAGCCCGCGCTACCGCAGTGCTGCCGTTTACACAGTAACAAGAGCGAAATTACTATTCAAGAGCAAGAGACGCTCTAGGTCTAAAACTAAAATTGATAAATTAAATCTAATTAATGAATTAATATTTGAAAAAACTGTATTAACATCAAGTGTCATCCACTGCAAGTTTAAAAAAATGTATTTGAACTTGAGTGGATGAATAAAAAGTACTTTTATTAACGATTGAAAATTTGAACAAGATATATATAGAGAGAGTGTGAACTAATAGTAGGAATTGAAAAACTTAAACGAATGTTCATAGTTTCTCCAACAGGTAAGAAAAACCAGAAGAACAACAGGCCTCAATTCCAGGGGTTCCGTTCATATATATATATACACTTACGCTGTAAAGAAAAGTTACAGAAAATTTGCATAAAATATACAGTGAAAAGACGAGAATACATTCCCGAGCGAATGAGAAAAAGACTGGTTCGGAACGATGTCGATTCTGAACGTACCCCCTTGCAATTTTTCGGGGGACAGTTAAATTTGTAACCAGATTTCCAACAGAATTGTAAAACAGTGCAAGCACAGCGGCGCCGAAAGAGCGCGCATAGTGTGTTGCTATTTATTCCACAGCAGGAAATTGCCAAGAGTAGGAAATGCCAGCAGAGAGAAGAAAACGGAGAGTAACGAAAGAACAAGGAAAAAGAAAAATTAATAAAAATTGTGTGACCCTTACTTACTATTTTACAGTGGCTTTTTTATGTCCTTTATTGATATAGCTCACAAAGCGTGATTATTGCTAAAAAGATTGTTTGAAAAGAACTTAAATTTCAGTCATATTTGGATGGCAGGTATGTTGTTGTTGTTGATAATGCCCCCTGGTTTGAGATTCCATTCACCAGGTCCTAAAAGGCTATTGGGCTGAAAGGGGCGGCTCCTGTTTTTGAGTTAGCACCACAAGGGTTCGAGTCCGACTTGGCTAAATGACCGGTCTCGTCATTTTGAACCGAGTCAAGTGACGAGACAGGAACACTTCACCCCGCACCTCCAGAGGTAAATTTGAGAACTTGGAGGACATTGCAGCCGCGACCGATTTTACGGGCCCCGGCCACCATTAGCGAAAGCGGAGGGGGAATTGCAGCGACGAGCATCGAACCAGGGACGTTCAGATCACTGGCCCGCTGCTCTTGCCAACTGGGCCACCGCACCCATATTGATGGCAGATATGCAATGTTACTGTGAAAGTGATTACTTTCACAAACTACCACATTACGCAGAATTGCAATTGCGATGAATACGTTTCAGCCTCCAACGCGCGATGTATCACCAGGCCAACTAATTGAGTGATGATGAAGTTTGTGAATTTTAGTGTAATGATAATTGTTAAGTAAAGGCATAATAAATAGAATGCATTCGAAAAGTTTGCTCTTCTTTCTGTAACTAATCCTCACTGCTGCATTATTTATCCCATAACACAATGCAATGTCAATTGAATCCTCACTGTTAAAGTAAACTCACCACTTTCTTTTACAGCTACATTGGATAACTAGCAGCTATTTGAATTCATTATCATGAGGATGTTCTACAGACGTTAGTTTGAAGTTTTTTTTTCTCATTCTTGTTCAATCACTTAACAACATCTTAATATATATTAACTTTTGCATGACAATTCATTCATAAAGAAACTGGAAATGTGCTTGCAACTTTTAACGTGCAAGATCTTAAAAAAAAGCAAAAGAATCGCGTTTTTGACGTTCCGTTGCATTTATTTATATGCAAACTCTCTTATCGTTGTATTAGTGTATGCAAACACGAAAGAAGCGATAAAATAAATAAGCAATAAATTTGCTTATTTATTAAATTTGCTTAACATTTTAAGCAATAAATTTGCTTAAAATGACGAATTTCATAGGACTTTTAATTTACCCAACTAAATTTTATAAAGGATATTTTATATAAAGGGTATAAATTATTTTATAAAATATTTTATATAAAGGGATATTTTATATAAAGGGCATTTTATAAAGGATACAACAAAACATTTAAAATATTAAGAATATTTTTTAACAATAGTAAATTATATTTTATAATTTGTTTTAGCAATGATTATTTCTAGATGTAAAAATATTTGCTTCTAGCTTCATTCAAACTTGCGTAAATCAGTCACGACTGCAGTGAAGATGCAACTGATTTTATAAATGCGTCAGAGAGACAAATGAGCATTCAAGTCTTTGATACAGCTAGGGTTAACTCATGAAACGCCTAAACCAAATTTCAATATGCTAAAAAAAAAAAAAAACAGAGTTATAAAGTTTTTAAATGAATAAAAACTCTCTGGAAAACGAAACAGCGTTTACAGGGGAGCGTAAAAGACTAAATAGACAAAAAAGAGCCACGACGGAGGGGAAACTTTGCGAGAAACAGTTAAATTATATGTTAAAGAAACTTTAATATATTTACTTAAATATAAACTTTAATATATAAAGAAAGAATTTTTAATATACCTTTTTTTTGCATTTTCTGTTGAATCATATAAACTTGACAATTCTATATATTAATAAATACTTTTAAAAAATTATTTTGATGAATTATCCCATCAACTTGAAATAAAATGATCAAATGCGTAATAAAGAGGTATCAAATGCGTAATCAATCGTTTAGCTCGGGAATTGGAAGTTAACTCGCGTTTAACTTTTCGTCCCCGTCCCGGCCGATAGATGGCTGCACCATTCTACAAAACAAAATTAACTTAAAATGAATTCAAATCCGCTTAAAGATGGCTAAAAGTATTAAAAGAATGTATTGTCATCGTGTTCTGAGCCATTCTAAAAGTTTCAAATGTCTAGCTAGTCGGGAAGTTAGTTAAAAATCGATTGCAAGATTTGTACTGGACAAACACACACACACACAAACAAACAAACAAGAAAGCGAGTTAATAAAAACATGGTAAAAAATTATTATAAAATTGGGCGAATAGAAGATTCCTAATTTGTGGGAAATTCATTCAGCCACTAATATTTTTCCTCTGAGTTGATAAGTACAGTACTGACATAATGGACTGTCTCCGAGGAATTATAATACATACCACTGCTTTTGAGAAAATTCGGTTCTCTAATTAATTCATGCATCAGAGATCGGAGAGGTCTTTTGGTATTTAATACGATAGTCAGAGAGTCAGCATTCATACTAAATCGCCCAAAGTGCATTACAATCATGAATGTAAGGGGGAAATAATGCCTTACAGTCAATAGACGTCAAAATACCATACGACCTTAGATGTAGTGGGTTTTCACCACAGATATTTCGGAAATGGTTTAATAGTCTGAAAGTTGGATTTTATACCTAAACTGCCTTAAAGTCACGAATGCAGAGATATCTTGATACGTTGCGTAATTTGAATTCACTTTAATGATTTTATACAAGGAGTAATCTCCAATGATTCTTTTAGTTTGATCTATAAAAAATATGTTTCAATCGTCTTAGAGACTGAATAAGTTCATTATTTTCCAGGCGAGTCTGAGTAAGATTTCACCGCGGAAGCAGTCATAGGTCGTATGCAATATCGTGTATTCTCAAATCGTTGACTCAACTTTCATATTCTGTGCTATTTTTACCATGTTTTTATCAACTCGCTTTCTTGTTTGTATGTTTGTGTGTGTGTTTGTCCAGTACAAATCTTGCAATCGATTTTTAACTAACTTCCCGACTAGCTAGACATTTGAAACTTTTAGAATAGATCAGAACACGATGACAACAGATTGTTTTAATACTTTTAGCCATCTTTAAGCAGCTTTGAATACTCTTTCAGTTAATTTTGTTTTGTAGAATGGTGCAGCCATCTATCGGCCGCGACGGGAATGAAAAGTTAAACGCAAGTTAACTTCCAATTAACTTCATTTTCTTTCAAGTTGATGGGGTAATTCATCAAAAATTTTTTTTAAAAAGTATTTATTAGTACATAGAATTGTCAAGTTTATATGATACAACAAAAAATTTAAAAACATGGTATATAAAAATTTCTTTTTATCTTGTAATTATTGTATTGAGTTCATTGAAAAGCATTTCTTGAACTTGAAATTTAGCTTTCCATCCCTGGAGAGTTAGAAATATTAAGGTCCAATGTTCCAACCGATATTTCAGAAGAACTGCTTTTATTTCATTTTATGGCCAACGCAGCATTTTGAAATTTTTTTTTATTATTATTCTACCAAATGGAAAAAAAAATTCTCCAACAGCAAGTGCAATGGAAGATTTTCGTCAGTTGAGTGAATGTTATGCTGGCGATTTGCCTTCTACAAATCCACCAGTTTTCAACTCCGATTTCAAGTTGTGTAATAAAAAATTTGAAAAACTATTTGCAACAGCTTTTCAAAAATACCATTGATGCAGTTCCGAAAGTGTGAAAAAGTGGTATAGCCTAGCATCTGTAACTTATTAAAAATATTTGCGACGTTTCCAATAACAACATGCTCAGTGAAATGTCATTTTCTATCCTACGAATTTTAATGACTTATTTTTAAGATATACCTTAACACAATCAATGGCGGCTCCAAGGGGGGTGCAATAGGGACAATTGCCCCCCCCCCCCCAAAAAAAAAAACAACACGGTGTATTTTTTTCCATAGCCTAAAATTATATAATCATAGACCTAATACTAAATGAGTTTAAATGTAAAATGAGACGATGTTTATTTCTTTTATATATATATATATATATATATAGATATATATATGCAGTGGCGCACCCAGGATTTAGTCTTGGAGGGGGCCGAGTTGAACGTATAAAAATATTTGTAATGCAAATTCAATATTCATAATGCAATATCTATTTCTTTGGGGGAGGGGTCCTTGGCACACCCAGTGGTTGCGCTACTGTATATATATATATATATATATATATATATATATATATATATATATATATATATATATATATATATATATATATATATATATATATATATATACTAGCGGCCCGTCCCGACTTTGTCCGGGTTGAACAAAATATTATACCAATAAATTTCCAGTTGATAGCCAATAAATTGTAAATAATTTTTTACCTTAATAATAACCTATATAATACCTTAAATTAATTTTATGTTAGTTAATAATGAAAACAAATTTTTTAAAAGAAAAAGGCGTGCCGGAGAACGACTAGGTTCGAACAGCCAGCGTCAGAACAGAAGCCCACCGCGATAGCACCACGAAACGAATCGTTGAAATCTTCGGAACAAAAAGCGGTAGAAGACAGTAGCGGAAACAATGGAGATTGTTAGGATTAAGCCCCTAACTTTATTTCTACTGATCAGATATACATAATATATAGCCTGTGTCCATCTGGAATAATGTACCTTTCAAACAGTGAAAGAATTTTTCAAATAGGTAGAGTGGTTCTGAAGATTACCCTCCACGTACAAAATCGCTCTCTCTTTATATATAAGTATATATATATATATATATATATATATATATATATATATATAAAACCCTAAGAGCTGACGTTGCCCCCTCACCCCCAAAAAAACTTTGGTCTAGAGTGGCCCCTGGATACAATCACGACTGAACAGACTTACTTTGCTATATACACACAGAGATATTAATGCAAGTACGACTGAAGTCATACAAGAGCTTTGTTAAAAGTAATGTAAATTGGGTTTTAATCTTTAAAGAATTTTTTTATAATCATCTTATGAATTTTATTGAATTTGTATTACAATATATTCATCCCTTCAACTCGCATCCTACCCCCTTTGATTTAAACATGAGTGAGCCACCGTCTTCACATGCTGAATTGCTTTGTCACAAACGTAATCAGCAACAGTCTAAAGAATTCGAACGAATTATCCACGACAGCCGTATCAGTGAGCGAAAATTATCTAAACTCTATTAATATTAATTTTCCATTACAATATGACTTTTAAATTTTTCTATTCATTGGAACGAAGTTCTTTTACGCGGCTTACAGTAGAGTGAACTGGCAGAAATCGTCACGTAAGGAAAAAGCGTTATGTGGATGGCCGCAGCGCCATCTGTGGACGGAAATTCTAAACACGTGTAAATATTATTTAAACTTATTTTTTGTTTGTTATTGTTTTAATTTACACGGGATTTATATTGTGTCATCATTGCAATTTTATAATGGAAAGTCGAGAAACAGAAACTGCAGCAAATGTAAATAATGCAGACTTAGAAAAGTAAGTTAATAAATCATATAACTTAATGCAAGTATTTACTGTTTACATTAATTTAATATATATGTGATTCGAGTGTTTACTATTTACTATTTACATGCAGTACAGAGAAATAATAGTGAAATCATATGCTCAGCGTCAAAAAGAGTATCGAAAGAGAAAAAAAAGCCAAAATCACCTTCAGAGTGCGAAAAAAATTCCAAAAACAAACGCTCAATGTCAACAACAATTCCGGGAGAATCAAAAAGAAAAAGTACACCAAAATGAAAAATTGAATCTTGCTAGGTATGATATATATATCTTTCGTATGAGAATAAGAAACAATTTTATTTATTATTTTTTATATATAATTTATAATTCACTATTTTATCTTTAATTTTTAATAAATGATTATTTTTCCTAAAATATTAAATAAAATATACTGATTTAAATCCTTACTTTACAATTTTGCTTTGAAAAAGTGATAAAAAAATAAAAATAAAATATGCAAATTAGAGAGAGAGAGAGCAGGGCCCGCTTTAGAAAATTCTTGACTATAGGCACAACTTGGGATGGGGGCCCCCTAACACTGATATGGGCGTAAAATTTCCAAAATTGACACACACAAAAAAAATAATCATGAATCATTGTGAAAGTAACATTTTACCAAGAATTGGCTATTTGGAGCGTAGAAGCATAGAACATTATCAAATAACAAAATGCAATACATATTAACTTCATTAAAACACCAATACAATGCAACCAGAAAAACTTATTAATCCCTCATATACACTATAACATACATACTATGATGAACTATATACATATAACTATACATATGATAAACCTATCAATCAAATTTGAAAGGATATTATAAAAAATTGCTATTAAAAAAGGTAAAATAAAAATAATTTGAATTGGGAATTTTTTCTTTTAAGATAAATTTTTTTGGGGGGTGGCAACATTCGGGGGCCCCTAGGCCCGGGCCTACTCGGCCTAATGGAAAATCAGGCCCTGAGAGAGAGAGTTGGTTGGTTGAATAAAAGAGGGCTGCGCTTTTGGGCGTGACAAAAATACACTAATATAATCAATAGAAATCTACATATTAAATCACGTTTGAAAAAATAACGTAAGGAACTTCCGTCCTGACGGGGGTCCCCCGACCGAACAATTTTTTTTTTTTTTTATGTAGTAACTAGCTGAATACCCGCGCTTCGCTACGGAGTACATTGAAATTAAATACAACGGTCGATGTATGCAATTAATGTAAAAAATAATAAATATATAAATTTATAATAAATGCGACGATCAATGTATACAATTGATGTTAAATATATATATATATATATATTTATAAAAAATCGTAAGGGATATTTTTTTTTATAATATCCAATCGTCTGCTGCATTAGAAAGAAAAAGAATATTTTTTTTGTCTATTTAGTTGTTACGCACGTGACGATAAATTTATTGAAAGTACCAGAAAAAGAAATCACGTGATCGGCATTTAATAAGTTAAATTCTAAAAATCAATCTTTAAAAATTCACCAAAAGTCAGAAAATGGAGGTAAAGATTCGAAAAGGATTTCATTGTGAAGAAATTTTTAGGATCTTTCTCGCGATATAAATTTTATAACCCTCGAATTATTATTTTAAATGCAAAGTTAAAAAAAGTTACGAAAACAGCTTAAAAATTGAATTTAAAAAAATCTAAGAAGAATTTTTGAAAAATCTTTCTTAGTGCACCCCTACACCATAAGAAGAATCGCCATGCAAAATTTCAGCCCTTTAAGTCCAGCGGTTTGGTCTGTGCGTTGTATGTCAGTGAGTCAGTTACGGAACTGTTCTATATATATAGACTAGCTGAATACCCGTGCTTCGCTACTGAGTACATTTTAGGATAATTACAATGAAAATCGTAAAGGATATTTTTATAGACAAAATAATCTAGAAGAAAATATTATAATCAGAGCTAATAGAACATTTAATATTGAACAGTTTGGAGAACATTTTCCCCGCCAGTAACCAAAATTTCCTCAACTATTTTTTGATGAAGATCCGCACAAAGATGAGACGCCGAGAATAGTCGCATAGAATGCAATTTTCCACACAAACGCATTGGAATGTCAGAATTTAACCCCTTAGAGATGGACTTTCAAAAAATCATTTCTTAGCGGCTATCCATGTCATTATAGGAATGCACTGTCATAATTTCAGCCCTTTAGGTCCAGCAGTTTGGTCTGTGCGAGGTCTGTCACGGAACTGTTTTGTACATAGAAGATTTAATTTAATATCCCCAAAACATATAAATTTGAATTAAATTCTTTAAAAATCTTCAATCTCAGTTAGTGTAGTGGCTAAATTTTATCTTTTACTGCATTTTAATTTTTTTTTTGTCAATTTATTTCGTTGTTAAGCACGTGACGTAAAATTAATTTGAAGTATCACAAAAAGAAAAGGAACCACGTGATCAGCCTTTAATAAATTAAATTCTAAAAAGGAATTTTTAAAAATTCACCAAAAATCAGAAAATGGAGGTAAAGATTCGAAAAATATTTCATTTTAATGGAATTTTAAGGATCTTTCTCGTGATATAAATTTTAGAAGCCTCAGATTATTATTTTAAATGCAAACTTTAAAAAAGTTACAAAACAGCTTAAAAATTTAATTTTAAAAAATCTAAGAAGAATTTTTGAAAAATCTTTCTTAGTGCACCCCTACACTATAAGAAGAATCGCGATGCAAAATTTCAGTCCTTTAGTTCCAGCGGTTTGGTCTGTGCGTTATCTGCTAGTCAGTCAGCCACAGAACTGTTTTATATATAACCAGCTGAAAACCCGCGCTTCGCTACGGAGTACATTCAAATTAAATACAACGGTCAATGTATGCAATCAATGCAAAAAAAAAGAAATATATATATTTATTAATAAATACGACGATCAATGTATACAATTGATGTAATATATATATATATATATATATATATATATATATATATATATATATATATATATATATATATATATATATATATATATATATTTATAAAAAAATCGTAAGGGATATTTATTTTTTTGGATAATATCCAATCGTCTGCTGCATTAGAAAGATTTTTTTTAATCTATTTAGTTGTTATGCACGTGACGATAAATTTATTTAAAGTACCAGAAAAAGAAATCACGTGATCAGCATTTAATAAATTGAATTCTAAAAATTATCTTTAAAAATTCACCAAATATCAGAAAATGGAGGTAAAGATTCGAAAAAGATTTCATTTTAAAGGAAATTTTATGAGATTTCCTGTGATATAAATTAAATAACCCTCAAATTATTATTTCAAATGCAAACTTTAAAAAAGTCACTAAAACAGCTTAAAAATTTAATTTAAAGGAATCTAAGAAGAATTTTTCAAAAATCTCTCTTAGTGCACCCCTACACCAAGAATTTTTCAAAAATATTTCTTAGTGCACCCCTACACCATAAGAAGAATCGCCATGCGAAATGTCAGCCCTTTAGGTCCAGCGGTTTGGTCTGTGCGTTGTATATCAGTCAGTCAGTTACGGAACTGTTTTATATATATAGATAAAGATAAATATCAAAAAAAGAGAAAAAGAAACAGCTTACAAAGACTCAAATACAGGGATAAAAGAAAAAAGAAGAAATGGTTACAAAAGTAGATCCATTTACTCAAAAAAGTTTTAAGGAACAAAATAAACATTTTTTGCTATCGTCTGCAGCAAGTAGCAGTAGTATGTATTTCAACTACCGAATGTTATTTTTTTTGGAGAAATTGCTGTCAAAGACGAAATTGTCGAATATGATTTGAACGATGTCGCATCAGTGAGTGCAGACGATACGAATTGGATCTCAGACGATGCATCAAATATAGAAACATAACCTACTTTGTGAAAGCTGCAACGTATTAAAAAAAACAAAACTGATAAAACCAAAAGCGTGATTCATGGAGCACGATTATTGAGTAATTAAATTTTGAAATTTCCTCTTGAATGAGACTTTAAAACTTTTAGTCTTAGTGTTCCTTCATCGTGATCTAAATACAGTCGAACCTCCATATATCGAAGTAGCAAATTGCGCGAATAAAATTCGATATATAGAAATTTCGATATATAGAATTGAGCTTAGTCTTATGATAATTCTCCTAAAAAAATTAAAGCTAATTTTCGTATACGAAACTCCATTTCTAATTTATATGCGAATCCCATTAAATGAAAGTTAATAACTAAAAAATGAATTAATATGAAAGATTTATTGATTACTACATATCTTTAAAAATTAAAAATAATGCAGACAGTGGTTACAATGATCACAGTTACATTCTTAAAAAAAAAAAAAAAAAAACTTCGAATATCTTGCCGAACAGTTAGTTTTGCGGAAAGTTCAAAGAAATGTTCGTATTTATTCAGTCCACTAAAAACTTCATCAGGGACATTTACCGCTAATTGAAGTCCACGACGTATTGTTTCAAATGCCAAAAATTGGGAGATTTTATTCTAAAATGGAATAAAATCTCCCAATTTGTCTTGAAAAAAAATTTTGATAAATAGAGATTTTTTCGATATATAGAAACAATTTTTCTATGTGATGAACATGGAGATTTGCTAAGAGTTCGATATATAGAAAATTTCGATATATAGGGAAATTCGATATATGGAGGTTCGACTGTATTTAGTCATGTTAAAACTTGAATATTAAGTTAAGACTTGGAAGTCAAAGCTCATACTTAAGAGAAAAGGTAGGAATGGTTAAATATTTTCAGTTGTTATAAGCAACGATTTTAATAATTTACAGTAAGTGTTCGTGTTCACATAGTTAACAAATTCATTGTAGAACGCAAGGTAATAGTTTCCTCGTCGGATACGATATTGAGAGAGCTCGGATCGAATAGCAACAATAGACACCGAATGAACCCGTAGATGGGCCCGTTGAATCTGCAATTCGGAAAGTCCCGTGGGGTTTGTAGGGGTGTGAGCTCCCTAAATGTCATCCCTGGGGGGGGAGGGAGGGGAGGGATCTCGGTCTAAATTGTAGTGGCACGAGGGGGTTCACCTATAAGGTGCTACCATTACAAGAAACCCACAATTTCAACGTGCTTACCGCGTTAGAAAAAAAGAAAAAAAGAAATACGTTGTAAATATAAATAATCTATACTTATATATAAAGAGAGAGCGATTTTGTACGTGGAGGGTAATCTTCAGAACCACTGTACCTATTTGAAAAATTCTTTCACTGTTTGAAAGGTACATTATTCCAGATGGACATAGGCTATATATTATGTATATCTGATCAGTAGAAATAAAGTTAGGGGCTTAATCCTAATAATCTCCATTGTTTCCGCTACTGTCTTCTATCGCTTTTTGTTCCGAAGATTTCAACGATCCTTATCGTGGTGCTATCGCGGTGGGCTTCTGTTCTGACGCTAGCGGTTCGAACCTAGCCGTTCTCCGGCACGCCTTTTTCTTTTAAAAAATTTATTTTAATTATTAACTAACATAAAATTAATTTAAGGTATTATTTAGGTTATTATTAAGGTAAAAAAAGATTTACAATTTATTGGGGACGGGCCGCTAGTTACAAGATAAAAAGAACTTTTTATATACCATGTTTTTAAATTTTCTGTTGAATCATATAAACTTGACAATTCTATGTATTAATGAATACTTTTTAAAAACTTTTTGATGAATTATCCCATCAACTTGAAAGAAACTAAAGTTAAAATTGGAAGTTAACTTGCATCTAACTTTTCGTTCCCGTTCCGGCCGATAGATGGCTGCACCAGTCTACAAAGCAAAATTAACTGAAAATAACTGAAAATTAATTTAATTCTGCTTAAAGATGGCTAAAAGTATTTTAAAAAATGCACAATTTCATCGTGCTCTGAGCTATTCTAAAAGTTTCAAATGTCTAGCTAGTCGGGAAGTTAGTTAAAAATCGATTGCAATATTTGTAAGGGACGAACACACAAACAAACAAGAAAGCAAGTTAATAAAAACATGGTAAAAAATAGATTTCTTGTATACGGAAGATTTTAGATACTAAATTTGTAAAAATAATTATGTTTTCCATATCCTCACGACGAATTAAACAAACTTGCGGTAGTCCAAATCGTCATTTTAAAGAAATATGGATTTTTAAAAAAGTTTTTCGCCATTAATGAATTTTATCGTTTATGTGCTGTTCTCTAAGCCATTTACATAAAAGATATCACTTATCTGAATATCTCTACTAATACCAAAGTTCGAGATCGCCGATAGCCAGGAAAATCTGGACCCTAAAATCCGGGCGATGGCTGATTAGCTAGATTGCTATCACTCGGTACATACTAAGGGCCTGTTCACATAGGAGTCCGTTGCGTTGCGTTAAGGAAACGATGACGTTGCGAAGAAAATAAACCAATCATATGCCTCCAAACGATTAGCAATGAAATTTTTAACGCCTATGATTGGTTTATGTTCGTCTCAACGTCATCTTTTCCTTAACGCAACGCAACGGACTCCTATGTGAACAGGCCCTAATTCAACGGATTTCAGTCCCAGTGTTGATATGGGTGTTTTTGGCTGTTCGGAATCGGGTTTAAACTATAGTACTGGACTAGGTGAACTATCTGGTGCACGCCAAATTTGGCGATTTCTTTGTTCGATAATGATTTTACTCTGGCAACCTTAATTTTTGGTAACCTGGATCAATGGAATTGTATAGTAGGGTATTTCTCCCTCGGTTCTTGATGGTTATTTTTACTATGTTTTTATTAACTCACTTTCTTGTTTGTTTGTTTGTTTGTGTGTGTGTTTGTCCGGTACAAATCTTGCAATCGATTTTTAACTAACTTCCCGACAAGCTAGACATTTGAAACTTTTAGAATAGCTCAGAACACGATGACAATGCGTTCTTTTAATACTTTTAGCCATCTTTAAGCAGGTTTGAATTCATTTTCAGTTAATTTTGTTTTGTAGAATGGTGCAGCCATCTATCGGCCCGGACGGGAACGAAAAGTTAAACGCAATTAAACATTTGATCATTTTCTTTCAATTTCACGGGATAATTCATCAAAAATATTTTTAAAATGTATTTATGAATACATAGAATTGTTAAGTTTATATTATTCAACAGAAAATTTAAAAACGTTTTATATAAAAAGTTCTTTTTATCTTGTAATTATTTGTTTTTAAAATGTCGTATTTTTAAACGGCGAAAGCGGAATCCTTGTTTTTTTTAAAAATTATTTATTTATTTTTTGTTAAGTTGGAGTGTTTGTTGTGTTAACTGTTCTTGGGCGATCGTAATCATGGATGAAAGGTATGATTTAGGTTTATTTTTTTATGATTTAGAGCGAAAGGGGAAAATGTGCGTGTGTTACAGAGATTCATGGTAAAGGGTTTAATTGTGAATAAAATGCGTTTGGTACAAAAAAAAAAGAAACGAATGATGGTTTTATTAGTGTCATAAATGTAAAAAATGAGAAAATAAACAAAAATGGGCTAAGATTCCGTATACGCGCACTTTCTCGCCAAGATGATTTCGCGCCAATCCTGGGGGCGTGGCTTCTTCTTCTCCCCTCATCATGATATGGTGAGGGGATCATGATCATGGTATGATCATGATATGATGCTTTTTAAACCTCCCCTGATCATGATATGATGCTATGTAAACATATTGACATGCAAAAGGCTGGTGTAAACCAAAACGGCGCCAATGTTGGCGTACATCATTTCCGAGACGTATATGAGACCACAACTAAATAAAAAGAAATATTTTTTCCGGCTTTTCTTACTAGAGGAACGACGTTTTACAATCATAAATGTCGATTTTATTTTAAAAAATGATCACGGGGTAATGCATATGCCAGTTATATGAATACAGGTGACGTGACAATTTGGCTTGGCGAGAAAGTGCACGTATAAGGAAGCTATTCGAAAAAATGTAATACAGTGGAATCTCGATCTATCGTTTTTCAAGGGACCGATTGAAATGAACGATAAATCCGGGAAAACGATCGATGCGGAAGCTTAACAAAGCAATATGATCGTTGGGACTGGATAAAATGAACGACACATACGGAAAAACGATGTATCCGAAAACGATCGATCGAGATTCCACTGTAATTAGAAAATAAAAAATGAAAAATGCTAAAAATTTTAAAAATGTAAAAGCGTAAAACCGAAAAAAATAAAATCTACATCAGAAGGATTTCTCGAAAAATTAATAAATACTTTTTTAAAATTTTTTGATGAATTATCTCATCAACTTGAAAGAAAATGAAGTTAATTGGAAGTTAACTTGCATTTAACTTTTCGTAACCGTTCCGGCCGAGAGATGGCTGCACCAGTCTACAAAATAAAATTAACCGAAAATTGATTTAATTCTGCCTAAAGATGGCTAAAAGTATTAAAAAAATGCATTGTCATCGTGTTCTGAGCTATTCTAAAAGTTTCAAATGTCTAGATAGTCGGGAAGTCAGTTAAAAATCTATTGCAAGATTTGTAAGGGACAAACACACAAACAAGAAATCAAGTTAATAAAAAAACGGGAAAAAATAAATGGTCCACGAAATTTCATAAACTTTAGGGTAGCTACCGTCCGATTAAATTTCTAAATATCATGTAATTATTGTGGAAAGTCCATAGTGCCAGTGTCCACAAACTTTGCTTTATACAATTCACAGTTTTTCCCCTCCGCTTGGTCGAACTAAACACCGAACAAAACATTACTCTGCTCTTGCATTGCTGTGGTGATAACCCCGTGCGATTCGCAGACATTTACACAGCTTTTATTTCATTCTCCTTTATTAAATTAACCTGGTTCCGTTAGGCATTCATCCAAATGAGCAGAGAATAGGTCTAACAACGTTGCGTCTGAATGATTGCCGGCAATCAAACGTTTTCCCAAAACTTACGTTCGGTGCCCATTCCAACGGCCTTACCGCCTTTTAATTCTGATTTATTTTATTGCTCTGGTGACATAGAGTTGTTTAGCGACACCGAGATGTACCCAAAATAAAGGAAATGAAGATATCTTGAGAAAACCGGAGAGTAAATATACGTCACAAATTGAGTGTGTCCACTACTCCGCAACCCGTATACGGTGTTTTCCTTTCTTTAGGTATTATTTTATGAGTGCTCACGCATACATGCATAAATAGTCATGAATGGATGTGTAAGCGGTATTAGATGGAAATAAATTTTAAACAAATGTGCGTATATACAGTGTACGGCAGTATGGACTCCCGGAATTCAAAGGGTCGTACAAAATGAACGAAACAATTTACAGAAAAAAACTTTTATGTTTTCTAAAAAGGACTAACAGTCTAGTTTTTCTTCCACTGGGTTTTGAAATAACATCACTTTGAAAATTTTTTTTAAGCTTACACCATTCGGTAAGGTGTGTGGATATATATATATATATATATATATATATACAATATACATACATACATACATACATACATACATACATATATATATATATATATACCGGGTGGCCATAATTAAACTGAAAGTGCTCACAGTGTTCTGTAGCGCGATCTATTTGCGAGAATGACGCCACATTTTGTAGGAAGATTAAACAAGACGGGGGACGAAGGATTCCGCGAAAAAATAAATTAGTTCCAAAAGTCACCGCTAGGGGAATATTTGGCGCTGTGTAATAGAAAATAGAGTGTTAACAAATGCAAATCAATACGGAAATTACCTTTTATTTTGCATTCAAATGAGGTTCAATGTGGCTGCCGTTGTTGTGGACCACATATTGCATTCTGTGCACAGTATGCACAACAGCAGAAAGTAACATGTCTGCAGGAATCTCCCGTACAGTCCGTGATATGTTATCCTTCAACGTAGCCAGGTCCTGGACCACTCCTTGATAGACCTTGGACTTAAGGTAACCCCATAGCCAGAAGTCGCATGGGGAAAGATCAGGCGACCGAGGAGGCCATGCAGTTGTAAAGTAGCGGCTAATGACTCTTTCTGTTGTGAATTTCTGTCGTAGCAGCTGTTGCACCCGTACAGCAAGGTGTGGAGGGGCTCCATCTTGCATGAAAATGATTTCCCCCAGGCATTGTCTTTGCTGAAGTGCCGGAATGACAAAGCTGTTCAACATGTGGCGATATTTCTCTCCGGTAACAGAACAGGTTTCCGGTCCTGTCGGGGTAATGTTCTCATAGAAAAATGGACCTACGATAAATTCCGCTGTGAACCCACACCAAACAGTTACCTTTGGTGAATGTAAGGGAATTTCTGTGACTGCATGTGGTGATTTGTCATCCCAAATTCGGCAGTTCTGGGTATTCACAGTTCCATGTAGGTAAAAGTGGGCCTCGTCTCCCCATAAGATTTTCCACGGCCAAGCATCATCCACCTCCATTCTGGCAAGAAAGGTGAGAGCAAAAGTCAATCGCTTATCATGGTCGGGGTACAGTAACTCCTGTACACGGCTGATCTTGTACGGATAGAAGTTGATAATCTTTCGTAAGATTTTCCATACCGTACTGTAAGGCATATCCACATTCCGAGCTAATTCACGAGCGCTAGAGGTGGCAGCAATATTGTCTGGTCCTCTGTCAACAATCGCCGTGGCAACTGCTTCGATTGTATCCTGTGGTACAGGTTTTCGTCCTCTGCCTGACTGAACCTTCAGAGAACCTGTTTTCTCAAACGTCGCAACCATTGCTTTTATCCCATTAACTGACACAGGACCGTTACCTTTACGCATTTTTTTGTGCGTTCTAAAAGCACGAAGAGCGGCTGACGCGTTGCACTGGTTGAGGTAAAGGAATTTGAGCAGTAACGCACGCTCGACTAAAGAAGGAGACATTGCCCATAAACTTTCATACCGATTGATTCGAAACGTAACACATTGCCTTTTAAAACCCAAGCAGCTGGCACTGTGCCAATGGATGTAACGTGAAATTTGAATAAAGAACTTCTTCTGCTCAGCGTACGTGATATTGCAGATCACGAGACTTTATCGGTGTTTATGTAGATTTTACGCTTTTTTAAAAGTGTTGCCATATTGCACTTGAACTAAATAAGAAAATGTGCATAATAAAAGGTAATTGTATTCCGTATTAATTTGCATTTGTTAACACTCTACTTTCTATTACACAGCGCCAAATATTCCCCTAGCGGTGATTTTTGGAACTAATCTATTTTTTCGCGGAATCCTTCGTCCCCCGTCTTGTTTAATCTTCCTACAAAATGTGGCGTCATTCTCGCAAATAGATCGCGCTACAGAACACTGTGAGCACTGTCAGTTTAATTATGGCCACCCGGTATATATATATATATATATATATATATATATATATATATATATATACATATATATATACATATATATATATATATACATATATATATACATATATATATACATATATATATATATATACATATATATATATATATATATATATATATACATATATATATATATATATATATATATATATATATATATATATATATATATATATATATATATATATACATATATATATATATATATATATATATATATACATATATATATATATATACATATATATATATATATATATATATATATATATACATATATATATATATACATATATATATATATATACATATATATATATATATATATATATATACATATATATATATATATATACATATATATATATATATATACATATATACATATACATATATATATATATATATATATATATATATATGTATATATATATATATATATATATATATATATATACATATATATATATATATATATATACATATATATATATATATATATATACATAGATATATATATATATATACATATACATATATATATATATATATATACACATATATATATATACATATACATATATATATACATATACATATATATATATATACATATATATATATATATACATATACATATATATATATATACATATACATATATATATACATATACATATATATATACATATATATATATATATATATACATATACATATATATATATATATACATATACATATATATATATATATATATTTATATATATATATATATATATATATATATATATATATATATATATATATATATATATATATATATATACATATATCTCTCTCTCTCTTGCTCTCTCTATATATATATATCGCTCGCTTGTTTTCAGAATGCCCTGAAAGAGTAGTATATCCCTGCAAGATCTTTTGTCTCACCACTCAATATTTAGCCGCTAGAGAGCAGAACTAAAACTCATTTTCAATACATTTCAATGCACTTTTAAATTTTCAAATCACTCTCCTGAAAAATCTTGTTTTTTGAGATATGACGTTGTTGAAGGAGTGAGCGACATATACATACATACCGCCTGTATATATATATATATATATATATATATATATATATATATATATATACAGATAGCCCTCCTACAGCACGGCATCTCACAACACGATTTCGTTCTAACACGATAAAAAAATTTCGAAAACCTTTGTACAAGACTGTACTTCTATAGCACTAGATAACATAATTTTTGTTTAACACATTTAAAAACTAAATTCTCTTAAAATAATGACGAGATGGTATAATGAACGATAGGGGCTTTACATGAAAATGTAAAAAAAAATTATAATTTATTCATTTATAACTCTATAAAATTACAATAAAGCCTAAGCTTAGCTGAGAATCTTGAATTATTTTTCCGGAATGCTGACTCTTCCGCTGAAAGAATGGATTCAAAAGGGGGCTGCAAAATTGTCTATCTCCATACCGTGAATCTACAAGGACCTTGTAAGAACCAACAAATAAACCAAAATTACAGATTTTTTAAAGAGGATAGAAGGGGCAAAAAATCTAAATGAAGAAAAAGGTTCTGAATGTGAAGGTGATATCGTTCAATCGAAAAAACGTTCTCGATTGACTGTACTGAGCAGTGATGAGGAAGAAATTTCTTAAATTAAGGTCGCATTAAAAGAAAACATTTTTTCGTTTCTTTTCATTTTGTGTTATACTTACATTAATATTTTTAATAAAAAATAAGTTGATCTTATGGAATTAAAAAGAAGTTTGCTTTTAATAAATTTTCGGAACGTAATCAACATTTTTTGAACTGTCTCTGGATCTCATACAACACGGTTTCACACAACATTTTCTAGCATTTCCTGTCTACAGTGTAGGAGGGTTACCTATATATATATATATATATATACACACAGTTGGCTCTCTGTTTAACGACGATCTACTTAACGACGATCTCTATTTAAAGACGATATTTCCAAGTCCCGGCCCCTCCGACGTTATGGGAAATGTTATTTTTTCACAAATTCTGTTTAAGGGCGATCTCTACTTAAGGACGATTTCTCACGGTACCTTGAAAGTCGTTAAACAGAGAGCCAACTGTATATATATATATATATATATATATATATATATATATATATATATATATATATATATATATATATATATATATATATATATATATATATATATATATATATATATATATATATATATATATATATATATATATATATATATATATACAGTGATTTCCGCTTATAAGAATCACATTTGTTATTACTGTTTTTGATTCTTATAAGCGGTTGATTCTTATAGCCGAAATTTAGATTTTTGGACAGGCACACACACACCTATATATACATATATGAAATAATTTACCATAAAATACTTTTTAATTTACGGTAATTACCTTTTATTAAAATTATTTTTTATAATTTTAAAAATACAACTTAATTTCTAGACCTATAAGTAGATACACATGATTATAGTAAGAGAAGAAAAAAATCCAATATTTGTTACAACATACCTGCTTAACAGTTTTAACATTTCAACTTCAGGAATGGAGCAAGATAAAGTTTTCTATGGTATTTTGACGTAATGAAGTTTTCAGGAGGTATAAACAGTGTTTATACCTCTGTTTATACCTCTTTCAATACTAATAGTCTCAGATGAAGATTCACCTTCTAGCTTACGTTTCACGGTTTGATAACGTGCTGAATCTACTAATGTCACATTTGCCTAAGTAATAGTGGACACTTCGCCGAGGATTTATGTGTTTCAGGGTCCAGGAAGCCGTAACCAGGATGTAGGAGGTGGGATAAAATAGTCCCTATTTTTGCTTGTCAGTGGAGATTTTGCTTGTCAGCGGACCCGGACGGGTAAAGATACCCACGGGTCAAGCTCATAGGACAGTGTTGTGGTAAAGCGTTTAAGGGGAAACTATTATGTTATGTCTAACAAAGAAAGGGATGAATTTTATGACTATATTCCATCCCATCTTACCAGTCTTTCTTTAAAGAAAATAAAGAAAAAACTTCGTGCCTTTTGAGGGTTTAAGTGGCTTTTTCAGAAAAATGACAGGAAGGCGAAGAGTGTAAACTGATTCTTAAATCCGGTGGATTGATTCCTTAAAGCGAAAATTTTAACATGGAAATGATACATTTGTTTTTGTTTTCGCGATATTGATTCTTATAAACGGTTGATTCTAATAACCACTGAACAATATAAACGGTGGTTACTGTATATATATATATATATATATATATATATATATATAATTAAATGTTATATCCGCATTTTTTTTAAATTTTACAATTTGAAATGAATTACAACTTGTACACAGTGAGAACTATAATTATTAATTTCTTTTATTATCATACATCCATTCTAAATATTACTTTACAATAAGTCAATGCTATGATAGCCTAGGTAGTTGCCTAGTTTCCATATACCTTAAACTGTTGCAAATAGTCGGATAAATCTATCGAAAACACTAATTTATCTAAAATAGGTCACATTTGAACCTTCACTTCCATGAATTGCATCTAGATTCTACCTCATTAGAGAACTTCCCGGGGAAAATAATTGAGAAACAAATTAAAAAAATAAAACCTTAATGCCCACGGCAATCAAGAGATATTTAGATCGTGATTATTAGCGTCCTGTTTTCTTATTTTCAGTAATAGGTTGATAATCAGAATAATTATTTCGTTTAATTTTTTTTTTCTCAAGACTGGCCATTAGCTATAAAATTGATGTTTGTATGAGTCATTAAGCGTTTATGGATAATTGAAAAAATTTATGACTATGAAGAAAAGAATCTCAGTTTTACAGCTAATTGTTAAAAAGATTTAAATTAAACGAAATTTGTATACCCATTCTGTAATATTGAGCGTAAGCCTATATATATATATATATATACACGAAAACACTATCCCTTCTCCTTGTGACTAAGGCTATAAAAGAATAAATTAAAAATCAGATTTTTACGGAAATTCGGGATTTTGTTTTTCAGTCGTTAAATGTCTGTTTTAACTAATTTGACGAAACCGTATCTATCTGTCTAAGTACTCAGACCCCAGAAAAAATTATTTCTATGTATACTCACGAAATTTTTAACGTCGTATGCGAATGGTTCATCTATCTCCTTTTAATTAGTATTGTGTCAGTTTAATGCAATCGATTTGAGTCAATTTAATTCATTAATGATCATTTTTAGTAGATTTTATCATTCTTACAATACATCATTATTGAATATACATAGCAACTAATGAGTTATACATTTTGTGAATTCTAACATTTTTCTTAATGGTTCGGATATAGCGAACAAAACCTTTGGTCCCTTGAAGTACGTTATAACGGGGTTCAACTGTATTGACAAATTTTATACTGCAAGCGTATCGTCCCATATGGATTTATAAATGTGAGTTGCATGAATCTATTTCATTAATTAAAAATAATTATCTATAATCTATTTATTAAATAATTTATTTTAAAACATCTCTTTTGACAATATTCATAAGCCTGAAAATATTTCAGGGCTTCTAAATAGCACAAGACCATTGGTTTGTTGTGTGTTCTTTTAGAGGCTTTGAATAACAGAACACTGTTGTCACAAAAAGTTGAGCAAATTCTACTTATACAGGTAAAATTTCTTTACTTGAAATTCACCGCAGGACAGCATGTGAAGTGGAATGTTTTTTAGGTACGTGTCCCATGAAAGCATAAATAGAAGCCCGAAAATGTTCGGTCATTTATCTTAGGTACAGATGTGTTTCACGCACCTTTTTCAATTTGGCGATTTTTTTTATGTTTGGCGATTTTTTTATTTTTAGCGATTTTTTTGTTTGGTCTGGCAGCCATGCGATTTGGCGTGATGTTTGTTTTTTATTGCAACCCTGAATAGGTGTTGTGGTATTGTGTAGTGTTTTTGGAAGTTTAATATACCGGTGTTCGATATTTTTGTTGGCGTTTCATAGTAGCGGTTTAGGATTTCTGTAATGTTTTTGGAAGTTTAATGTCTTCGTTTTTTGATATATCTGCGTATGTTTTAAATAGATGTTGCGGATATGTGTAATGTTTTTGGAAGTTTAATGTCTTCGTTTTTTGATATATTTGTGTATGTTTTAAAGTAGCGGTTGAGCATTTCTGTTTAGGTTTTGAATTTTAATATAGCCGTTTTTAGATATATTTGCGTATGTTTTAAATAAGTGGTTGAGTATTTCTGCTGAGGTTTTGAAGTTTAATACAGCTGTTTTTAGATATTTTTGCGTGTTTTAAAGTAGCGGTTGAGCATTTCTGTTTAGGTTTTGAATTTTAATACAGCCGTTTTTAGATATATTCGTGTATGTTTTAAAGTAGCTGTTGTGGTTTTGTGACATGTTTTTGAAAGTTTCATATTGCCATTGGTAAGTTTGTTTTGAATTTATTTTTCTATTTGAGTTGTTATTGATATTTTGTGTATATTTGTTATTTTAAGTGTAAAATGTCCGCGTAGGCCCGTTTTGGCGACAAGTTGGCGACAAAATTTTTTTGACGAGTATTTGGCGTCAAAAAAATTTTGTCGCCAAATTGTCGCCAAGGGAGGTGCGTGTAATACATCTGTTCCTTATCTTATTTCTTGAGTTTTATTTTTCTTCAAAAAGCCGCGTGTCCGGGATTTAGAGCAAAGTCAGAGTTGTCGATAGGAAGGAATATAGTACAATTTCTCGCGGTCGTGAGCCACTATTGGTAAAAAAAAGAAGATCCGTTTAAATTTCAAAGGTTTAATGTAGGCATTATGAGTAGACGTCTCGGTTGATCAACATAGCTGAGCAAGACTTTCGGCGTTTTTACCACGCTTGCAACGTCTTTTCGGCTATAAAAATAATTACAAGATAAAAATAACTTCTTATAAACCATGTATTAAAATTTTCTGTTGAATCATATAAACTTGACAATTCTATGTATTAATAAATACTTTTTTAAAAATTTTTTTGATGAATTATCCCATCAACTTGAAAGAAAATGAAGTTAATTGGAAGTCAACTTGCGTTTAACTTTTCGTTTCCGTCCCGGTCGATAGATGGCTGCACAAGTCTACAATACAAAATTAACTGAAAATAACTGAAAATGAATTTAATCCTGAAAAGATGGCTAAAAGTATCAAAAGAATGCATTGCCATCGTGTTCTGAGCTATTCTAAAAGTTTCAAATGTCTAGGTAGTCGGGAAGTTAGTTAAAAATCGATTGCAAGATTTGTACGAGACAAACAAACACACACACACACACACAAACAAACAAAAAGAAAGCGAGTTAATAAAAACATGGTAATTAACAGAGATGGGATTCACGTACAGGAAAGAGAAATCTTAGAAATATAAAAAATAAATTTTAATAATTACAAGATAAAAAGAACTTTTTATATACCATGATTTTAAATTTTCTGTTGAATCATATAAACTTGACAATTCTATGTATTAATAAATACTTTTTAAAAATTTTTTGATGAATTATCCCATCAACTTGAAAGAAAATCATGTTAATTGGAAGTTAACATGCGTTTAACTTTTCATCCCGGTCGATAGATGGCTGCACCAGTCTACAAAAACAAAATTAACTGAAAATCAATTCAATCCTGATTAAATATGACTAAAAGTATTAAAATAATGCATTGTCATAGTGTTCTGAACTATTCTAAAAGTTTCGAATGTCTAGCTAGTCGGGAAGTTAGTTAAAAATCGATTGCACGATTTGTACTGGACAAACAAACACACACACACACAAACAAACAAACAAGTAAACGAGTTAATAAAAACATGGTAATTAACAGAGATGGGATTCACGTACAGGAAAGAGAAATCTTAGACACTCTCATGCCATGATGGCTAATTTACATAGTTGCATAAAGTTTTTAGAAGATTACAAAAAGAGGAAGGTAAAGCAGACAATACAAATCATTTCTACGGAGTTGAAGTACGCTGAGGGAATAACGTTTATGGTCAATAGATAAGTCGTCCCTACAAGTTTCTAATAAACTGCACAAATCGTAGCTATATCTGGATTACCCGTAAAAGTTGCCCTGGAAAAGTAAATTAAAAAAGTACAGCGAAGCATAATTTTGATTACCGAGGTAAATATGTGTACAAGATACAGGTAACCCTCCTATAACACGGTAGATATGTTCCTAGAAACTGCCCTGTTGTGTGAAACCGTGTTATATGAGACCCAGAGACAGTTCAAAAAAGGGGGGTTACGTTCTGAAAACTTATTATAAACAAACTTTTTTTAAAATTCCATATAAGCAAGTTAATTTTTATTAAAAATATAAATGTATGTATAATACAAAACGAAAAGAAACAAAAAAATATTATTTTCATTTAATGCGACCTTAATTTAATAAATTTCTTCCTCATCGCTGCTCAGAAAATCAAACGAGAGCGTTTTTTCGATTAAACGGTATCACCTTCAGTTTCAGAACCTTTTTCTTCATTTAGATTTTGGGCACCTTCTATCCTCTTTAAAAAATCTGTAATTTTGGTTTGTTTGCTGGTGATTACTAGATCACTGTGGATATCACGGCATGGAGATAGACAATTTTGCAGCTCCCTTTTGAATTTTCGGCTTCTTTCAGCGGAAGGGTCTGCATTCAGGAAAAAATATTCAATATTTTCAGCCAAGCTTAGGCCTTCTTGTAATTTTATAGAATTATATATCAATAGAATATAATTGTTTATACATTTTCATGTAAAGCCACTATAGTTCATTATTCCTTCCCATCATTATTTTAAGGTGATTTAGTTTTTAAATGTGTTAAACAAAAATCATATTATATAGTACTATAGAAGTACAGTGTTGTACAAAGATTTTCGCATTTTCTTTATAGTGTTAGAGCGATACCGTGTTACAGGTTTCAGTGTTATACGAGGGTTCCCGCAATTTATCCTATCGTGTTAGAGCGAAGCTGTGCTGTAAGATGCCGTGCTGTAGGACAGCTACCTCTACAATAAGGCCATCTTCACACGGAGCTACTCAAAAGAAACTGATAACTGACTTCAATCACACGCCAGTCCGCGATGAGTCGTAACCTATGTAATTGAATTGAGCCACGCAGACGGCGTTACAAACCCGTCTGTAATGCGTTTGTAATCAGTCACAGGCAACTCAATGTGTCGCACAACTAGCAACTTCAGTTATCAATTTCTCTTTCGTTGTGCGTGTCTATTTTGACAATTTTTACCCTGTTTTTATTAACTCGCTTTCATTTTGTTTGTGTGTGTGTGTGTGTGTTTGTTTGTTTGTCCGGTACAAATCTTGCAATAGATTTTTAATTAACTTCCCGACTACCTAGACATTTGAAACTTTTAGAATAGCTCAGAACACGATGGCAATGCATTCTTTTGAAACTTTTAGCCTTTTCTTTTCAGAATTAAATTCATTTTCAGTTATTTTCAGTTAATTTTGTTTTGTAGATTTGCGTAGCCATCTATCGACCGGGACGGGAGCGAAAAATTAAACGCAAGTTAACTTCCAATTAACTTTAATTTTTTTTTCAAGTTGATGGGATAATTCATCAAAAATTTTTTTTTAAAAGTATTTATTAATACATAGAATTGTCAAGTTTATATGATTCAACAGAAAATTTTAAAACATGGTATATAAAAAGTTCTTTTTATCTTGTAATTATTGAAAATAAATAAATTTCTGATAGTAATTTAATTAAAAAATGAACGATCAACAAATTTATATCCAATTAGTGGGTGAAGTGGGAAAATGTCCATTTTTACACAACTTCAAACTTCCAGGATACTCAAGAGAGGATGAAATGGAATAAGTTACGTGCATACATATCGAATTTAATTATACGAATTAATCACTTTAATGCTGAGTATGACATGTGTTAGCTTCAATTGATTTGATTAAAAAATTTTGACCGAGTTTCAAAAATTATTTTTCAGCTACAAATATGAAAAATAAATATTCGTGTTTAAAAATAATTATTTTTTGATATTTCTTACGATTTAATTTAATTTTCATGCATAATGCAAATTTCCCTTTTATTTTCTCTGCCTGTTTTCATATATCACGCTATTTGAATTTTTTCTTTTGAAAAGAAATATTGCATATAATTATTTTTTTGTGTTCGTGTAATAGATGCAGATATTCTACAGTGTAACCCAAGTGAACAAAGTTTACAAAGTCTACAAAGAACCAAGTCTACAAAGTTTTTTTTCCTTTAAGATTCGATTTTATCTTGAATGACAATGGAAATGTCGGGTATTTCGAAATAGGATTAAAGATCCATCGAAATAAATAGCTGTATTTAGACATACGATGGAAACATAGAAATTTTGCATCGGGACCTTGTAGTTTTTTTGCAGCAACAAATAACACAGACCAACGAAAAATGACATTTTGAAAATTTTCTTAACGCTAATAGCTGATTCTTATGAAATTTTTCGTGCTGAATCCGTAACTGACCTCAGTTTTTCAATTCCTACTATTAGTTCACACTTTCTCTATATATATCTTGTTCAAATTTTCAATCGTTAATAAAAGTACTTTTTATTCATCCACTCAAGTTCAAATACATTTTTTTAAACTTGTAGTGGATGACACTTGATGTTAATACAGTTTTTCAAATATTAATTCATTAATTAAATTTAATTAATCAATTTTAGTTTTAGACCTAGAGCGTCTCTTGCTCTTGTATAGTAATTTCCCTCTTGTTACTGTGTAAACGGTAGCACTGCAGTATCGCGGGCTTCTCCGGTCCTGTAGGTTGCGAGATCGAACCCCCAACCTGACAAACTTTTTTTCTCTCTCTTTCCCCCAATCCTAATCTCGCACAGTAGGCAAGGTTCTGGCAGGCAATCCTTTTTTGCAATTCCTACTATTAGTTCACACTCAAATTTTTCTTTGTTGACCTAAGTAGGAATTGACCTTAAATTTTTTTTATATATTACTTGTTTTCTATCACTAACAGTTTCGTCACAATATGATTTCATCAGAAACTAGAAAATTAGCCGAACTTACCATAGAAAATAAAAATAAATAAATGCTTACAATATGAACAAGCTTTTAGCCAAGTATAATCATGAAAGTACCTTTCTATGACATAGGTTTTATGTGTGCATTGTCTTATATTTCCTTTCCCTTATCTCCTTAAGGTAACAAGGGATCTTCAATATCGTTGTTCTTTAATTTTCAATATTTTACTCTATATACCTCATATATAATTAATATTATTTTCTACTACATTGAAGATACTTAGAATTTTCAAATAAGTATTTTAATGAGGAATTAGACCTGTTTATCAAAAAATTCTTCAAAAATTCTAGAATTTTTCAAAATGCTCCATGCGCATTCATTTTCTTCTGATATCTTCCATATTTCTCAGAATTGTTAATTGAAGTGTTTGTCACAAATCTGTGCATAATTCTTTGAAATCACAAATATTTTTTCAAATTTAGAGACCATAAAATAAGGTAAAAACATGAAAAAAACAAAACATAACAGGCAGTATAGAAAAAAATTATTTAAGACTTTAAATTCCTACAAAAAAAAATTAAATGCACATTTCTATTTATATACATACTAGCTGAAAACCCGCGCTTCGCTACGGAGTACATCGAAATTAAATACAACGGTCAATGTATGCAATTAATTCCAAATATATATATATATATATATATATATATATATATATATATATATATATATATATATATTTATAATAAATACGACGATCAATGTATACAATTGATGTAAAAAAAAACATTTATAAAAAAATCGTAAGGGATATTTTTATAGACAAAATAAAGTCCAATCGTCTGCCGCATTAGCAAGAAAAAAATATTTTTTTGTCTATTTTTTTTGCACGTGACGATAAATTTATTTAAAGTACCAGAAAAAGAAATCACGTGATCGGCATTTAATAAATTAAATTCTAAAAATTAATCTTTTAAAATTCACCAAAAATCAGGAAATGGAGGTAAAAATTCGAAAAAGATTTCATTTTAAAGGAATTTTTAGGATCTTTCTCGTGATATAAATTTTATAACCCTCAATGTATTATTTTAAATGCAAACGCAAAAAAAGTTACAAAAACAGCTTAAAAATTTAATTTTAAAAAAATCTAGGAAGAATTTTTCAAAAATCTCTCTTAGTGCACCCTTACACTATAAGAAGAATCGCCATGCAAAATTTCAGCCCTTTAGGTCCAGCGGTTTGGTCTGTGCGTTGTATGTCAGTCAGTCAGTGAATGAATGAGTCAGTTACGGAACTGTTTTATATATATAGATTGTAAACTTGTAATAAAAAATTTAAAGACTTATTACAAGATTAATATAGAAGAATTAATATAGAATGCTCACAGAGCATTTTGAATAACCTTAGCATTTTTGAAAAATTTTTGAAAAACAGTCATTAATACGCAAAACATTTCTTATTTTGAATTCTAAGGGCTTTCAATGTAGTAAAAAAGAAGATTAATTATTCTCATTTCGTATATAGAGTTAAAAATTGAAAATTAAAAAGTTCTAGTTTCAAGGTCCTTTGTCCCCTTAAATCTCCTGAAATTGCTTTTTCGCCAGTGAATCGCTTGCTCGACTTTTAGGTGAAGTGACCAACAGTACTCTCCCATCATATTGTTATTCCAGCGGCCCTGATACGGACTTTCCATCAATTTAATATCTTGATGAAACCGCCCACCTTGCTCCCCACTGACATCACCCAAATTATCTGGGAAAACATTAAGGTGACTGTCCAAAAAGGGGTTCTTGAGGCTCATCAAACAGCCTTTTCCAGCATGTTGGCTACAATAGAAATATAATGTGGGTCTTTTTTGTTGCCCAAGAACTTGCTCACAATCTGCTTGACAATCACCCAAGCCTCCCTCTCTTTTAAAGTCATTTGTAGAGTATAGCTAACTTCTACCCGCACTTGGGTGTATATAATTTGAAGTGGCACTCTAAATGAATTTCATACAAACACAGTTTATACATGAAACAATGTTTATTGAGTTCGTTGCACATATAGAATTTGCTTTTACAGCAATAAGCATACGTACTACTTGTACGGAATATATATTAACATTCAATAGAAATACACTTTGCAAATACTCACAAACCAGCAGAGAGTCAAACCAGCAGTTCTGCCACGTAAACTTTGGGCCCCCCAAGCACAAGCGCTGGTTAACACCTGGAGCTGCTTACCTCGTAGCTCCCTTAACTCGCTTATCTATCAACCTTAACAACCTGTTTATTAATCAAGCTGCATGGTATTTATACCAAGCGCGTATGGCGAAATTAGCATATCTCAAGCAGCTTCTTTAATTCATTCACTCAAAAGTTCGATTCTTGTGAATCGAATCTTATACATACCTTACACATTTTTGATTCAAAGTTGGGATCGAACATCATTTTTCGGATGTCAGGCCCAACAAGCACGCCTTCTTCCAATTTTGCTTCTGATAGACGAGGAAACTTCTCGCAGAGGTACTTGAAACTTTCTTCATCTTTGGATAAGATTTTCACAAACTGTTTCATTAGTTAGGCCTAATTTCATCTGTAGAGGCGTCAACAGAATGTTTTCCAAGTCCACGAGGTTCTTACACAGAATGTTCTTCTCTCCAGGCTTTAACGATTTTCTTGCAGGCCAGATTTTTCTGGACCAATGTCGATCCCTCGCCCTACCGCCCCATTCACATAAGAAACATGGGAATTTTGTAAAGCCACATTGCTTGCGGTAAGCTCGTGGCGTTGAATTCGCTAAAAATGTCATTTCTTTAAATATTGAGTGTTGAAATGTGAAAAAATGGTGGGTGATGCGGCTTTTTTACTGTCATATTCGGTTCAGCACACTAAAAACCACAAGAATAAGTGTAGAGACAGGCGATTCACTATAACAAGGAATAACGCCCCCTATCGTAGGGTAAGGGGTACTACGGAGAACGCTGGGGATGATTGCAGACTACGGTCGTGTCTTATATATTTTTTTAGAGAGAAAAGTTCGGATGTGATTGCAGACTCCGAACGTAGCTGGTAATTGCTTCAGAGCGTTAAGGTTATGTTAATAATTTGTTCCTGTAAATAGTATCCTTCTACCTGTTATATATATCGTCTCCTGTACTTGTCCGTGCTGTGCTCTGTCGTATAATAAACTATATGTTTTAAAAAGGAGCTGGTTCTAGTTTTAAAAAAAATGGACTTTCAACTCGACATCCGTCACAATAAAGCAAATTTATTCAAAAATTTTTTTCATCGTTGGCCTGTGTAATCGGTGGTTAAAATTTCTTTCAATATACGGATGGACACAAAATTTTCTTCGTATAATATTTCTTCTATAACGATACTAGTAATATAGCAACACTGATTCATCATTGGAATCATCACTGCAATCATTATCCATGGTAGCCCGGAATGATGATGTTCTTCCTTCCATGACAGGTAGCAAACTATTGATTTGAATCACTTTTGAGTAGGCCCGTGTGCGGAGTCGAATTTCTAACGAGTAAGTAATTTCAATCACTAACTAGTTCAGTTTCCTTTGAGTAGCTCCCTGTGCAGATGGCCCAAGAGTCTTATATGAATCGTCTGTCAAAGGAACACATCTATCTGCTTCTTTACAAATGCTTCTTAACCCCTTAACGATCGCATAATTTTCAATAAAACGGTAATAAAAGTGCCTATTTTTTTCGGAGGATTCCATTTATTTCTTGATCTGTCATATCTATTTTAAATAAACCATCATCAATTACATTATAAATAGTCTGGTGCTGCCATCTGGTATGCAAAATAAGAAATAACATTTTTTCAGGATAGATGAAATGTATTGTTTTAATCTTTTTGGTGCGTTACTTTTGGACACTCCAGCCCGGTAATATCACGGGCACGAGAAATAGAAGGAGAAAACTCACCCCGTGATTTTCCCGGGAGCGAGAAGGAAGGGGTTAATACAATATTTAAAATGAATAGGGTAAAAGAACCACTGTTAAAACTTCCAGTTCCTTAAGGCTGCTGTGTACTAACGCTATTGGATTCGCTCACCTCAATGTTACCCTATGGAGAAAATGAGTCCAAGGCTTGGATTGAAAGTTTTTTTTTTAAATACAGTGATTTCCGCTTATAAGAGTCACGTTTGTTATTACTGTTCTTGATTCTTATAAGCGGTTGATTCTTATAGCCGAAATATAGGTTTTTTCACAGGCGTACACACACACCTATATATACATATGTTAGGTAATTTACCATAAAATACTCTTTAATTTACGTTAATTATCTTTTATTAAAATTATTTTTAAACTTAATTTCTAGACCTATAAGTAGATACACATGATTATAGTAAAAGAAGAAAAAAATCCAATATTTGTTACCACATACCTGCTTAACAGTTTTAACATTTCAACTACACGAAGGGAGCAAGAAAAAGTTTTCTATGGTAGTTTGACGTAATGAAGTTTTCAGGAGGCTGTTTATACCTATTTCAATACTAATAGTCTCAGACGAAGATTCACCTTCTAGCTTACTTTTCACGATTTGATAACGTGCTGAATCTACTAATGTCACGTTTGCCTAAGTGATAGTGGACACTTCACTTAGGCAAGTGAAGTGTCCACTATCACTTTAGCGTGTAGTGTGTTTTAAACGCTCCTAAATTCCCTTGGTGGACGAAATTTATAAAATGAATCCTGTTGCAAGGTGCAGAAATGTTAAGGCTATCTGAAAATACCATTTTTATTAGATTATCAGCATTTTAATAGCTGTGAATAGTAGACACATTTTCTTCATAGGTTAACATCGAGGCAAGCGAATCCAATAGGATTAGAATACAGACGCCTTAATAAAATTTTCAAGGCAAACTTTTGAATCATTGCAAAATGTTGACCTCTTCATTTTATGGGGATTTCAGATGTAGCAAACGAATGAAAAGGATCAAAACCAACAGACATCTTTTGCTGCACGTAGATATAAATTAAATCTAAATTACTTACGACCTGCTTTTGTGGATAGTAAATTTTTGGACTGCTAAGGGAACAGTGGACCTTCAAACTTAACTTTTTTTGTTTTGAATGGATTTGCTTGAAATTTGAATATGTGATTAGTACCATAGATATTAAAAGTGGTTAAAATTTAATGACGAAATATTAATAATTTATGAATTATGAATTACTAATTATATCAAAAATTGGCCTCATTAAAAATGTTCCATGCGCATTTCTTTTGCATATAATATAGTAATTTTTATTTACAGGATACCTTACAGAACTAACAATGAAATTTTCGCTTATTTTAAGCATTCATTAAAAATATAAAGAGAAAAAATAATAACAGGGAAAACACCCTTTTTATTACGCAAAATACCTATAAATCATCTTTTTAAGTACAAAATTTAGAAATTCTGAGCTTCGAATCATAATTATTTTAAGCAAGATTTATTTGATATACAGTTAAGTATATAAAACTTAAATTTCAAAGCAATACGATAATTAGAAATGCACCTGGAGCAGTTTGAATATTCGTATGACACGAAAATTTTTATTTTGAGAAAAACACATTTAAAGTTATTGCTATTAGTAACCACATAATATCTAAAAAAAATCGAATTTTTGGACAAATTTCACAATTTTGAAAGTCCACTGTCCCCTAAAGAGGAATTTCCCTTGTTTTCAAGATGTAATTTTTTTCCCCCACAGGCAGTTATGAAGTTTATATATATATATAAATATATATATATATATGTATATATATATATGTATATATATATATATATACATATATATATATATGTATATATATATATGTATATATATATATATATATATATATATATATGTATATATATGTATATATATGTATATATGTATATATGTATATATGTATGTATATATATATATATATATATATATATATATATATGTGTATATATATACATATATATATACATATATACATACATACATACATATATATATATATATATATATATATATATATATATATATATATATATATATATATATATATATATATATATATATATATATATATGTATATGTAATACCACCTGATTCACCTTGGAAAAATAAGTCACAAAAATCTAAGCTCGTCAAAAATGCACTTCGAGAATCACCACAGAGAATCGATCTCTCTCTTTAGCTATTACTTAACAGGTTTATCGAGATAGAAAACTAGCAAAAGGGACTAGAAAATAATGTTGAAAGAGAGATTAACCGCGGGGGCACGCCATGACCGTCCAAGAATCGATTCTCGAAACGTAATGGAAATATTATTCACATCGGGAAAACTGATGAATTATTACCGGCCGCGCATTCGTCGATGAAAGCAATCCCTCCCTTCGCACGCGCATACCCGTGCGTGTTCCTAGTTGTGGAGCAGAAAGGACAAAAACGTAATTCATCATGACTTGTTATAAGGAAACAATTTTGCAGTGGCATGACCAGGCCCGAACGGATGACACCAGATAATTCGTTTCCGATAAATGGAGGACTCTGATTTTTACGTCTCGCTCTCTCAGGAAGCTGCTTTCATTTAATTGTGTAGCACGCAAATTGAGTTATTTGTTCTGCTTTTTTTGTCACCCTATTTAATAGACAAGGATTTATTAGCCTTCAAAAGAAGTTGTATTTCCCCCTGGAGAGAATATTATATATAATACTAAAGTTCTAAGGTCCCTTCTGTGTGTGTGTGCGTATATATATATATATATATATATATATACAGTGGAATCTCGATCTATCGTTTTTCAAGGGACTGACTGAACTGAACGATAAATGTGGGAAAACGATAGACGCGGGAAGTATATATATATATATATATATATATATATATATACAGTGATTTCCGCTTATAAGAATCACGTTTGTTATTACTGTTTTTGATTCTTATAAGCGGTTGATTCTTATAGCCGAAATTTAGGTTTTTGGACAAGCACACACACACCTATATATACATATCTGAGATAATTTACCATAAAATCCTCTTTAATTTACGTTAATTATCTTTATTAAAATTATTTTTCATAATTTTAAAAATACAACTTAATTTCTAGACTTATAAGTAGATACACATAATTACAGTAAGAGAAGAAAAAAATTCAATATTTGTTACAACATACCTGCTTAACAGTTTTAAAATTTCAACTACAGGAAGGGAAGAAGAAAAAGTTTTCTATGGTAGTTTGACGTAATGGAGTTTTCAGAAGGCTGTTTATACCTCTTCCAATACCAATAGTCTCAGACGAAGATTCACCTCCTAGCTTACGTTTCACAGTTTGATAACGTGCTGAATCTACTAATGTTACCTTTGCCTAAGTTATAGTGGACACTTCGCCGAAGATTTATGTGCTTCAGGGTCCAGGAAGCCGCAACCAGGATGTGGAGGTGAGAAAAGGAATCCCTTTCTTTGTTTGCCAGTGGAGAAAAGTGAAATCGGACCCTGACGGGTAAAGATGCACCCGCGTCAAGTTAATAGTAGAGTGATGTGCTAAAGCGTTTAAGGGGAAACTATTATGTTATGTCTAACAAAGAAAGGAACGCATTTTACAACTGTATTCCATCCCATCTTATCACTCTTTCTTTAAAAAACATAAAGAAAGAACTTCATTCCTTTTAAGGGTTTACGTTGCTTTTTTGGAAAAGTGAAAGGAAAGCGAAGATTGTAATCTGATTCTTAAAACCGGTGGATTGATTCTTTAAAGCGAAAATTTTAACATGGAAATAATACATTTGTTTTTGTTTCTGCGATATTGATTCTTATAAACGGTTGATTCTTATAACCACTGATCACTATAAGCGGTGGTGATCAGTGGTTATATATATATATATATATATTTATATAAACTCAAGAGCCAAAACATTATGACCACCCCTACATTTTGCAATGAATTCGCCTGGATGACGTCGAAAGCACGTGATCAGGTGGAAGTGGTATTTAACTGCTGCTGGAGAGTCTGAAGAATCATTGTTTCACTTACTTCTGTGTGTGATGGGAAAGGCTGCGGATCTGAGCGACTTTGATAGAGGGCAGATTGTAATGGCTCGAAGGCTCGGAACAAGTATTTCCGAAACTGCACGACTCGTGGGTTGTTCGCGACCTACAGTGGTTAGTACTTATGCAAAGTGGATGAATGACGGTGAAACCAGCAGTAGACGACATGGTGTTGGACGTCCACGCGCTATCAAAGAAAAAGGTCGTCGGAGACTGTCTCGCATGGTGAAGCAAAACCGGAGCCAGACAGTGGCTCAGCTGACAGCCCAATACAATGCAGGGCCAAGTAGAATAGTATCGCAGCACACTGTTCAGCGGACACTGTTGGATATGGGGCTACGCATCAAACACCCCACTCACGTGCCTTTGCTGACCAAGCGTCATCGCCAACTGCTCCTGCGCTGGGCCCGGGAACATCGCGACTGGTCCATGGATCAGTGGGAGAGAGTTGCCTGGTCAGATGAATCACGGTTTGTCATTCATCACGCCGATGGTAGTGTCAGGATACGCCGTCTTCCAGGCGAACTGTTGCTCCCTCAATGTACAGTAGGTCATACACAGGCCGGTGGTGGCGGTATTATGCTTTGGGGGCGTTCTCTTGGGCGTCTCTGGGACCCGTGATTGTGGTAGAGCAGACCATGAATACTACAGGGTATCTGAACATCATTGCGGACCAGTTGCACCCTTACATGCCCTCTGTTTTTCCAGCTGGATATGGAATGTTCCAACAGGACAACGCCCCGTGTCACAAGGCTAAAATTGTGTTGGAGTGGTTCCAGGAACATGATGCTGAATTCCAGTTAATGTCCTGGCCGCCTCACTCACCGGATCTCAATCCGATAGAACACATTTGGGATGTCATGGTACGGCAGCTCAGAGTTCAAAGACCACCAATTCTCGATATCTCGGATTTGCGTGACCGTTGCTTAAACATCTGGTACAATCTGTCTCCGGCCATCTACCAAGGACTTGTGACATCCATGCCAAGGCGGGTTGAAGCTGTGTTGCGCGCCAAAGGTGGGCCAACTCGTTATTGACAGGTGGTCATAATGTTTTGGCTCTTGAGTGTATATATATATATATATACAGTATGCCCACTAAAGTCCCTTCCCACCCTCTTAACTTCGGAACGGCTGCTGCTATATTCATAAAAGTGGTGTCTAGGTATAGTAAAGTAGCCATGCGCTACTAAATGAAACCACCTACCGCGCCACCTGGTGGAAAACTGCGGAGTTAGCATTCCTATCTCGAAAACGGAACGAGAGAGGGAAAAAAGTGATTTACAAAGTTGTAGAAAATAATCGATATAGTACGAAAAGATACCTTGTGGACATTAATGCAAAGGATAGAACGGTTAAATCGCGCATTTGTTTTTCCGTGATTTCCTACACTATGACGTCACGAAACTTGAACGAAAGGAGAAATGATTATCTTTCCGGCAAAACACGACACCGCAATGACGGTGAGAAGTTTGAACATCTCAAATAAAGGTATATTGTTATAACTAGTTGTTTTTTTTTCCTTCTCAGATCGTTTTGTAACGTCACAGTGTAGGAAATTACGAAAAAACAAATGCGCGTTTTAACCATTGTATTCTTCCCACTAATATCCACAAGGTATGTTTTCGTACAAAATCGATGACGTTCTGCAACTTTGTAAATCACTTTTTTCCCCTATCTTGTTCCGTTTTCGAAATAGGAATGCTAACTCCGCAGTTTTCGACCAGGTGGCGCGGTAGGTGGTTTCATTCAGTAGCGCATGGCTACTTTACTATACCTAGACACCACTTTTATGAATATAGCAGCAGCCGTTCCGAAGTTAAGAGGGTGGGAAGAGACTTTAGTGGGCATACTGTATATATATAAATACAGTGGAATCTCGATCTATCGTTTTCGAAGGGACCGACTGAACTAAACGATGGATGCGGGAAAATTATAGATGCGGGAACATACAAAAAAGTATTAACATACCTTAAAGTTTGATATCCCTAAAATATATTTACTCACATACATAAATGCATACATACCCGTAGTGTAACTCAAGATAAAATTACAAAGTTCTGAAATCCAAGATAATAATAATAATAAAGAAATACACATAGATACACAGGAATTTGGATTCAAATAAAATGACTTAATCGTCGTTTGTTTTTTGGCGGTTTTTTCTCCACAAGTAAACAATTTTTTTTATGTTGCAAATTGCATTCTTTTCGGTATCGGTTACTGTGTGAGAGTATAAAGAAGCGGCAGCCGCGAATCGTTTGCAACTAGAACCATTCCATTGTACTTGATGGGGTCCGACATAAGACCACCAGGAAGTTCTGCTTCCGGGTGAAACACTCATCGGCCAGTGTAGAACTGCAGTAATCAGAAACTTCTCAAACACTAGACCAAACACCAGGGCACCTCCATCCCAAGGCCAACAAAAAAGCTGACTGTGAGCTATCGCTGATAAGAACAGATATGTTGAATTGTCGGTGAATTTGGAATACGTTGCCGAAAATAGGGTACTCCAGGGGTTAAAGAATTAAAGAACACCAACGACGAACAAATAATGGGAGTGGTACAATAAAGCGAAACCAGGCTAAACAAGAGAGAACAAAAATACGAGACCGTGCATCTGAAATGTTCTGCTCATTGTTTACTTAGAGCGTCATTCTAGCTCAATCCAGACATTTATATTTCAGGTTCAGTTATTATGAAAAAACGATCGATCCGATAAATTAATGCAAAGCTGCGATATTCTGAACGAATATTGCGGGAAAACGATGGATCGAGGAACGATCCATGCGTTTTTTTTTTCTTGTTTTCTATGGAATTTGTTCGGGATTGGGTGAAATAAACGATACATACGGGAAAACGATCGTTCGGGAAACGATCGATCGAGATTCCACTGTATGTAAATAAATAAATAAATAAATAAATAAATAAATATATATATATATATATATATATATATATATATATATATATATATATATATATATATATATATATACTAGCGGACCCGACAGACGTTGTCCTGTTCAAACGTTGTAATTCTAGCTGAAGTACCCGGCGATGCCCGGGATTTTAAGAATGTTTGTTAACCAAAATCAATTTAAAAATTAACACAGTATAAATAACATAGAAAAAAAAGCATACGAAATGTTATACATATTAATAATATGAAAACCCAATTAAAAATGTATAAATGTATAATAAACTCCTCAGATTTCAGCTATATTCGGTATTTCATCATAAAAAAGCTGAAAAAATAAAAATAAATAAAAATAATAATTTTAAAAAATAATAATTTAAAAAAATTAAAATAAAAAAATAATAAAATAAAATAAAATAATAATTAAATAATTTAAAAAATAATAAAATAAAAGCTGAAATAAAAAAGCCTTAAAAAAAAAAAAGCTGAAATAACAGGTCTAGCAAAATTTACACAACTCTAGATTCGAACCCGGGTCGAGAGAATGGTACTTTCTACATTGGCGACCTTCCGAATGCTCCACGATGACACGGCGTTCTAGTGGGTAAAGTGAAACATATTCGCAATTGGAAAGTTGTTGTGGGCTGGTGATTATACATGTCAGAGGAGATTTAGTCAGAAATAAATTAGTAGGATAGAAGCTTAGTCTTTAGCTCTTCAATAGACACAAAGATATAGGCGAGGAGAATTGCAGTAGCGATTAAAAAAGATCTCGTGTCACTTAACGTGGTTGGTTCGAATTTTCCATCGCGTGTCGAGAGTATCAATATGCCGTTGGATCTGATCCATTTTAGAGTATAAAATCTGACTTGAAAGATTATTATTTTCATTTATTATTCTGGTTTAATATATGACTTGAAACTTTTTGATTTTATTTATTTTTATTTTTTCGCTCGCTGTTTGCTAAGTAAACCTAACGTGGACGCCACTATCTAGAGGGATGATTTCACAAAGTGTAACAGCTTCCATTTACCGGACGCATCCCCTTATAAATTGTTGGCTTTTTATTAATTAATTAAAAATATAAAAACATATTCTATCGGATCAAATTGTGAATCTAAACCATTCTCGAATCAACTAAATTGCACACACAAAATTTCATAAAAATCAGTCCAGTCGTTTAGGAGGAGTTCAGTTACATACACACGGACAGAAGAAATATATATATAAGATATATATGTGTGTGTGTGTGTGTATGTGTGTATGTGTATGTGTGTGTGTATGTGTGTATGTGTATGTGTGTGTGTGTATAACCCCCTTAATGGCCGTTCTTACAAAGGGGTTATGAAATTTCCCGTCCTAAAGAGGGAATCGGTAAAATGGACCCCATAAGCTAAAAGATAATTCTTATATTTTCGAATATCCGATATAAAGATACCTTCCACTGACCATTCGTAAAACAAAATTAAATTCAGAATCTGCCAGATCGACGAGAAATCATCCTTAACAGTGATAAAAAACATAAGCGACAGCGAACCAGGGATTACAGAAGCATAAGTATTTTTGAAGGGGTAGTTCCGATTAGTTAGCATTTGGAAAAATTTTAAAGCTTATCTTAATTTTTGCTGAGTGATCTATGTAAAGATACGATCGACAATCCCTGAAATAAAACGAAAAATGAAAAGTAATCAGATTGATGAGAAGTAAGCCTTGAAAGAGATTTAAAAATGAATTTTTTAGTTCTTTTTAGACATTTAGAAAAATGATTAATATATTTATTTAGAATGTTAGGAAATTTTTTTAAGTTTTGTAATGGTCATTTTAATAAAATCATGTTTTATACAAATTAAAAAATTAGGAAGTAATAATCATACAATACTTGTGCTTCATATGGCTATAAATAATTTAGAATTATTAACTATATAAATACAGTGGAATCTCGATCGATCGTTTTCGGATCCATCGTTTTTCCGTATGTGTCGTTCACTTTATCCAGTCCTGACGATCATATTGCTTTGTTATGTTTCCGCATCTATCGTTTTCCTGCATTTATCGTTCATTTCAATCGGTCCCTTGATAAACGATAGATCGAGATTCCACTGTATATACTAATATATAAAATGAACTATATTATTACAAACCTAATATATTAAATGAACAGAAAGCACACAAAATGTTCTGAAGTAAAATTCTATTCTGAGGAAAAAATAATTGAACTGCAATGAGATACACCCGTGGGAATAAAGAATTTATTTTCTTATCATCAAATTTATTCTTTGCATCTATTAATTACTGTATTGTAATCACCAGTAAATGATACCACAATACCTGTGACTTCACTTATACGTAACATAGAACCATAAATCATACGTATTTAAAAAAAACAAAGGAATGGGTTCTCATAAAACTGGCCTTCATTTCACAGGTCATTAAATTGATATTTTGACCACTAATGACCGCAAAGTACGAAGATCTTTACGCAAGATCTGAGACGTGATTTCAATTAAAATCTCATATTTTTTTCCCACAGAAACTGATCGTCAGAAACTTTTGTTGAATGCAACATAACTACCTTTCCTCGAGTCACGCGAGCTGGAAATAAAAATGTACGGTTCCGAAACTAGTAAAGTAAGAATAGAGATAGAAAATAGCTGCTTTTCCATTCCATTTGTTGGATTGGGGAAAAAAATGTTATTCACGGTTTCAATGTTTGAGGGCAGAAGGAAAATTTTTTTAAAAATGTAGCGTTCAAAGGAAATGATTTTTCTTTTGTGTTTCCCTTTACGAGGAAAAATGTTTTTTGAAATACGTTTAAGTTCGGGTCTTGGAGTTTGCTCCGGTAAGTTTATTTGTCTGTCTGAAAAAGAGTTGCAAACTGCAACTAAATTTGCGCATGGGAATAAAAACAGACGAAACAACGTGAAAAGTTCTTAACTGCATATATAACATCTTCAGCATGTTTTTCTAAAACAGTGTAAGTTTACAGGTCTTTATTCATTTATATGCATTTAAAACAACTTTCAAAATCTAATCATGATATGTGTATTTTCGCGTATGTTTTTCATAGTACTAAGAATGTAATGGACTACAGATTTGGTTCTAGGAATATTATTTGTTGATATACAGAGGCTGTTCGCACATTTTTTAGACGATTTTCGTAAGAGGTAATAAAAAATCGTTTGCTACAAAAGAAATAATTGCAATTGTACTATGTTTTTAAAAGTTAAAATTATCGTCTGCGGCTTGAAAGTTTTGTTTTTATTCAAAATAGCGTTTTTAACAAAGCAGTGGTTCGAAGGCTACATTTATGCTCTTTCCGAAGAGAAATATGCATACTCCGTTATCCAAAAACGATTTGAGAGTCATGGTTTTGTGATATCTAAAGCGTCGATAGGTAATATCCGCAACAAGGAAGGAAAAAAACGTCAAATTGGAGCCTCAAGTGGGACAAAAATTCCAAACAAGTATCCAAGGAAAAAACGGACATCTTCGACTATTGCAAAGGTACGTTGTTTAATGTTAAAAGAAAATCTCCCTAGTCAAAGGACAGTTGCAAAATCATTAAAATGCTCGGTGTCTACTGTAAACAAAATGATAAACGTTGATTTAAATCTTAAGAAAGCGAAAAAACGCAATGGTGCATCGTCTTCTTCCAAATCATATCGCTGAACGCAGGACTCGCTGCAGAATTTTATATGAGAAACACTTATCCAAAGAAAAATGGAAAACAATTGTCACAATAGATGAATCATGGGTGTATTTAAATGATTGCAACAAAATGAGCCATTTATTATCATAAAAGGGGAGAAAAAATTTAAGTACATGGTTCAAAGAATCGAAAGAAAGTTTTTCTAAGGGATTCATGATTGTTGCTGGTTTTTCTTATAATGGCAAGTTAAAAATAAAGAGAGTGGAAAAAAATGTCAAGATTAACTCCAAATACTATCAGGAACATATTTTATCGCCAATTTTTCTGAATGAAATACCATCGCTTTACCCATAGTGCCATCAATCTGTGAGACTCCATCAGTACAAAGCTAGCAGTCACACATCAAAATCCACTGTAAATTTCCTAAAAGAAATGGAACAAAAAACTGGTATCAAGGCCATACCCTTCACTGATATCCCTACTACATTTCCCGAAGTATCACCTATGGATTTTTGTGCTTTCGGACTTTTAAAATCTGCATTATCCAAACGTCGTCCCAAAACCCTTACATGACTCTGGAAAGCTGTTCAGGAGGAATGGGATAGAATACCTCTTCTGACACTTCAAAAGGCATTATTATCCTGGAAATTGCGGTGTCGAAAGATAGTTCAGAATAAGGGATGTCAAATAGAACATTTAAAACACAAGAATTTTATGTAAATTAGTTTTGTGAATACAATATACATCGTCTAAAAATGTGTGAACAGCCTCTGTAGAAGGTTCTTACGTACATATGGCAAAAAAAGAGATTAATGTTATATGTATAATTTTCTTTTAGCGCTAGAGCCGTTTTTGTAAAAAATTGCTAAATTTCGACGAAATTGCCCCAATTTTGTAAAAATTTGCATAGTTAATGTTCATTTTTTCATCATTTTCGAATTTTGGTGTTATATTCCTTCGAAAAATAAGATTTTCGCAAATAAGATTTTCTCAAGTACAATTTTTCAAAAAAAGGGCTCCAAAAGTAGGAATACCTTAAATAGAAAGAATATCTAACAAAGTTTTAACATCAATCGCAGATTTCTATCATAGTATCATAGATTTCGATGTGTGCACCTTTTGTATCACGACTAACGTCGAAATGGTATTCCAGTTCTCTCCAAGTGTTTCGTAGCAAATCAGGAGTTATTAGACTTTTTTGCTTGCGGATTCATTAAATCCGTTTCGTATAAACAAAACATTGAAACTGTGGATGAGTTGAAGAAGCGTATCTGTCGAACCCCTTCACTTCTAGGGGTTCACTTTGGTTCGTTTGTCAAGACGTTTTCAATGATACACAAGTAAATTTTCACAGCATAAAGCTCAGTACACACCCGTGAATATTCAAAGTTTTATTTCTTTCGCAAGCACAAACGCAGCTGTCTACAAACTTATTTAAAGTATTATACAGTCAATTAACTATTTCAGTCATCTCCCAATGACTGTTACCTAACAAAGACCTAGTGCGTCTTCGGGGTCTCAATACACCCACGCACCGTATTCGTCTGCCCGACTCTCTCAAGAGCCAACACCGCAGACTAAAAAAAAACCACACGCCTTCTCTCTCGTGGGCACAAGCACTCTCTCCCACGTCCCCCTGACTTCTCCCGGTGCACCGTCAACAATCTCGAATCCCTTATCGAGCCGGGGTCATTGCCCTACCCCCCTGCTTTCTTGAGAGGAAAGTACAGGGACAAAACAACAGGAGTTGACGCGGCAGACACGACAGTATCATTCAAGAAATTCGTGTAATAACTCATGATATGCTAAGAAACACTTAGGGAGAACTGGATTACAATTTAGACGTTTGTCGTACTACAAAACGTGCACACATTGAAATATATGATACTATGATAGAAATCTACGATTGATATTAAAACTTCGTGCTATGTTCTTTCTATTTAAATAATTTTTAAAAAAAATTCTAATGGGTAGTTTCGTAAAAATAAGCCGACCGCGTTATTTAGGCTGCTTTGTGCCCAATATACAGAAGGTCGTTCGAACTTTGTGGAAACGATTTTGTAATTTATTTTTGTCGTTTGCATTTCGATATAAAAATTTGGCAACTTCAGAATAATCGTCTGGTACTGTTTCGTTTTGATTGGAACGTAAAATAAAAGATTTATTTTGAAAATGGCTCCTCAAATTGATAGGTGGCTCGAAGGTTACATAACTGCGCTTTCAGAGGAGAAATATTCGTATCAATAAATTATAAAGCGGTGTAAACATCGCGGTTATGGAATTAAAAAAAAAAAAAAACGTATTTATAATATATTAAATTTTAAAGGAAAAAAAGTCTAACTGAAAGCAAAAATGAAAACATGACCGTGAAACCTCATCTTAAGACTGTTCGAACGCAGGTGAATATCAAGAAAAGGAAGTCTCTGATCGTAAAAGAAAATCCGCTACTCAAAGATCCATTGTATCGAAACTAGGAATGTCTTCTGGCACTGTAAGTAAAATCATTCATAAAGATTTGAAGTTAAAAAATACGTTTAAAACTAAAGTTCTTCTGGTTTTGCCAAAGCATATTGCTGAAAGAAAAACAAATTGTAGAAAATTATATGTGTTCCAGTCTGATCATCTCCGGACTTTTCCTTCTTCGATTATATTAACTCTTTTTTATTTTTAATCATAAACTGTTCCCAATGTAATTCTACTAACAGCTGCTGTAGTGAATTGTAACGCAAGATTTCTATAAATAGATCACTTCCTGTATAGCGCGCATGCGCATTGATTTTCAACATTTCGATTCCCGCGTTAAGTAAATTTTTGTCACTTCGAAAGGGTGCTTCTTACTAAGAGCACATTCTATTTTCATTAAATGTTATTCTTAATATTAATTCTGTTGACTTTCGTTTCTTTTGTCGTTTGATTTAGAAACTTTTAACCACTGAACCTCATGTTGACTACTTCCAATATGAAAAACACATAGCTGCTGAAAAATAGATTTTTGTGGCAACATTCGATGAGGCATGGGTGTATTTAAGTGACTGTAATAATAAAAGATCAATTTTCTATAGCTCAACTGACGGGAATGACCGTACGAAATGGCTTCGTAAGTGTACAGTAAAGTTCCCATAGGAATTCATGATAGTTGCAGGATTTTGTTACAACGGCAAATTAAAAATAAAAAAAAGTCCCAAGTAAAGCCAAAATTAAATCACTCTACTACATCAGCAGAATATTTTAGAACTAAATTTTGAAGAAGAAATTCCAGCCTTATATGGAAAAGACATTGATAAAGTTCAGATTCATATGGACAAACAGGCCCAGATTTCCGCATGGGCAAGTGGGGCACTTGCCCAGGGCCCCCAAATTTATGGGGCCCCCTAATTTAGTATTAAGTTGTACATATTTTTGAAAATTTGGTTTTAGGTTAATTCAGTAAAGGTGGGCAGTGGCGGATACAGAAAAAAATCCTGGGTGGGGCACAGTGCACCCACAATATTCATTTCAAAAGAAAATTTCCTGAATTTATTTATTAACATTAAAAGTAAATTAATTAACACATTATTATTATTATTATTATTTTTCAAATGTTTCACTTTTTGGTCGAAATTTTTTTAAATTTCTGGTCCGAATTTATGGGGGGGGGCTTGGTGAGTGTCCCACACGTTCATGTGAAAATCTACTCCTGGAGGGGGAGGGCACATGACCTCCCTCTGGATCTGTCCTTGGAGGGGGCCCCCAAAGTCTGCTTTGCCCAGGGCCCCATTGGGTCAAAGTCGGGCCCTGTGGACAAAGCCTCTAGTCACACGCCTAAATCAACTGCCGCTTATTTAACAAAGAAAGAATCGGAAACAGGAATAACCCATTTAATAAAATACCTGTACAATCCCCTGACGCTTTTTCTATGGACTTTGCGCTTTCGGTTTACTAAAAAAAGGCTTAGGAAAAAGACAACCAAGAACACTGAACGGACTTTGGAAAACGGCCCAAGATGAATGGGGTAAAATTGACATGAAAGTACTAAGAAAAAGTTTACTTTCATGGAAAATTCGAGCTAGAGCTAAGTATTCTCAAGTACCATAGCTATCAGATAAAAGCAAACCGCCGCAAAATTACATAATACATAAAATTACATAATTACCGCCGCATTTATACATAAACTTAACTATTAAAAACGTTTCCATAAAGTGCGAACGACTTTCTCTATTTAGCACTACATATTTTAAAACAATATATTTAGTACTATATACTTTAAAATCCCTTGTGCAGAAATATTACCGTTGTATCTAAACTTCACATAATCAACTTACCAGTGTTAATTGATTTCGAGTCTGTTCGTCAAAGTGTCCAGAATATAACTAAACCACTCGACACTGTGATTAGAGGGTCGATTTCGATTGTAGTTGATGTGTAATAAGTGTAACATATCATAGATATTATTGTTCTGCAACAATATTTTACGTAGGTATTCTTTAAGAAAGTCGTGTCTCCCCCCCCCCTTGGTATAGGGTGCATCAGAATGGACTCTCCCCTTTTTGAAGGTCACTGTTAAGGGAGTGATTGGGCGGGGGTAGAATGGATTTTCTAGTTGTCAGTAAACACCATGAGTGGGTCCAGTGAACATCGCGGTTTCGTTATCGAGGCGTTCTTAAAAAACAACGGGTTTTGTAACCACGTCAAAGAGTGTATTTTGGACGCGATTCAGGCCCCAAGCAAACGATGCCGTTCCTGATCGTAAAACAACCCCGCGATGGGATTCAAACGTGAGAGCAAATGGGTCTGCAAGAACTAGGAAACCAAGATGTCGTCCTCGGAACATTAGAACAGCTGAAAATGTCCAACGAGTCCATGATTTCGTTATTCGTGAGGAAGTTGCCGCCATTCTCCCCAGAGATGACCACCAGATTGATGGAAAATTTTAAAGAACGACTTTAGCAGTTCATCGCAGTAACAAACGCCATCCGAGCAACAGTGGCGTAGCAAAGGGGGGGGGGACAAGGGGGTCTATCATGCCCCGGGCGCCACTCGCAGAGGGGCGCCAATGTAAGATCTATATATTATATTGCTATATGTTTTCGAGGTGGATGCCAATATAAGGTCTATATATTATATTACTATATGTTTTTCAGGGGAGGGCCCCAATATAAGGTCTATATATTGTATTACTATATGTTTTTCGGGGAGGGCACCAATATAAGGTATATATATTATATTACTATATTATTTTGTGGGGGGGGCGCCAATATAAGGTCTATATATTATATTACTATATGTTTTTAGGGGAGGGCACCAACATAAGGTCTATATATTATGTTACTATATGCTTTTCGGGGGTGAGTGCCAATATAAGGTTTATATTATGTTATTAGATGTTTATCGGGGGCGCCAATATAGGGTCTATATATTATATTACTATATGTTTTTCAGGGGGGGGGGGCGCGCCACAAAGGTATCGTGCCCTGGGCGCCAGTTATGCTCGCTACGCCACTGCCGAGCAATGCTATTTTCAAAATCAGGTGGGGAAATAAAAGCTAGATTTTAAGAACTTTTCGAAAGTATAAAGCTTTTTTCAGCAAATTATTTCATTTGTTCTTTTATGACCCTGTGAAATATTGGGGATCTATTCTGCCGCACTACCCTAAATAGTACCCAACTGAATTCAAATCCCGTTGTAATCTACCTCCTTACAGATACGGCCAGTGCCAAGAACAAATTCCTTAAAAGCCTAAAGCGTATTCTGTGGCGAAAAACGGTTAATTAATGATGCATAGAATCAACATTAAGTAAAACGAGACGAAAATGGATAAAGTTTATCTCTCGCTACTTTTCTTTCTACCCACTACTTTTAAACTCCTGTCGTTTCAAAAACCTCCGGAGTTCATTAAAAATAAAGATAACGGCTCATTACCGCACAAAAAAAAAAAGAAGACTGGATGTGTTGCAAGCACATTCTGTTTCGATTCATTTTTGTATTTTATTTCGCTCAACAACCGCAGAAACGGAAAAGTAACTATGACTCGCAGTGCATTTTTTGTTTCTTTTTTAACCCTGTAAAATATCATTGCATGAAATCGATTTCGCAACCACCGTTAACCCGTTGCTTTCCCGTAAAAACGCGCTATTTTTCTGGTGATTTAATCCCGGATAATATGCGGACTTCAGATTTATTCTTGGAATACGGGGAGTGGGGGGGAAGGAATGTAGAAATGTGAGAGACATTTATATCTTGGGAGTGGAGTAATTGTTATGCGTTCGGAGTCATGTTACTTTATACGTTATAAATCAGTTTTGCTTTTCAGAGACAATTTCCAGATAGTCGTATTTTTGTTTTGTTTTGTTAAGAAGTTGAAAGAGACTATAAATTCAGGTCTGAGTTCTGGAAAAGATTGCTTAAGGGGATGGTCCAATTTTTGGTAATCAGTTAAATTCAAATTACCAAAAATTGAACAAAAATTGGAATTAATTTTGGTGTGTATTAATATTTTTAAAATATGTAAATATGCATTTAAAATATGTAATTAAAAGAAAAAAGGGAAATTTAGTGGCTTTATAAAAGTAAATATTAAAGGTAGGTGTAAAAATATCTTTTAAATGGCTTTTTATCGAAATGAGTCATTTCCAGATTTGGAAGTCTTCGAAATGCTCCTTACGTCATAATTTTTGACGAAATTTTATAAAATTTCTAATAAAGACTCCTCTAATACATTAAAATATAGTTATGTATCTACTATTTCAGGATTCGACATCATTCAGATTATCAAAGTTTAACTTAAGTGTAGAAAAGTAGAAAATTTTCACGAAAATTCAGATTACAAAACTAAAAATATTTCCTAAAAATGTATTATTCAACGAAAGAAGAAAGTAATACATAACTCTGTTTAAAATGTATTTATAAGCAATATAAATGCAAAATGAAAGTTAAAAATTGGATCGCAAGGAGCATTTTTAAAAACATAATAAAGTTTTCAATTTTTAAAATATAAAAAAAAATTGTAAAATATTATAAGGTGTTTGATATAGTTATAATTTAATGAATATATCCGCAAATTTTCACATCTGTGAGGTAAAATTTTCAAAAATCGCTTTTCAATGTCCACCATCCCTTTAAAGGAAAGGGTGCATCATAGTTTACCGTATTGTAAGAATTACTATAAAAGGATCATTCTTTTGCTTTATTAAAAATTATAAATTATTTCCGGAAAAGCTACATTTAATGAATCTTTTATAGTATTACGAATGACTTCTACCTGTGTTTTTAACAGGTCATTATGCCTTCCTAACAGAAGAAAATTTTATTGAATTCGTCTAAATTTGAAATCAAATAAGTCTGTCCTTTGTCTTAATTTATGACATCAACTAGCTGAATACCCGTGCTTCGCTACGGAGTACATTCAAATTAAATACAACGGTCAATGTATGCAACTAATGCTTATATATATATATATATATATATATATATATATATATATATATATATTTTAAAAGAATCGTAACGGATATTTTTATAGACAAAATAATCTAGGAAAAACATTCAAATTAAATGCAACGCTCAATGTATGCAATTAATTTGTATGTTTAATATCCATGAAACATACTGATTTCAATTAAATTCTAAAAAAACTTCCATATCAATGAGTCTAGTGGTTAAATTTTATGTTTTACCGTATTTCCATATTTTTTGGTCACTTTATTTCGTTGTTATGCACGTGACGCAAAATTAATTTCAAGTATCAAAAAAAAGAAAAGAAACGACGTGATCAGCATTTAGTAAATTAAATCCTAAAAATGAATCTTTAAAAATTCCCCAAAAATAAGAAAATGGAGGTAAAGATTCGAAAAAGTTTTCACTGTAAAGGAATTTTTATGATCTTTCTCGTGATATAAATTTTATAACCCTCATATTATTATTTTAAATGAAAACTTTTAAAAAGTTACAAAAACAGCTTAAAAATTTAATTTTAAAAAAATCTAGGAAGAATTTTTCAAAAATCTTTCTTAGTGCACCCTACACTATAAGAAGAATCACCATGCAAAATTTCAGCCCTTTAGGTCCAGCGGTTTGGTCTGTGCGTTATCTGTCAGTCAGTTACGGGGCTGTTTTATATATATATATATATATATATATATATATATATGGGAGCGAGTTGCTTTTAGCCGCTAGAGGGCATTCCCACCACTTCCTGTTTGAAGACGAAATACGCCAGTTGGAAGTACGCTCTCGCGGAGGGGAGATCGCTTTACTCGAGTAGGATCGCTTTACTCGAGCTAAGAAACCTCATTTCATTATATTATATGTTTAAGTGTCTTGTGTAGTGATAAAATAAACCCTGTGAGTGTGTATGAAGGCGTCGTTCCTCAGTTCCAGCATACCCCACACACACACACACACATATATATATATATATATATATATATATATATATATATATATATAGACTAAGGTGAAAAAAAAGCTGCTTTGACCAATAACCAACTAAATATCTTCTTTCCGTCTTATTTATTCTCCACAAGATCCTACAAGATATCAAATGTTTTCGTACTAAGTGAACTGTGGATCTACATCCCATGGTTACAATCTAAACGATCTCTTATGACGACTAAATGACCTCTAAAATTTATGGAATGTAGTTGTATCATGTTTGTGTCGTGGAACACCATTAGAGTTGCTTAATGGTCCTACACCGTAAGTATGACGCCTTATTAGCCCTTGTATAAATGATGGTCATTGACTGATGTTTAACTGTGCGATCAGGTACAGTGAACAAAGACCTTAAATCCTCCCCAACCAAGCAAAAGATTGGGAAAAGGTTTTCCCTCGATTATTAGATACAATAAGCTTTGTGCGAACCATAGTGCTTAAAAACCATTCAACCAACCAAAGGTTTTGCGCATTCTGAAAGTACTAGCACTACCTTTCCTAATGACAAGGTGTTTTTCGGAACGTACTAAGACATTGAAATATAGTCGAACCTCCATATATCGAAGTAGCAAATTGCCGGAAAAAAATTCGATGTATAGAAATTTCGATATATAGAATTGATCTTAGTTTTATCATAATTCTCCCAAAACGTTAAAATTAAAGCTAATTTTCGTATACGAAACTCCATTTCTAATTTATATGCGAATCATATTAAATGAAAGTTAATAACTAAAAAATGAATTAATATGAAAGATTTATTGAGTACTATATACCTTTTAAAAAAACAATAATCCAGACAGTGGTTACAATGATCATAGTTACATTCTTTTAAAAAAAAAACTACCAATATCTTGCTGAATAGCCAGTTTTGCGGAAAGTTCATCGAAGAAATGTTCGCATTTATTCAGTCCACAAAAAATTTCATCAGGAACATTTTCCGCGAATTGAAGTCCACGACGTATAGTTTCAAACGACAAAAATTAGGAGATTTTATGCTAAAGTGGAATAAAATCTCACAATATGTCTTGAAAAAATTTTCAATATATATATATATATATGTGTGTATATATATATATATATATATATATATATATATATATATATATATATATATATATATATATATATGTGTATATATATCTTATATATATATTTCTTCTGTCCGTGTGTATGTAACTGAACTCCTCCTAAACGACTGGACTGATTTTTCTGAAATTTTGTGTGTGCGATTAAGTTGATTCGAGAATGGTTTAGATTCACAATTTGATCCGATAGAAAATGTTTTTATATTTTTAATTAATTAATAAAAATCCAACAATTTATAAGGGGGTGCGTCCGGTAAATTGAAACTGTTACAGTTTGTGGAATCACCCCTCTGGATAATGGCGTCCACGTTAGGTTTAGTTAGTAAACAGCGAGCGAAAAGATAAAAATAAAGAAAATCAAAAAGTTTCAAGTCAGATATATTAAACCAGAATAATAAATGAAAATAATAATCTTTGAAGTCAGATTTTATACTCTAAAATCTCTTATAATCAACCACGCTAAGTCACACGAGATCTTTTTTAATCGCTACTGCAGTCCCCCTCGCCTATATCTTTGTGCCTATTGAAGAGCTAAAGACCAAGATTCTATCTTGCTAACTTATTTCTGAGTAAAAACTCCTCTGACATTTATAATCACCAGCCCACAACAACTTTCCAATAGCGAATATGTTTCACTTTACTCAGTCGAACGTCGTCTAATCGTGGCGTATTCGGAAGGTCGCCCA
>OU015498.1:19377963-19385463 GCA_907164885.2 Dolomedes plantarius
GGAATGAAAAGTTAAACGCAAGTTAGATTCCAATTAACTTCCTTTTCTTTCAAGTTGATGGGATAATTCACCAAAATAATTTTTAAAAAGTATTTATTAACCCTTAGCTTACGGGGCCCATTTTTCCGATGCCCTCTTTAGAACGGGAAATTTCCTACCCCCTTTGTAAGAACGGCCATTAAGGGGTATATATATATATATATATATATATAAAATATAAATATAGAAATAAATAAATAAATATATATATATATGTATATATATATATATATATATATATATATATATATATATATATAAATATAAATATAGAAATAAATAAATAAATATATATATATATGTATATATATATATATATATATATATATATATATATATATATATATATATATATATATATATATATAAATATACATATATATACACATATATATAATATATATATATATTATTCATTCTTGGGTCCGTATTCTTGGGATACATGCTATCCCACCCCGTAAGGAAAAGGTTAATACATAGAATTGTTAAGTTTATATGATTCAACAGAAAATTTAAAAACATGGTTTATAAAAAGTTCTTTTTATATTGTAATTATTACATTTTCTGCCTCTAAAAAGTAAGTGGGGCTGGTATACTAATCAATCTTTCATCTTCAGTATCTTGGGTGAAGATTTTAACCGCTGAACTACCATGTCATATCATTCCTCGCCTTTACAATATAATTAACCATACAAGACTTTACACTATCACATTTTAGTAATCTGTTTTTAAAACTTTCTTTTACAAGCTTATCATTTTTCGAATTTTTAAAGTTAGAAGTATACTATTTATCCTCGCATAAATGACATTTTAACTTCAAAATGATATCTCAGAGCTATTTGGTTCCATTCTGAAAAAACACACACGTCGTGCTCTTTTAAAAACTTTCAAAGGCTGATAAATAATATCTGAAATGGTTATCCGACAGCTACATTTATCTACTGTAAGTAAGGGTTTAGGTTTCTGTATAGTATTAAAGCATGAAGCTGGACATATTTCACAAAAGTGTGAGAACATCAAATATAGTCCTTACCATCGCGAAAAGCAGCGTATTTACATGATTCATAACTTGCATTACTAGAAAATAGTTAGTATAGAATTCGCGTTTTACGAGCATTATGAGACCGACATTTTATGTAGGTAAATTCGAGTGCTTGTAAAAAATGGAATTTTACTCGTAGTAAATCTTACTTTTAGAATTACTTAAATTGATAAAGAAAATAATGGTTAATTCATTTTGCATTTTAACGTAGGATTACGTTCCTCCATAACGGCCCTCCGGAAAGCAAAATTTCAGATGTCCATCTTCGCGAGTTATAATTTTAAAAGCGTGCCAAACCCAGTCTTTATCGCTTGGGCAAGCAGTAAACAGTCAAAACAGAAAAGTATCAAACTGCGACAAAGTTTTGACATACATATATGTATATATATACATACGTACATATATATAGATACATATACAGAAGCTGGTCACACATTTTTTAGACGATGTATATTGTATTCACAAAACTAAACTACATAAAATTCTTGTGTTTTAAATGTTCTATTTGATATCCCTTATTCTGAACTATCTTTCGACACCGCAATTTCCAGGATAATAATGCCTTTTGAAGTGTCAGAAGAGGTATTCTATCCCATTCCTCCTGAACAGCTTTCCAGAGTCCTGTAAGGGTTTTGGGACGACGTTTGGATAATGCAGATTTTAAAAGTCCGAAAGCTTTGTCCTGATGGAGTCTCACAGATTGATGGCACTGTGGGGAAAGCGATGGTATTTCATTCAGAAAAATTGGCGATAAAATATGTTCCTGATAGTATTTGGAGTTAATCTTGTCATTTTTTTCCACTCTCTTTAGTTTTAACTTGCCATTATAAGAAAAACCAGCAACAATCATGAATCCCTTAGAAAAACTTTCTTTCGATTCTTTGAACTATGTACTTAAATTTTTTTTCTCCCCTTTTATGATGATAAATGGCTCTTTTTTTCTTGCAATCATTTAAATACACCCATGATTCATATATTGTGACAATTGTTTTCCATTTTTCTTTGGATAAGTGTTTCTCATATAGAATTCTGCAGCGTGTCCTGCGTTCAGCGATATGATTTGGAAGAAGACGATGCACATTGCGTTTTTTCGCTTTCTTAAGATTTAAATCAACGTTTATCATTTTGTTTACAGTGGACACCGAGTATTTTAATGACTTTGCAACTGTCCTTTGACTAGGGGGATTTTCTTTTAACATTAAACAACGTACCTTTGCAATAGTCGAAGATGTCCGTTTTTTCCTTGGATACTTGTTTGGAATTTTTGTCCCACTCGAGGCTCCAATTTGACGTTTTTTCCTTTCTTGTTGACGATATTACCTATCGACGCTTTAGATATCACAAAACCATGACTCTCACATCGTTTTTGGATAACGGAGTATGCATATTTCTCATCGAAAAGAGCATTAATGTAGCCTTCGAACCACTGCTTTGTTAAAAACGCCATTTTGAATAAAAACAAAACTTTCAAGCCGCAGACGATAATTTTGACTTTTAAAAACCTAGTACAATTGCAATTATTTCCTTTGCAGGAAACGATTTTTTATTACCGCTTACCAAAATCGTCTAAAAAATGTGCGAACAGCCTCTGTATGTACATACATACATATATATATATACATATATATACAGGCTGCCAATATTTCAGGCAATAAGCATTACCTGTTATAATTATATCCATTCCCCCCTAAGTATATAAATGTATAGAAAAAGCATTCGGGTAAATCGTATTCCTAAAACAAGCTTAAATACACGCGCATAAAAGCATTACTTTTAATCTTTATTATCACTCTATCTGAGCGTTAACATCTATGCGAGAATGGCCCATAATTTGACAGCCATTCCACATACACTTTATATAAAGACCTGATTAAGGTCGCATTCGTCCTGAAGGAAATGAGCTCTACTGATTACCCCTATACAAGACGAATAAACACACGAGTGTGTCGTAGAATTATTCTTGCCCTTTACAAACAGAGAGAGAGAGAAAAAAAAATGACAATAATAACTTAACCAACTCTTCCATTTCCTAAACCTGGCACTCTGCCAGCAGCAATCGATGCTTTTCCGGAACGGCCTCGTAGTAAGGACTTAGTTTACGGTGTAGTTATTGTTCTGAGAGGCGGCATATGATCTAAACACACGCAATGCCTATAAATATCGCTCTACATTGATCCCTTAGATACAAATGTGTCCATTACGATCGGAATATAGTTATATCTGATAAAAAAGAATTTCCATTACCGAGGTTTTATAAGGTATCATTTATTAGTTGTTTCGTATCAATTCTCTCGTTGCAAAGTTATAGGATTTATTCATTATATATATATACAGTGGCTCCCAAAAGTGTTCGTACACTTACGAATTTCAATGAAATAGGGGTCTATCCATTGATTAAAATGAATATTTCAGAATGGGTATTTAATAATAAGATCTATAATCTATTCTTAACAAAACTACATGAAATATTTTAAAAACATAGTAAAACTTTATTTTTAAGAAACCAATAATCCAAAAGTAACAAAAACTTTATCTCACATAACTCATCGTACACTGAAATATTTTCGGCTAAATTCATAATTAAAATTATCGTCTGGCGCTTTATTTTAATTTTTGAATTGTGGGGGCATATAAAAAAAACGTTTGTCTTTAATTTTTGCTTGCCTACTCCGTAATATTCTATTTATTATTTTAAAATGGTTCGTAGTCGTAAAGAAAGAACAAACAGAATTCGAAACATGATTATTTTTCATCACAGTAATGGTAAATCAGTTCGGAATATTGCTAAATTACTTAATTTATCCCATTCTACTGTGCAGTATGTGATAAAATGCTTTAAGGAAGAAAATCGGATCGAAAACAAGGTAAGGAAAGGTTGTCCGGCAAAGTTATCAAAACGTGATCAGAGATTTATAATTAGAAAATTTGTGAATAATCCACGTATAGTGCTGTAAAAGTTTCTGCAGAATTTAATGAAACATTTTCTACTTCAATTTCACCTGAAACTGTTCGACGAGTTCTCAGAACAGCTGGATTACATGGGCGCTCTGCCCGTAGAAAACTTCTTGTGAGTGAGAGAAACGGAAAGCTTAGGCTTTCCTTCTCACTATCAATGATAAATAAGCCCTAAACGCATTGGAATAATGTCTTATTTGCCGATGAAAGCAAGTTAACATTTCTGGTTTCGATGGGCGTAAAATTGAATAGAGAAGAAAAAATGAGGAACTTAATCCCAAGAACTTAGTAGGAACAGTTAAGCATAGCGGTGGAGGTGTTCTTGTGTAGGGGTGCATGTCAATATCAGGACTAGGTAATTTGGTATTAGACGTTTAGAAGCTGTTGTGGAAGCTAAAGGATATCCTACTAAATATATTAATTTAACGAAAAATTAGAATGTTTAGTAATAGGAAGAGATTTTTTACAAGTGTACGATGACTTTTGTGAGATAAAGTTTTTGGTACTTTTTGATTATTGTTTTCTTAAAAATAAAGTTTTACTATGTTTTTAAAATATTTCATGTAGTTTTGTTAAGATTAGATTATAGATCTTATTATTAAGTACCCATTCTGAAATATTCATTTTAATTAATGGATAGACCCCAATTTCATTGAAAATCGTAAGTGTACGAATACTTTTGGGAGCCACTGTATATATATATATATATATATATATATATATATATATATATATATATATATATATATATATATATGCATATATATATATATATATATATGCATATATATATATGCATATATATATATATATATATATATATATATATATATATATATATATATATATATATATATATATATATATATATACACTGAAGTGCCACTGAATTAGGGATAGCAAAGCCTATGCAAATTGTGTAGCGCTGCGCATCATGTATACGCAAGTGAGGGCGCTGTGGTAACTGCATATATAGCGCGTACTGTGGTTGTTCTGAATTAGTTGTTGGAATTGCCAGTATGTGTAAACTGCCTGATTTAGACGCCTTCGATCGCGGACAAATCATAGGTGCGCGACACATGGGCCATTCAATTTCCGAAATCGTCAGACAGCTAGGATTTTCAAGGTCGACAGTGTCAAGAGTATACCAAGAATAGATGGATGGAGGAAAAAAAAATAGATATCGGGCAAACTGCAAAGGACAATTAGCCTTGATAGTGCGTGGTGAGAGACGGCTCAGGTGTATTGTACGTAGCCAGCGAAGCCAAACATTAGCTCAAATTACCACCCAGTTTAATGACGGTGCCAGTCGTACAGTCAGTAAAAGGACTGTGCAACGCTTGCTTCACCGTATGGGTTTCGGGAGCCGTCGAACTACGAGAGTACCATTGCTCTATAATCGCCATAGGGCTGCACATCTTGCATGGGCAAGAGAGCACAGAGACTGGAGTGTAGAGGACTGGAAACGAGTAGCATGGAGTGATGAGTCTCGATTGCGACTACTTAACGCCGACGGGAGTCTGAGAATATGGCGTCAGGCTCATGAAGCCAAGGATCCTGCATGCCTGGCTGGAACTGTACAAGGGCATGGTCTGCGGTGTTTTTTCGTGACACAGTTTGGGATCTTTGGTGCGTGTACCAACCTCCCTCAATGCAATTCGGTGCGTAGAGTTGCTGGGTGATCACCTCCATCCGTTTATGCTGTTCTGTTATCCGCACGGTAATGGAGTTTTCCAGCAAGACAACTGTACCTCTCACAAGCCCCGTTTGGCTACTGGCTGGTTGGATGAGCAATCCTCTGACTTCTCTGTCATGAATTGGCCACCTAGAAGCCCAGACTTAAATCCTATTGAGCATCTTTGGGATGTTTGGAACAAGGCGTGAAAGGCCATCACACAGCACCAAAGAACCTTACTGAATTATGGACAGCTTTAGCCAATATTTGGCAAGCCATTCTCGTGAAACGTTTCCAGAAACTTGTTGAATCTATGCCTCGTCGTGTGGCAGCCGTTATCAAGGCCAGAGGAGGCCCAACTCGTTACTAGGTAGGTATCCCTAATTCAGTGGCACTTCAGTGTATATATATATATATATATATATATATACATACATATATATATATATATATATATATATACATACACACACACACACACATATATATATATATATATATATATATATATATATATAAATAAATTATTTGCATTAATTTAGGGATTTAATTGTAATAGTATTTGAGAAGAAACAAAATTTAAATTTATGCAAAGAACTATTTTTTTCATTACATACCTTAATACGTCCCAATTCTTGCCAAAATACACGAAATTTGTGACGGAGAAAGTTGGTGGGTAATTAGTTAGTAATTTATTTATATTTTAATATTTATCTTTTAATAAGTCAATGATTTTCTGAATATAATTAATTTGTACATTTCATTGCATTGTGATTCCCAAATGAAGGAAACAACTCTGGTTTTATATGACCAATTAATTTATTGATTAACATAAATGATATGATATAATACATTCCTACAAAACAGGTCATACTTCATCTACACATACATATAATTCATTCACTACAAAATCATTATTCGAATTAATTCATTATACGAATTATCATTTATTTTTCGCTAACTTCCATTATCTGATTAGTTCACTACCGTGGTCTATATTACTAAGTTAATGAAGGCTACGCTATGAGAAGCAATGACGGTATAATATGAAGCGGAAATAAAGGGACCGTACCTTTACAGATGATAATTGGCTCGTCGTTGTGGACGTCGGGCACGGAGCTATAACGGACTTCGTTTCATACACACATCACTGGTAATGGATACACACACGGTAGAGTACAGGGCTCCTTTAGTCATTCTAGGCGCTGGATACACACATGGTAGAGTACAGGGCTCCTTTAGTCATTCTAGGCGCACGGCATTGGGCAATGGAGCGCATTCGTCTTACATCTCTGCTGGCATCGGTCACGGCTTATATCATCATCATCGGGCGTACTTCGTACATTTTACGAGCAAGGTTGCTACTACTTCTGACTCTAACTTCTAACTCTCACTTCTAACTCTCTCTGTGTCCCGTCTGTCTTTTTGCTTCCTCATATTATTTCATATTATTTTTCTCTAATTTATGCCGGCTCCGCCTCTTCTCCATTCCATTGGCCATATTATTATATGTCATCACAATTCGTCCCTGGCTGCCTTTTCTGCATCCCCTTTTCACCAATACGCAATGAGGGCGGGATTTATAAAATTCTCCTTTTTTTTCCATGCACTTTTTCCCATGCTCCGACATCATGAAACACGTGTTCTGTTTTATAGCCCTCATAAATTTTCAGTCTTCCTTTCTTCTTTTCTTCTCTTCGTTGCCATTCATTCTACAGCACTTTTATCTTCTAGTTTTGTCTTTAGTAGCTTAGATTTATTGTTGGCCATTTGCTTCTTAGCCCTGCTT
>OU015498.1:19390463-19412963 GCA_907164885.2 Dolomedes plantarius
TGGCCAATGACCCCACAAACGGAGGTGAACATCCAACGGGTAGGAGCAGTAGTTGGTTGGTTGGTTGAAGTTTATTGGCGCAAGGTCCAGAAAGGAGAAGCTGCGCCAAACACAAGGCAACATCGTCAACAAATGGTATGTACAGGTTCTTCGTCGTCTCCAGAAGGCAATTCGTGGTAAACGTCCCCAAGTTTGGAAATCCAACATGTGGATGTTGTTGCATGACAATGTCCCGGCGCACCGATCCCTGATGGTGCAACAAACCCTTGCTAAAGACGGCACCACAATTCTGCCACATCCCCCGTATTCCCCATACCCCGCTCCTTGCGATTTCTACCTGTTCCCGAAACTGAAAGATCGCATCAAGGGCAAGCGGTTTGCAAATGCCGAAGAAGTGATGGCAACAGCGACAACCGCTTTACGACAGATCTCCCGCAACGGTTTCCAGAAGCTGTATCACCGCTGGCAGAAGTGTATAGTTGTGGAAGGACATGATTTTGAAGGTGATTGTTTTCAGAAGACTTTGTAAGTGTATTCGTTGTAAATAAAGTCCCCGAATTTGTTGACTGTACGAGTGTATGTATATATATATATATATATATATATATATATATATATATATATATATATATATATATATATATATATATATATATATATATATATATATCGTCCCAACGGTTCTGGACTCGTCCCAAAGGTTCTGGATAGGGTTCAGGTCTGCAGGCTAGTCCATTCGGTTAACCCCGGTGCCACCATACCAATCCATGGTGGACCTCGCAACATGACAGCTGGCGCTGTCGTCCGGGAAGTAACATGGGTCCAACCCGTAAAACTGCCGCGATGTAGGAAGCACACTCTCATCCAAAATATTGCAGTAGGCGTCGGCGTTGAGCTTACCAAGAATAGGGACCAATGGTTCCAGTACACACCAGGAGAAACACCCCCAGACCATAATTCCACCTCCGCGGAACTTTACTGTGCACAAAATGCATTCTGGCATTAGGCGTTTTACAGGCAGACGCCAGACCCAGACCCTGCTACCTGAACTCTAGAGGGTGAACCTTGATTCACCACTCCAGTGAACCCATTTCTATTGATCTACGGTCCACTTTCGACGTGCTTTGCACCATATTAACCGAGCAGCGCGGGTGGCTTATGGGTGGCAGCACGAGCATGAAAACCAAGCAGATGTGCTTCCTTATGGATGGTATTCATCGAAACAACACTCCCGGATGTCTGTTGAAACTCCTGGAGTATGTGGGACATCGGTTGGGCTCGGTTCTTTTGAATTTCTCTGGACAGCACCCGTCGGTCTCTATCTCCCAGTTCCGTGGGTCAGCTGAATCTAGGCGCATTCCTACAATCGCCGCTCACCTTTCACTGAATCACATAGGCCACTGTCGATTTTGGGTAATTCAGCTCGCTAGATATGCCCCTTAAGGATAGGCCATTTCTGTGATATCCGACGATTACACCTTTCTCGAAATCAGATAACTCTGCACTTCGTGACATCTTGCATGCGAGTCATGCCAATGTTGTTTCCTACACTATATTTAACAGCGGAGGGCGTGACGTATATCAGGACCGAAAGAAATTATCATTTGCATGGGTATCCAAATACTTATTGGTAGATAGTGTGTGTATACATATATTAATTTATTTATTTATCTATCTATATACAGACATTTTATTTCCCCCTTATTCCCCCTCGCCGCAATGCTGATGGGGGGGGGGCTTAAATTGCACTTAAATGGCATCAGGAGTGTCACTATTTATCTCAGTGATCCCGAAAATTTTGGATTTGACACTACTCTTTGTCATTTTGAACATTCTATTTTTCACCCCTTATCAGGCTGAATTTGGACTTAAAAGGCGACGAGTATATATATATAGTCACTATAGTAGTGTCGAGTATATATATAGTTACTATTGTAGTGTCACTATTCATCTCAGCGAAGCCGAAAACTATGGATGCAACACTAATATCAATCGTTTTCGATTATTTTTACATGTCCCCCTCCCCCCCCTCCCCCTGGAGGTGCTAAGGGTTTCTTACTCCCCCCCCCCCCCCTCCAGTGTTTCTTCCCAGATTATACGTCAAATATGCACCAAGTTCGGTTGAAATTGCTTCAGGCATTCCAGAGTGATGCTGTAACATACATACATACATCCTTTTTTTATGTATAGATACAAATACATCTCTCTCTCTCTCTACATATAATATATATATATGTGTGTGTGTATATATATATATATGTATGTATCTATATTATATATATATATATGTATCTATATATGTATCTATATATATCTATATATATATGTATCTATATATATATATATATATATATATATATATATATATATATATATATATATATATATATATATATATATATGTGTATATATATATACATATATATATATATATATATATATATATATATATAATATATATATATATATGTATATATATATCTATATATATATATATATATATATATATATATATATATATATGTATATATATATATATGTATATATATATATATATATATATATATATATATATATATATATATATGTATATATATGTATATATATATATATATATATATATATATATATATATATATATATATATATATGTATATATATATATATATATATATATATATGTATATATATATATATATATATATATATATATATATATATATATATATATATATATATATATATATATATATATATATATATATATATATATATATATATATATATATATATATATATATATATATATAATGCCTTAACTATGGGGTCAACCGTGGGAACCTTAGACGTGGTTTTTGCTTGGAGAAAATAGGAATTAGCTTTTAAATACTATTAATTTTCGAGATATCGGGATAAAAGCATCGCGGAGAAAATAGAATACAAGGGTTGGATTTGATTGACAGCTATAACTCCTCCCAAGCCTCATGTCCGGTGCAAACGTAATCTGACCGTGGGAGATGCGTAGTAACTTAGAAAGGCTTGAAATCTGCAGAGACAATGTGATGACTGACTGGGAATGTCTTGCTGCTCGGCAGGTGCGCATTTTGGACAGGGATGGGACTAAATTAATTTTATTAATGGAGCTGAGCTTTAGAGTTTGATTAATAAATATATTTTGGAGAGTGAATGGTGTGATGTTGTAGCCACTCGCCATATCTGACTGCTGGTTGAAGAAGATGTCGGGAGCCGACTGTAGTTGTAAATCTAAAGGAGCTCGGACTACAATGGTTTAAATTGGGCGTGAAGAACGAGTTCGACATATATATATATATATTGCGGTTTAATATACGGATTTTATGCTAAATATATTTCACTGAAGACAAAAAACTAACTTCATATCTTAAAGAACTTCATATCTTATACATCTTTCTCTATGCATCTTTCACTTTGCATTAGGATTATTTGTGAGCTTGCATGTAAGGTGCGTTGAGCCCATACTGTAAGTTGTGTTTGTCTTTTCATTTTCTTTTTAACTTATTGCTTCCTTGGGGGACTCGGGGCCTTGGGATGTCTTTTGGGCTTACCTGCATCCTATTCAGAAAGTTCCCCTTGAGGTAACTGATATGGTTAGGCTCCCTGATGACGAGACCTGTCGGTTACCTCTGGTGTTTTATGGTTCAGTTCCGGCACTTACACAGAATCTTGCCGTTGGTGCGTGGATGCCCAGAGTGCTTGATTTCTGTTTGTTTTTTGTCTATATTCGTATTATTTTTATCTACGTCTGTTGGATTATATATATATATATATATATATATATATATATATATATATATATATATATATATATATATATATATATATATATATATGTATATACATATATATATTATGCGGTCTAATATGAGGATTGTATGCTAAATATAATTCACTGAAGACAAAAAACTAACTTCATATCTTAAAGAACTTCATATCTTAAATAAAATTCTTTTTTCAATCTATTCCTTTATAAGCCCCGATTCTCAACAAAATAAACAAAACTGAAACTGAACTTTAAAGGTTCGCTGAAACCTTACCGAAAAAGATGACCGTATTTCCCATTACAGCAAAACATTTTCCTCCCAGACAGTGCACTCGAGCTGTCCAAATCTTCTGAAGAAGGCTAACAGACAGTCACGAGTGTGGGATTCCTCCCTTAAGCATATATTTCCGGGTGTAAAGTTACGGCCCAGAATACAAAATGCATGAAGCGGGAGCAAAAATCCATTTTTTTTTTCAGGGTAAACAACGAAAATCGAGAACTATAAACCGCTCCCGAAAGTTTTATATTTTTGCTGTTGCATTCCCACGGTAAAAGTTCACGAGGAATGGGAAGGAATTGAAGTTTACCTTTTTGGATACCGAATCCCACTTCTGTAGTTTGATGTGACTATATTTTTACGGATTTTCCTTGAACAGCAGGTAAGTGTGATTAGGTTTATTATGGTGTGTTACTATTTCTTAGTAAACTGAAGAACACCGTTGACAAATAACAGAAAAATATTCTATACGTGACAATAGCCCCAGGATAAATCACATAAAGATAACGTGATTAAAAATTCACATATTCAAAAGTACATAATTCAGAAGTGTACACTATCAAAGATATATAATTTTCATTGATAGAAAACTGTTTATGATTATATCTATTAATTTTCTCTTTACTTTATGAAATCATATCTTTTGTAATACATTTAATTAACTTTTAATAATTCTGCAACAAGCATATCTTTTAAGTTCCTTCAACTTTTAATTTTACTGTTACTTCTTGCAACAGTAAAATTAAAAGTTAAATTAACTTATCATATCTATTATGTTCCTTTTACTTTAAATACCGGGTGGCCATAATTAAACTGACAGTGCTCACAGTGTTCTGTAGCGCGATCTATTTGCGAGAATGACGCCACATTTTGTAGGAAGATTAAACAAGACGGGGGCGAAGGATTCCGCGAAAAAATAAATTAGTTCCAAAAGTCACCGCTAGGGGAATATTTGGCGCTGTGTAATAGAAAATAGAGTGTTAACAAATGCAAATTAATACTGAATAAAATTACCTTTTATTATGCACATTTTCTTATTTAGTTCAAGTGCAATATGGCAACACTTTTTAAAAAGCGTAAAATCTACATAAACACCGATAAAGTCTCGTGATCTGCAATATCACGTACGCTGAGCAGAAGAAGAAGTTCTTTATTCAAATTTCACGTTACATCCATTGGCACAGTGCCAGCTGCTTGGGTTTTAAAAGGCAATGTGTTACGTTTCGAATCAATCGGATTGAAAGTTTATGGGCAATGTCTCCTTCTTTAGTCGAGCGTGCGTTACTGGTCAAATTCCTTTACCTCAACCAGTGCAACGCATCAGCCGCTCTTCGTGCTTTTAGAACGCACAAAAAAATGCGTAAAGGTAACGGTCCTGTGTCAGTTAATGGGATAAAAGCAATGGTTGCGACGTTTGAGAAAACAGGTTCTCTGAAGGTTCAGTCAGGCAGAGGACGAAAACCTGTACCACAGGATACAATCGAAGCAGTTGCCACGGCGATTGTCGACAGAGGACCAGACAATATTGCTGCCACCTCTAGCGCTCGTGGATTAGCTCGGAATATGGATATGCAGTACGGTATGGAAAATCGTACGAAAGATTATCAACTTCTATCCGTACAAGATCAGCCGTGTACAGGAGTTACTGTACCCCGACCATGATAAGCGATTGACTTTTGCTCTCACCTTTCTTGCCAGAATGGAGGTTTACGCATTTTTTGTGCGTTCTAAAAGCACGAAGAGCGGCTGACGCGTTGCACTGGTTGAGGTAAAAGAATTTGACCAGTAACGCACGCTCGACTAAAGAAGGAGACATTGCACATAAACTTTCAATCCGATTGATTCGAAACGTAACACATTGCCTTTTAAAACCCAAGCAGCTGGCACTGTGCCAATTGATGTAACGTGAAATTTGAATAAAGAACTTCTTCTTCTGCTCAGCGTACGTGATATTGCAGATCACGAGACTTTATCGGTGTTTATGTAGATTTTACGCTTTTTAAAAAGTGTTGCCATATTGCACTTGAACTAAATAAGAAAATGTGCATAATGAAAGGTAATTTTATTCCGTATTAATTTGCATTTGTTAACACTCTATTTTCTATTACACAGCGCCAAATATTCCCATAGCGGTGACTTTTGGAACTAATTTATTTTTTCGCGGAATCCTTCGTCCCCCGTCTTGTTTAATCTTCCTACAAAATGTGGCGTCATTCTCGCAAATAGATCGCGCTACAGAACACTGTGAGCACTGTCAGTTCAATTATGCCACCCGGTATTACTGTAACAAGTATATCTATAAATTCCTCTATTACGGTCAAAAGCTGACTACCTGCTTAAAATAAAAGGATTTTAATTACTCAAATTAATCGGAAGTTTCATAACTGAAAATACAGGTGTACTTTGTGGATATCAAGCATCGGCTATTGATTTCAAATATTCAAAACGTGAGAAATTGACGATGACGTTATCATAACGTGATGATGTCGTTCATAAAGTGATAACTCAAGCATCAACTAAGTAATTTAATATTACTGTAACGAATATATTTATTAATTTCCGCTATCATATCCAAAAGCTGACTACCTGCTTAAATCAACATGACTCTTACAACTCAATCGGAAAATTCATATTTGAAGGTTGTAAGGTATACATAAGATTCGATTCACAAGAATCGAACTTTTGAGTGAATGAATTAAAGAAGCTGCTTGAGATATGCTAATTTCGGCATACTCGCTTGGTATAAAAACCATGCAGCTTGATTAATAGAAAGGTTGTTAAAGTTGATAGATAAGCGAAGTAAGCGAGCTACGAGGTAAGCAGCTCCAGGTGTTAACCGGCGCTTGTGCTTAGGTTCCCAAAGTTTACGTGGCAGAACTGCTGGTTTGACTCTCTAGTTTGTGAGTATTGCAAAGTGTATTTTTATAGAATGTTAATATATATTCCGTACAAGTAGTACGTATGCTTATTGCTGTAAAAGCAAATTCTATATGTGCAACGAATTCAATAAACATTGTTTCATGTATAAACTGCGTTTGTATCAAATTCATTTAGAGTGCCACTTCAAATTATATACACCCTAGTGTGGGTAGAAGTGAGATATTCTCTACAAGGTGAAAGATATACTCTCTAGATATCAAGCATCAACTTATGCAGAAAAACTTTTAGGCGTGATTAATTTATTATGACGTTATGATGACATGAGAGATGATGTTGATGAAGTGAAAAATTTATTATCAAACATCCACTGAAGAATTTAATATTACTGCAACGAATATATATATATATATATATATATATATATATTAATTTCCGCTATCATATCTGAAAACTGACTGCGTAAAAGGACGCGACACTTAAGAAACATATTTACCGTAAGATTAATCTTTCATCATAAGGTGAAAGATGTACTGTCCGGAAATCAAGCATCAACTAATGAAGTGAAAAATTTAAGACGTGATGAATTGCTGATGACGCTATAATGACGTGATGACGACGCTAATGAAGTGAAAATTTTAATATCAAGCATCAACTAAGGAAGTGAAGGAATTTAATATTACTGTAACGAGCATATTTATAAAATTTCGCTATCATATTCAAAAGCTCTCTACCTGCGTAAAAGAAAGCGACTCTTACAAAACTCGAATTTACTTTGAGATTCATATTCGAAGGTTAAATATGTTCTGGCTGGGAGGCATCAGCCAATGAAGTGACACAATTTAGATCCCGCTGTCTGAATCGATATCAATATATAGAGATCTTTATGTATGTTGCGTTTCATACATTAAGCAAATAAAACATACTTGAACAGTTTGTAACTTTATTTTAAAATATTAAATTTCAAAATTCAATGCATTTTTGGAATTGTTTTCATATCTGCCGAATTAGTAACTTTAACTGCAAAATACTGTCACTTTTGTGTTTGGGGGAAGTTTAAGGGAACGGTGGACATTAAAATTTACTTTTTTTACTTTTCATCATAGAGATACGAAATTTTGTACATATACACATTTCACTAAAAATAAATAGAATACCTTAAAAGAAATTTCCAATCTCATTATAATTTTAAGATTTTTTTAAAAATTTGAAATTAATAAATAAAATTTTAAAATGCTCCTTGCTACTTAATTTTTGAGATATTTCCTCGATTTTGCATTTTAATCTCTTTAAACTGTATAACGAACAAATCTGGGTACAATTATTTAATCCCTCGAATAGTTAATTTTTGAGATATTTTTTTCTGAATTCAATCCCAATTTTCATCAAAATTTTGCCTTTTGAAAAGTTATAAATCAAATTTAATTACCTTAATGAAGTCGAGTTGTAAAATGCATACCCAGTTTTTTTTGTAAACAGCATCAGAATTCTTCCTTATCAATTTCATGAATTTTGAAGAAAAATTAAGTAGCATGGAGCATTTAAAAAATCTAAAAACCTCGAAAAATCTGTTTTGAGGAAAACAGATTTGAAATTTATTACTACACTTACCCATTATAAATTACTTTGTAGAAGCTTCATAAGTGGTTTTTTAACTTGAAAAAATTATTTTGGTACTAATAATCTACAGAAATATATATATTTTTTACAATAACACAATCAGTATTACAATGACGAGATTTGCTCAAATCCACCACCGTTCCCTTAATAACTAATTTTAAAGATTAAAATAAAACCCAAAATATTTGATCATTGAACAAAAAAAATTTATTTTTCTTCAGTGCAATTTTAGCTCAAATCAACATCTTTTCTGAAATTCTACATCAAATTAAAAATCCTGGGGGCAGTTTAGTCAAAATGTAAGAAACTCTGTTCTTAATTGCCTGGGGAAACCTTGCAAACCAGTCACTTAAATAGCCTTTTGACGCTCTTTTAAGGGGACTTGAAAATATTTTTTGTTTAATATTTCAATAGTTAACTCTCATATACAAAATGAGAACAATTAATATTCTTTTCTAATACGATGAAGACACTTAGAATTCCCGAATAAGCATTTTGGGGAAGAATAAGACCTGTTTTTCAAAGCATTGTTCAAAAATGCCATCATATTTCAAAATACTCTACGCTCATTAATTTTCTTCTGGTTTCTTCGAAATTTGTCAGGATTGAAGTGTTTTCCATAAACCTATGCATCATTATTTGAAGCCACAAATATTTTTCAAATTTATTGACCATGAAATAAAGGAAAAGCATGCAAAATCATAAAATAAAACAACAGGCGGATTAAAAAATAATTATTTATATATTTAGGTTCCTACAAAAAAAGAACATAAATGCACAATTATGTTTATATGTGTACGGTAAACTGATAATAAAAAAATTAAGATTTTTAAAGGATTTGAAATGCACATGGATATATGCATTTTGAAAAATGATAGAAAATATTGAAAAAAAGTTTTGAAAACCAGGCATTATTCTGCCAAAATATCCTTATTTTGAATTCTAAGGGTCTTTAATTTAGTAAAATATAATAAATTAATTTAGTAAATATTAGTTTAGTAAATATAGTCTTTAATTTCGTAAATATAGTCTGTGGTTTTTGCTAGTCTGATTTTTGGCATATTTCTGAACAATATGCAAAAAACATCATAAAAAAATTCGCATTATTTTTCGAGTTAAGAGAGTTTATGTAAAGCTTACTCTGTTGCCATAAATGCCATAATGCAAATTATCCTCTTTTTGTATACAGAGTTAAGAATTGAAAATTAAACAAATTCGAGTTTGAAAGTCCCTTGTCGCCTTAAATAGTTTAACTGCTAAAAAATTTCTTTCCGAGGTAAGTAGACTTAAACGGAAGGTTCTTCATGGCAGAAAATGTACAAAGTAAAAAAATGATGCAACTTTAAATATAATCACTATAGAATAATGCGATATGTGTTATTTTACTCTAAAAGTACTATAACATGAATCTAGGAAAGCAAAAACGAGCATTTTGAGAACCTTTTTAAGGACTTATTTAGGTTAAACGTCTTCAAGATTTGAAAGTAAATATACTGATCACTTCATTTATTGGTACACAAGATCACAACTGAATTCTGGTAAGTTGGTACCGTAAGAATGATGACTTCGGGTCAATGAGAACGCTTCAGCAATGATGATTGATTGTTTGTAAGAATTGTTTGTGAGTAATAAGTACCACCGCTCTGAGTCAGTCATGCTTAGATAGCATGAAATATCAGCAGTACATTTGCATAGTTCGTATACGAATATTACATATGCATAGCGCCGAGTACATAGGCATATTAACTCCATTCGTCATTGGTCAGTCTGAGACCTGCATTGCAACTGCCAGCGATCAAGTTGCTCATTGTTTCAATCTCTATATATAAAACAGTTCCGTAACTGACTGACTCACTGACATACAACGCACAGACCAAACCGCTGGACCTAAAGGGATGAAATTTTGCATGCCGATTTTTCTTATGGTGTGGGGGTGCACTGAGAAAGATTAAAAAAAAAAATTCTTCTTAGATTTTATTAAATTAAATTTTTAAGCTGTTTTTGTAACTTTTTTTAAGTTTGCATTTAAAATAATAATTTGAGCGTTATAAGATTTATATCACGAGAAAGATCTTAAAAATTCCTTTAAAATGAAATCTTTTTCGAATCTTTACCTCCATTTTCTGATTTTTGGTGAATATTTAAAGATTCAATTTTAGAAATTAATTTATTAAATGCCGATCACGTGATTTCTTTTTCTGATACTTTAAATAAATTTATCGTCACGTCCATAACATTGAAATAGACAAAAAAATATTTTTTTTCTTTCTAATGCAGCATACGATTGGATATTATCCAAATAAATAAATATCCCTTACGATTTTTTTTATAAATATATATATATATATATATATATATATATATATATATATATATATATATATATATATATTTAAATCAATTGTATACATTGATCGTCGCATTTATTATAAATATATATATTTATTCTTTTTGCCATTGATTGCATACATTGACCGTTGCATTTAATTTGAATGTACTCCGTATCGAAGCGCGGGTTTTCAGCTAGTTTTTTTATATATTCTTGTGTATTTCCTTTGTACTTTTAAGGGGGCACACGACGTTTAAAACTTCAAAAAAAAAAATCGATTTTTGGTTTTTGCTATATTCTGATTTTTGGGACATTTCTGAACAATATGCAAAAAACCGCATAAAAAAATTCGCATTATTTTTCGAGTTATGGGAGTTTATGTAAAGCTCTCTCTGTTGCCATGGCCATGTAATTCCAAATAACTTCAGTTTTCTCAAATATGTAAATTTTTGTATTACGCGCACTGTTACTCCCAAACAATGTGTGCTAGACACGCAAAATTTTTATCAGATCTGTATTTTAAGCTTATTTACATACTAAAACCAAAAAAATAAAAATAAATATGTAAAATAAAATTTTACACTTGAAAATGTTTTTAAAAATTGCTAAATTTAAATTTTAAAAAAAAATTTCATGTAAATTTTTCAATTAAAATATATTTTTTTGTATATTTTTTATATTTACATTAAACTTGAGTATATTATTAATTTAATTTGACCAAAAATAGTTTCTATATGCATATTTCTTAATTTTATGATGCGCGGAACATCCAATGATTTTTTTCTCCCTTTATACAAATGTGTACATTTAAAAATACAATATAAAAATTATTTATGGATTTACAAATTCTATTTTTGCATAAAATATAACTGAAGAACTGTAATTTTGATATAAAACAAAAAAATTATATATATATATATTAATATTATTGGAGTTTCAGTAGCTCGAATTTGATCATGTTTACGGTCATTTCAGAGTTGTCAAAGGTAGTGTGCCTTCTTAAGACTAAAAAGTAGTTATAGTCCCAGCAGAAACTTCGAACTGTTTGATTCCAGCGCGACAAGTTTAAGGGGACTGACGACTCTAGGAAGTCTAGGAAATAAGTCTAGGAAATAAGGCATATTTTCATACCTTTTGACTCTTTGTAATTATTTCAATTTACTCCCAATTTTTCCAAATTTTATGTATATGATAAATTGATATATTTATTTTGATAAACAAATTTTCAACTCTCAAAATAATTTTAAATAATTTTTTTTTTAAATGCTTTAGATTACCTTGTTTTTTAAGCATTTTTATTGTATACTGGCTTGCGCGAAGAACTATGAAATTAATTTTACGCCTAAATGTATAATTCCTGTTTTATATTTAAAATAAATAATTCAAAATACAATTGAGCATAAAACATTTAACATTAAAATTTTTTTTCAATTTTTTAAAACTGCTCAAAATATACTTAAAATTTTCCTTAATAAAATATGCAGTGATTGCAATAATTCTAGTTCAGACGCGATAAAATAACAGGATTATGGAGCGATAAAAATTTCATGGAATTACGTTTTATAGTTTTTGAGATATCAGTTGCGGAATGATGCAAAATTACATTTTGAGAAAAATGAGTTTAAAATTTTTCTTACCATAAACTTGATCAGTAATTAAATATTTAGAATATCAATATCTCAGGAACTAAGAGGAATATTTTCATGCGGTTTGCTTTATTCTGTCCAGAAATGATCAGGCTTTAACATATCTTTTTTTTTCAAAAAATCGAATGTTTTAAAGATTTAAGGGTGCTGAGTCCCCTTAAATAAACTCGTATAGTTATGAACAACCCGATGCAAGTCAACATTTTCACACAGAAAAATAAAACATTCAAAATCATCCACTCTTCGAAGGACTTGGAAAAAGTCCCCCCGTTTCAAAATTGAATTTTAATGCCTCTTTCACATATGTCCCTCGGTTTATGCAGTCGGAATTCATTTTTATTCACCCACAGAAGTCGGGAATCTTTTTTTTTTTCTCTTCTGCTTTCCTAACCTCTCCCCCCCCCACTCACTCACTCCCCGCATTCTGAAAAGGGGGAGGCCAGGAAGGACTGCACAAACTCATAAAATCGGCATCTTAACGGCATTCCCCTCTTTCCAATTCATGGTGGCTTAATTCCCCTAAACGATCTTGGGATCTATTTGCATATCCAAATGCTGGAGAAGGTGTCACGAGACCTCCGACTCACAGAGGTAGGCGTTGGCATTCCTGTCTTTAGTCAGCACGGAGAGAGTACGCTCCGGGCCGTAATGTGTTTGGAGTTAAACAGAGGAGTGATGAATATTTTGAGCTTTCTATATTGAATTCAGTTGTTTTTTCTTCAGTAGTAAATATTGGGTTTCCCGATCGTCAGGATAAGATATCATGTACATTATATATATATATATATATATATATATATATATATATATATATATATATATATATGACGAGCCTAATTACTCGTATTCCCTCTTAACTCGTTCCCCTAATAATTATTCTAAATCTATGCAGTCAATAATCGTACGCCTGTGGAATTAAATACAATTAGTTTACATCTAAATCCTTTATTTAAAGTACTATTAATTAACATGATTCAATCCGAGCCATTGTTCGATCTCTCACCTCGTGACACACGCTCCGCTCAATTCGAGATCCGAAAACGCTCTACCAATTAACCCTTTGCTAAAACTTTTGCGCATGCTCTGTGATGTCTATGGAATGTTTGAGACTCTTCCACATCTGAAATTATGTAATAGTTTCACTCCTCGCAAGCATCGCGCTCGCTCTAAAAATAGATTCGTTCGCTCGACCACAGACGCGAGTCAAGGTTACATCTAATGGAAACGGGGAAATTCCCTCTTAAAATCACCCGCTCTCGTTCTATGCTCTGTGAAAATAGTGGCGTTCGGCGCCACGAAATAAATTATCCTGAAGCCCCCTTTAAATTTTAAATTAATTATTTTCTTTTCCTAATTAATTCTTTACACACACACACACACACACATACATATATATATATATATATATATATATATAACATAATAAAAACCTAAATCCCTTTCAAGATTCTAAATTCTTCTAAATTTCCTTGGGCGTAGATTACTTCGTTTCCGATTTAAAGAACAAAGACAGCTGCGTAGCATACCCCCGAAAATCCTACCTAACTTCTCGCGCATCTTACATAAGGTATCACGTGACCTCTGACACCAGGGTCACGGATAGTCAATCATTACTCTTTTTCATGGTCACATGCTAAGCCACCTCAAAAGTTTATATAAGACACTGCGGTCAAGATTCGGAGAGTTTTTTTTTTTCATATTTCATTTCCCCAAGAGGTTGTGTCATTTTGTCTAATAAAATATTTAGTTCAACGTAACGATTGCCGTCTTTTCTCCGGCCTCCACTACTACAATTCTATTTCTAAATCCCGTCTTTAATAGCTTTTTTTCTGAATCCTAGATGTAATGTTATTTCACAGTTCTATAATCCTATGTCTATCATGCGTCTGCATATAAGTTAGTCTATAATGTCGGAACGCCACTTTTATAGATTTTTTGACGTCTACGAGCATAATGATAATGCCCATTTTATGGGCACTTATTCTCGATAGGTTAAACCTACGTCCTTTCGTTAAATTTTACTCGTCTTACGATCAGCCTTTTTGGACAGTATTGGGCAAAAAGCAAAATGACTGAGCCACCGAAACAGAGACGAAATCAATAACTCAAGAAGACGAGTCCCGAAATATCTTTATGATTTTATTTGAAGTAATAAAAATTATTGCTGTCTGAGGCTGGAACCCGTGATCTAAAAAAGACACGCGCCTGCGAGAATGTAAAGTGGAAAGTGACTTCAAAATTTCGGCCGTGATTTCGCAGTAAAAACTGACGCTCTGAAGACTTGCACTGAAAGAAGATTTACTTGGCCCGAGTGTTTTAAACATGTTGGCAATGTCTAATAGGGTAATATAAAACTAAATTTTTATCTGTAAAACAATGACGATTATGATAAAAAGGATATGATGAATGATGATAATAATGGAGATTATTGATGACAACGATATGATGATGATAATAATGGAGATTATTGATGAGATTGATATAATGATGATGATGATGATATTTGGTAATAATGGTGCCAATATGATGATGATGATGGTAATGACTGATGACAATGATACGATGATGCGAATGATAATAATACTAATGAAAGTGATATGTTGATGATGGGAATGCCGTAAACTTATGATAAAAATATGAAGATAATGATGAAAGTGTATATCATTGATGAAATTGATTTGATGATGGGGAAGATAATGGATATTATTAAAGAGAATGATATGATGAGGATGATAATGGAGATTTTTAATGACAATATGATGATGAGAATGATAAGAATATTAGTGAAAGTAATATGAAGATAATGATGAAAGTGTATATCATTGATGAAATTGATTTGATGATGGTGAAGATAATGGGTATTAATAAAGAGAATGATATGATGAGGATGATAATGGAGATTTTTAATGACAATAAGATGATGAGAATGATAAGAATATTAGTGAAAGTAATATGAAGATAACGATGAAAGTGTATATCATTGATGAAATTGATTTGATGATGGGGAAGATAATGGGTATTATTAAAGAGAATGATATGATGAGGATGATAATGGAGATTTTTAATGGTAATATGATGATGAGAATGATAAGAATATTAATGAAAGTAATATGTTGATGATGGGAATGAGGATATTGATGACAAAAGAAAGGATATTTCTAACTAAAATTAGATATTGTTTGTGAATGATATAGGACAAATTCTTACCTGCATTTCATAAAGAGTTTTGAAATTTAACAAAATGTATAAAACAATTATATATATCGCAAAAAATATATACTGTCTTACTTAGTTTTAAATCGTAATCAGTGTTATATAAAGGGAAATGTTTCACAGTTTTTTTCCTCTGTTTGGTATTCTAATTGTAAAAGGAAACGATTAAATATAGTAGTAATGATATTTAACGTGAAAATACATGAAGTTATAAATGCAAAATTAAGCTATTCTATAAATCCCTTTGAAAGCTTTTCATCAGTTTAATAACGAAGCGATATATTGCCTAGCTTCAATTTAAACATTTTCTTTTATAAAGATATCGGAATCCTTAAAATAATAACTTTTGAGACATGTTTTCGGTACTGAAAATTTGCGTAATTGTTAAAGTTAATTCTTACAAGATAAAAAATCAGTTAAACGAAATCTTAAACCATTAGCACAGGCATAATATTTATAATGCTTCTTAATGATATCGCATTATAATAAGTTAAATTTAAACTGAAGAGCATTTGTTAAAAATAATTTGAAAAATATTTGTTATTTCATGAATTGCTTTCGAAAAATATTCAAATTCATGAGTTAGTAAAAGACATTTAACATTTGTTATTTCATGAATTGCTTTCAACAAAAAATTCACGAGTTAGTAAAAGAGGGTTAAACATTTGTTATTTCATGAATTGCTTTCAACAAAAAATTCACGAGATAGTAAAAGAGATTTCGTAGTAAATGTTGGTGAAACAAGCTGCGCTTGAACTAAATTGCCGTGATATATCAGTTTTGAGAAGAACGAATGAAATAAGCTACGGAGAGTTGCGTGATTAAAGAAAAATTATTGTTTTCCCTGTGGGAAATATTACCCGATAAGCTGACATTAATATCAACACATTTTTAAGAGATTTTTGCTTTTACATGCGTTATTAAGTGCCTTATGAAACCCACGGTGATATAATATTAACCATACTGTCCGTAAAATTATTAAGAATTATCAGACATATTGCGACAGGGTGACATGTTAATCTCTCTCTCTTTCTCTCTCTATGAATATATATATATATATATATATACAGGGTGGTCATAAAAAAGTTTGCCGATATCTGGACCTCTAGCAGCTGTTCCGTTCAACCGATCGGGATGAGATTTCAGATATAGTTATTCAGAGGTATGAGCTCGGGATTCTTAGAACGGCAACAAAGTGGCGCTGATTGTTACGGTTATAGGTAGAGAAACTCGAAATCTTCGAATGGCAACGCCCACTTTTTCTCGTCGCAAAATGCTCAGTTCATGCAAAGACCCTAAATAGCGTTGGAACGGTACGTGTATCACAAAAAAAACGGACGCACGCACGAAAAACAGCTCTGAGAACAGCCAACAAAAACACGATGATGGCACCCATGTGGAAAATGTGTAATCCGAATGAAAGTTTTCTGTTGTCCGATCTGTGTTGTCATCAGTGATTGGTGTCTTGCCTTTTGTCATACGCAAATATCCTACGTAATATGCAAATATCCGTGTCATATCTTTTGTCATATGCAAATATCCATGTTTTTCACACAGAACTAACGAAGTGGTAACGTCGTTAGTTCTGAGGGAAATTGTGACAATATGTCGAAACGAAAGGAACTTAGTGACTTTGAAAAAGGTGTCATAGTTGGTTGCCACATTAGTGGCAAGTCTATTCGAGAAATTGCCTTTAGAATTATCGCTGCCACGGTCAACTGTTGGTGATGCCGTGAAGAAGTGGGAGACTACGGGAGTTGGGACACGAACTGCACATGTTGGTCGTCCCCTTAAACTGACCGAACGGGATCGGCGTGTCCTCAAGCGTGAGGTTGTAAGGTATACATAAGATTCGATTCACAAGAATCGAACTTTTGAGTGAATGAATTAAAGAGGCTGCTTTAGATATGCTAATTTCGGCATACGCGCTTGGTATAAATACCAAGCAGCTTGATTAATACAGAGGTTGAAAAAGGTTTTGTTAAGGTTGACAGATAAGCGAGTTAAAGGAGCTACGAGGAAAGCAGCTCCAGGTGCTATCCTGCGCTAGTGCTTAGGGGGCCCAAAGTTTACGTGGCAGTACTGCTGGTTTGACTCTCTGTTGGTTTGTGAGTATTTTGCAAAGTGTATTTCTATTGAATGTTAATATATATTCCGTACAAGTAGTACATATGCTTATTGCTGTGAAAGCAAAATGTATATGTGCAACGAATTCAATAAACATTGTTTCATGTATAAAACTGTGTTTGTATCAAATTCATTTAGAGTGCCACTTCAAATTATATACACCCAAGTGCGGGTAGAAGTGAGCTTTTCTCTATAAGGTTCCTAAGAAATGTAAGAAACCACTCCAAATCATCGACAGTAAATTTCAGCAGGCAGCAGGGGTTACGGTGGAACCCAATACTTTTCGGAAAGAACTACACGCCATCAATATCCACGGACGTGTTGCCGCATAAAAACCAAACATCACCCCCTTTCATCAAAGTCGGCAGACTCGCTTGGTGTTTTCAACGTTGCAACTGGACTGTTGACCACTGAAAAACTCTTGGAGTGACGAGTCACGCTTAACGCTCTTCCAGTCGGATGGGCGTGCATGGGTTTCGCGAATGACAGGCGATAGTCTGTTACTCGAGTGCATCATTCGAACTCTGAAGTTCGGTGGTGGGGGTGTACTTGTTTGGGGGTGTTTTTCGTGGTATGGCGGGGAACCTTTGCATGTTGCTCCTGGTAAATTGAACCCCGACGCCTACATGACCATTTTGGTTAATCGGATTCTTCCTACGATCTGGCAATTTTATGGAACGGACGAATGTTACTTCCAGGACGACAACGCTCCATGTCATGTTGTCACTGTAGCCTCTGTCAGGCAGTGGTATCAAGATACGGATAAAAAATGTCTTCCCTGGCCTGCTAAGAGTCCCGACCTAATCCCCATAGAACGTTTGTGGGACGAGTTCGAGCGACGCTTATGGACCAGGGAACCACGTCCGAAATCTACAGTTGAGCTGGCGATATTCTTGCAGCAGGAATGGACGACACAAATACCCATAGCTGTCTATTAAAACCTTGTTGAACGTATGCCCAGAAGGGTTGCTACTGTAATTGCTGCACGTGGGGGACCGTCTCCCTGTGAAAGCATATATTCTTTCCCTTATACCTTCACCTCTTGCTGTTCGGTCATTTATTGTAGGGCAGTGATATATATAATATATATATATATATATATATATATATATATATATATATATATATATATATATATATATATATATATATATATATATATATATATATAAATATATATTGTTATGAGTTAGGGGCCAACTTGGCGTGTTATTGCCAGCATGCGATGTTTTGGAGTTCGCGTGAATTAAAACTATGGTTTAGCACGTTTCACGCGTCTACCATGGAGTAAGAAATAAATCCTGCTCTTGGGTCTATTGTTGGAAAATGGTTTGGTTGAGCGGTGTGGCATCACGGGTTTTGTTTCCTAGGTGAATAAGAGGATAGAATAAAAGTTCAGTTAAAGAATTGTTTTTGTGGTGATAGGTTGAGGAATTGGTACTGGTGACATTTTCTTCTTGAAAAGATATTTTCTAGTCAGGCTTGAGACGAGGACCTTGGTATGAGAGATTATAAGGTCGTATGCTATTTATTAATAAGTTTTATATTGTATTAATGAAAACTTTGAATTCCTTATTGTTAAGAGAAATGCATAGGTGCTGGAGTTTGTCGACTCCCAGCGAAGATTTGTAGTACTATTTTGTCTACTGCTGCAAGTTGTAAAAGAACTGTTTATAAAATTTCTGTTTTTCAATTGCGGTAGCTGGTATATTTATTTCTGTATTTGAAATTCACGTTTAAAATTATCTTTCCGTACCACGGTTTTGGTACAATATATATATATATATATATATATATATATATATATATATATATATATATATATATATATATATATATATATATTGTATATATATATATATATATATATATATATATATATATATATATATATATTAATGATGCAGAGCAATCCTTGTTAGCTTAGGTAGAAATAGTTATAAAGCACTAATACGTATCTTTGATAAAAATAACGTATATATATTGTCGCAATAAGCAAGAATAAATACATTATATTTCAAACTTACGATACGTTTTCAAGTATCCACTTTTTTTGTAGTTCAAAACAATGAATAATAAGCTTTAAGCTTTATCCACGTCATTAACCAGGAAATGGTAGAGCCAAAGCACTCAATTATTGTTCATACAGAGAAGATAAATAAATTGAGATGATATTGACTCTCCAAAAATGCGACGAAAGGTTGTCGGTAAATCCATATTTTATTACAAGAGATATCGTGTTTAAGCACTGCATTTTTCTTTCACCGGGTTAGTACAGATATACAGCTGTCATTACATATCGTTATTCCCTTAATTTATTAAGTAATTTCATGAAACTGTACAAAATATATAACAAATACATTCTTTTCGAAAAAGCGTTTGTGTAAGAAGAAGCTATCTCTATTTTCAATCACCAGTGGTTAAGAAAATATTTTATTCAGAATTATGAAAACTTTTATCGTTCGTTAAACATCCTTTTCTCTTTATAAATATGGCACTAAAAATTTTCGAACCTTAAAATAAATTTTTTAATTTTTTAAAATTTGAACCATTGCGTTTTTTCAATGTTATGTAATTGCGCGCAGACTATAAATCTGTATATTAAAAAATATACACATTTTTCTAGATTTAAAATTAAGTTATGTAAAATATCTTTAAAATAACCAACTTTGATATCAAAATTCTTAGTTCTCTACAGAAATTTTTTTTAATTATTAAATTTCAATTTTTTTGGATAAATTTAATTGCAATTGAAATTTTGTAAGAGGGATGACATAATAGTTAGTTATTTTAATTATACGTGTTTATATTGCATGTGTATAAAATTTCAGGGTTATTTTAGCCAACTATTCGGGTGATGTCACGTTCACAATGACATAACAATGAAAAAAACAATGGTTGATATTTTAGAAAAAAATAAAAAAAAATTATCAAGCTAAATAAAATTTAGAACCATATTTATAAAGAACTAGCTGAAAACCCGCACTTCGCTACGGAGTACATTCAAATTAAATACAACGGTCAATGTATGCAATTAATGCCCAAAAAATAAATATATATATATGTATATATTTATAGCAAATACGACGATCAATATATAAAATTGATGTAGAAAAAAATCTATATATTTATAAAAAATCGTAACGGATATTTTTATAGACAAAATAATGTCCAATCGTCTGCCGCATTAGAAAGAAAAAAAATTTTTTTTTTGTCTATTTAGTTGTTATGCACGTGACGATAAATTTATATAAAGTACCAGAAAAAGAAATCACTTGATCGGCATTTAATAAATTAAATTCTAAAAATGAATCTTTAAAAATTCACCAAAAATCAGGAAATGGAGGTAAATATTCGAAAACAATGTCATTTTAAAGGAGTTTTTATGATCTTTCTCGTGAAAATAAATTTTATAACCCTCAAATTATTATTTTAAATGCAAACTTAAAAAAAGTTACTAAAACAGCTTAAAAATTTAATTTAAAAAAAATCTAAGAAGAATTTTTCAAAAATCTCTCTTAGTGCACCCCTACACCATAAGAAGAATCGCCATGCAAAATTTCATCCCTTTAGGACCAGCGGTTTGGTCTGTGCGTTGTATGTCAGTCAGTTACGGAACTGTTTTATATATACAGATAGTTCTTAACTCATAGTAAAATTTTCATATTTATGAATAAATGCTTTTGATAACTACTGATTATTAAAAGTATGGATGTTTGTCTAGTCTCTTAGCTTTTAAAAAGGTACGAGACCCCTTAATGAGCAAATTACATTAGCTTAAACGCAAGCGAGTATACAAAATATGAACATACCCTTGAACCCATCTTCCTGATTTAGGGATGCTTTCTAAGACAGTGTTTTTATTTAACTGTTGCGGAAACCATCTAAAACAAAGCGCACTCACATCCTGTCGCAACTTCTTGCAATGAGGGCCATATTCCTGACACACGTATACACACACACAAACATGCACATACACAAACATATGCATACGCTGTACATATGGACACCTCTGATTATGAACACATAAGCTAACTCCCAAGTGCAAATAAAGATGCTCGGTAAAAATTAGGTAGTATAAATGTACGGTGGTCTCCCTTTTTTCAAGGCTCCAATCTCGTACAGTTTTTTTAAAATTTCATTTCTATTTCTATTAAATACTTCATCTATATATATAAAACAGTTCCGTAACTGACTCACTGACTGACATACAACGCACAGACCAAACCGCTGGACCTAAAGGGCTGAAATTTTGCACGGCGATTCTTCTTATAGTGTAGGGGTGCATTAAGAGAGATTTTTGAAAAATTCTTCTTAGATTTTTTTTAATTAAATTTTTAAGCTGTTTTAGTAACTTTTTTTAAGTTTGCATTTAAAATAATAATTTGAGGGTTATAAAATTTATATCACGAGAAAGATCATACAAATTCCTTCAAAATGAAATTTTTTTCGAATGTTTACCTCCATTTCCTGATTTTTGGTGAATTTTTAAAAATTAATTTTAGAATTTAATTTATTAAATGCTGATCACGTGATTTCTTTTTCTGGTACTTTAAATAAATTTATCGTCACGTGCGTAACAACTAAATAGACAAAAAAATATTTTTTTTTC
>OU015498.1:19417963-19442963 GCA_907164885.2 Dolomedes plantarius
ATAGAGTAAATTATAGCTCACTTCTACCCGCACTTGGGTGTATATAATTTGAAGTGGCACTCTAAATGAATTTGATACAAACACAGTTTATACATGAAACAATGTTTATTGAATTCATTGCACATATAGAATTTGCTTTTACAGCTATAAGCATACGTACTACTTGTACGGAATATATATATTAACATTCAATAGAAATACACATTGCAATACTCACAAACCAGTAGTCAAACCAGCAGTTCTGCCACGTAAACTTTGGGCCCCCTAAGCAATAGCGCAGGATAACACCTGGAGCTACTTACCTCGTAGCTCCCTCTCGCTTATCTATCAACCTTAACAAACCTTCTTCAACCCTAACCACCTTTTTTATTAATGACGCTGCATGGCATTTATACCAAGCGCGTATGCCGAAATTAGCATATCTCAAGCAGCTTCTTTAATTCATTCACTCAAAAGTTCGATTCTTGTGAATCGAATCTTGTCTATACCTTACAACTCTAAAGTCCCGTTAACATAGTAGATGCTGAGAGATATTTTAGTTCGTTCAACATAATAATCAATGACAGAAGGCACAGACTTAAATAAGAGAATGTGGAGACTACTAGAATGTTAGCTTTTAACTAAGAATTTTAATAATTACCCATCCAAGTAAGAAAAATTGTGTTTTTTTTTATAAATGTGAAAGTTTTGAATTTTTTTTTGCGAATAAATGCGAAATTTTAAACATTGCATTCATTGTATTCAATTAAACATCGTATACTTCTTATGGTGTAGGGGTGCACTACGAGAGATTTTTGAAAAATTGTTCTTAGATTTTTTAAAATTAAATTTTTAAGCTGTATTAGTAACTTTTTTTAAGTTTGCATTTAAAATAATAATTTGAGGGTTATGAAATTTATATCACGAGAAAGATCCTAAAAATTCCTTTAAAATGAAATCTTTTCGAATCTTTACCTCCATTTTCTGATTTTGGGGGAATTTTTAAAGATTAATTTTTAGAATTTAATTTAAATGCTGATCGCGTGATTTCTTTTTCTGGTACTTTCAATAAATTTATCGTCACGACCATAACAATGAAATAGACAAAAAAAAATTTCCTTTGCCAATGCGGCAGACGATTGGACATTATCCAAAAAAATATTAATATACAGTAAAAGAACTGTTCCTCAAACTGTACTATATTAACTGTACTATATTCTTTAGTATGTCCTATTAGATTTAATTTGAATATTTTCCTGTATATTATTTTGTCTACAAAAATATCTCTTGCGACTTTTTTATAAATATTTTCTTTTTTTTTTTACATTTTTTTTAATCGAAATTTTTGTTGCGAAATTTCGATATTTCTTTTGCAAAATTTACGTACATCTAATAATAACTTCTATTTTAAATGGTTTAAATACACGAAATTTTTCTAAAATAATCTAAATATTTCACATGCATAACTTCGGTGTCAACAAGGAATCCATCGACTATGTTTTGAAGATGCAGATCTAAATACAAGCTAAATGCTTCTTCCGATGAACAGCACTGGCGATGTCTATATCACTGAAAATCGCAGTACAGTCGAACCCCGTTATAACGAACTTCAAGGGACCAAAGGTCTTGTTCGCTATATCCGAACCGTTAAGAAAAATGCTCGAGTTCACAAATCGTATAACTCATTAGTTGCAATGTGCATTCAATAATGATGTACTAAAAAATTATAAAAATCTTTTAAAAGAGACCATTAATGAATAAAATCGACTAAAATCGATTACATTAAACTGAAACAATACAGTCGAACCCCGTTATAGCGAACCCTGTATATAACGAACTCCCGGATATAACGAACAAAAATTTCGTTCCCGTCGTTTTCCTATTATACGTAATTAGTATTGTGTCAGTATTATATCACGAAAATTATACTGGGAAAACATTATACTGTCAGTAAATTATACTGGGACGCTAGAGATATGATGAACTTTCTATGAGCTTTTAACACCTTTTATCTGATTTTGTTTACTGTTGTGCTTTATGCATCTGTTCAATGCTTAGTTCTTTGCTGTTTGTGTTGCCTGTAAATATGGATTAATTTTCCAATTAAAGCCATAGGTAAAAAAAAATATAAATAAATAAAAAAAAGTATTGTGTCAGTTTAATGTAGTCGATTTTAGTCGATTTAATTCATTAATGATAATTTTAAATAGATTTTATCTTTTTTATGCATCATTATTGAATACACATTGCAACTAATGAGTTATACATTTAGCGAACTTGAGCATTTTTCTTAAGGATTCGGATATAGCGAACAAATCCTTTGGTCCCTTGAAGTTCGTTATAACGGGCTTCGACTGTACCTATTAAATTACGCACAATAGGATAACGGCGGGACCAAAATTTTCGTTTTTTATATCCGTGAGTTCGTTATATACCGGATTCGTTATAACGGGGTTCTACCGTAACACCTATTCCTGCGAGAACAACGCTGTCTTTTCCGAAAAGTTTTGCTATCACTCTACAACACAAGAAAATGAAATACACTGAAAAAAAAAATCGAAATAAAAAAAATGACGTCATTAACAAACCAGAAATAGTTTTCCAGATATATGTCCCATCAATTTTTAAAGTGGGTTGCAAGGAGATCTGTGTCTTCTCCAATCATTTATTTCTGGAAATTGATTCTATCACGCTCGGTAGGATCAAAGGATCTAAAAAAGAGTATTAAAGTAAGATGCATGTACTCTCTCGAATGATCTGCTCTCGGGTTATAGAGATTCGAATTATCATGGATGAAGAATTACAATGGCCATCTTTACTTTTTCTTACCAGTTCAAGGTAGAAGTACGATTTGAAATGATAAATTTTTAAGAAATTGTGTTTGTTTGAATGATTAGTGAAATTTTGTTTTTGCGAGCTTAGACTTACTATTGCGCAGTCAAGTCTATTTTAAAACTGCTATGTACTAACCCTATTGGATTCGCTCTCCTCAATGTTAACCTATTGAGCAAAATTTGTCTACTATTTACAGCTACATAAATGTTTATAATCCAATAAATAATTCCAAGATAAAAAGAACTTTCTATATACCATGTTTTTAAAATTTCTGTTGAATCACATAAACTTGACAATTCTATGTATTAAAAAATACCTTTAAAAATTTTTTTTGATGAATTATCCCATCAACTTGAAAGAAAATGAAGTTAATTGGAAGTTAACTTGCGTTTAACTTTTCGTTCCCGTCCCTACCGACAAATGGCTGAACCAGTCTACAAAACAAAATTAACCGAAAATGAATTCAAATCTGCTTAAAGATGGCTAAAAGTATCAAAAGAATGCATTGTCATCGTGTTCTGAGCTATTCTAAAAGTTTCAAATGTCTAGCTAGTCGGGAAGTTAGTTAAAAATCGATTGCAAGATTCGGACTGGACAAACACACCAACAAACAAGAAAGCGAGTTAATAAAAACATACAAAAAATGGCATTTTCAGATAGCCTGAACTTTTCTGCACCTTGCAACAAGATTCATTTTATAAATTTCGTCCATCAAAGGCATTGATGAGCATTTAAAGCACACTATACCAGATTTTATCCCCTAATTATATAAATTTTAATATATTATTTTCATTTTTAAAAAAATAAAAAATTCCCCAATGTGTAAAATTTATTTCTCTCTTACGGTGTACAATTTAAAAAAAAAAACTTTCAATCCAAGTCGGTAGTCCTTTGACAAATTTTCTCCATAGCTTAACATTGAGGTGTAGGGTTAGTAAACGGCAGCCTTAAGTGGCTGATAATTTTTTTTTCTATTCCACGTCTCATGACAAAAATATATTCAGAAATCATAATTATCTATGTTTAAAAGATAAACATCTGAATACCTCTAGAAAATAAAATCTTTATTTCTTTACTTGTTTTTTGCAGCATTATAGATCTGTCTTCGTTTTCATAATTATCTATGTTTAAAAGATAAACATCTGCATACCTCTAGAAAATAAAATCTTTATTTCTTTACTTGTTTTTTGCAGCATTATAGATCTGTCTTTGTTCCCTTTACCCACACACACAGGCATTCGGCATGAATAGATGCCAAGTTTTATTGTGACACTAGAAGATAGTTTGCTATAGCACCTACCGACAGCGATACATTCAACAGCCAGTCAATTATATTTAACTTTTAATCTTCACATTGTTAGTTTGCAGTGCTGCAATATTAAATACAGTTGACTCTCTATATCACGGATGGCCAAAACTGCGGTTCTTTATCACATTCTTCGCAACTCTTTTAGCATTTTTGAGGCTCTGGGTTCAGCAATCAATTTTTCAAATAATTTAAACAAGAATGTCTCCTAAATTGCTCTCTGAATTTTTCTTTTTTCGTAATTTTCTCTATCTATATATATATAATAAAACGCGTAGGTATGCGGCACAAAAATCGACAATATTTCTACACCCCGAATGGCAACGGCTGCAACTGCCAGGTGTAAACATTAGCGGCCGTCCGCAATTGGCGACCGCGTGTCAACATGGATTTACGCACTGAAATCAGGAATGCTCAAAAGCAAGCTGCACGATCAAATGAAAATTGGGAACAGGCTGAAGAAAGAAAGCGAAGAAGTAATTCATTAAGAGAGAGGCGTGAAAGAGAGAGCATATATGATAGTGAGGTTAGGCTTAATTGTCGCCGGCATAGCAACCGATAGCCAGTAATAGTTAATTTTCTACACTTGCTCAATTTTTACTCGATTTTATAAGTGAAGACATTTTTCCAACAATTTATTATTTTTAATGATTTAGTGTAGATATCTGAACTGTGAACAATAGTACATACAGAGAGTTATGTAATACACGCTATATTTTAGCACTTGATGAATTTTTACTCCATTTTTAAATGAAAAATTTTTCCCCCAACAATTTCTTATTTGATGTAATGATAAAGTGTAGATATCTTAATTTTGAAAAATAGTACATACAGAGAGGGATGCAATTTATAAAATCATTGGTGTTGGAATTCTCAGCCTTACGTAATGGAAATTCATATTTTTTAATCCCGATGTTTTAGAATCAGCCTTATAGAGAATACCCCTTAACAACGTACATTTATGATGACAGTTATTGGTAACATTCCTTACATATGTCACTTTCAGTTGAGTTGTTTTGCAAAAGCGACCATGCTGGTCGCGCAGCAGCTAGTACTTAGAAAAACACTACAAAACTGGTGGTAATTTGTAATACAGCAAGTCCTTGGCCGAACATCATTGGCCACAATACACATTTAAAGGCGTAATATATAGACAGTAAATAAACAAAATGAGATAAAAACCGAAAAAGGAAAAGGCTGTTGAAATCGTAAAGATGACAAAAAGTCACTAGCCCAGTAACAAGAAAATAAACATTAGAAAAAAAAAATAACGCCTAAAATTTCTTTCATATAAAACATAATTTTTTTCTGTTTTGGAGTCTTATAGGAATCTAGACTTCCCCAAATAGCTTTTAAAAACTTTTTAAATTGGCGACCCCTGGTCTACATTGATCTACTTTCTCCCTCTCAGGTTTTGTTTGGAGCTCTACGGTCAACTTTTTGCTACACGAGGGATAATTAGACAGGGACCTACAGTTTAAAGCCGATTCCGAACGGCTACAAACGTCCATGCCAACAGTGGGACTCAAACTCACAGGATCTGAAACGAATGCCAGCGCTCTAGCCATTCGGCCATAACCTGCCTTATCCATAACAGAGACGGTATCTATTTGAGCTAATGATAAATTCACATAACCCTGAACGCAGAGAAAAATACCTCACATTGCATTCGATGTTCATCATTACACCAAATCCTATTCAGTATTTACTCGGGAAAATGTTAATAATTACAAGATAAAAAGAACTTTTTATATACCATGTTTTTAAATTTTCTGTTGAATCATACGAACTTGACAATTCTATGTACTAATAAATACTTAAAAAAATTTTTTTTGATGAATTATCCCATCAACTTGAAAGAAAATGAAGTTAATTGGAAGTTAACTTGCGTTTAACTTTTCGTTCCCGTCCCGGCCGACAGATGGCTGCACCAGTCTACAAAACAAAATTAACTGAAAATGAATTCAATTCTGCTTAAAGATGGCTATAAGCATAAAAAAAATGCATTGTCATCGTGTTCTGAGATATTCTGAAAGCTTCAAATGTCTAGCTAGTCGGGAAGTTAGTTAAAAATCGATTGCAAGATTTGTACGGGGCAAACACACAAATACAAACAAGAAAGCGAGTTAATAAGAATTACAAGATAAAAAGACTTTTTATATACCATGTTTTTAAATTTTCTGTTGAATCTAGCATGTGGACAAAAATAAAAATTATCCCATTTCAATGAAAATGTAATATGCTTGGTTCACTATTATGTTAATAGATGGCGCCTGTAGCGCAGTTACTTTTGGCTCCAGACGCTTCTCGTACTTTTAAGTAATGGATTTTAAAATATGGAATAAAGAAGGCTAAAAGTATTAAAATAATGCATTGTCATCGTGTTCTGAGCTATTATAAAAGTTCCAAATGTCTAGCTAGTCGGGAAGTTAGTTAAAAATCGATTGCAAGATTTGTACCAGACAAACACACACACAAACACACACACACACACAAACAAACAAGAAAGCAACTTAACCCGCGAGAACTCGCACCGGGTGTGACATACCCAATCCATTTTCATTCAATGTTTTTGTTATCATCTTCTTATCGGATTAGGCCGAAATTTCGTGTAGCTGTATTCAAGGTCACATTCTTTCAGCGGTATAAAAACTAATTCTGCTCAAAAAATAGTTTTTGAGAAAAATATTTCGGGGGGGTATGGCATACCCGTGCGAGTCCTCGCGTCAGTCAGATCTTTCCCTTTTTTCTGTCAGTTTAGTGCATCATGGCGCGATTTTTGAATTACGTCGAGGAAATAAAACAATTGCGACACCTGTTAGAGACTGTTTCTAGTGATAATGAAGCTTTATCCGAAGATAATGATGCCTCTGAGGATGGAGAATACTGTAGCAGTCATGATCCTTCTACTGAAATTGAGACAGAAACCGAAGATAAAGGTTCACTGTCAACAGCCTATTTTTATATAGGTAAAGATAAAATTACAAAATGGCTGAAGAAAAAATACCGGCAGAATGTAAGGAAGCCTTCAAGGAACGTAATTAGCAAGCTTCCAGGTAATACACATTATTCAAGAGATGTCGCTTCTCCCGTTCTCTTCGATAGCAACATGTTAAATATAATGGTGCCTCAAACAAAAATAACTTATTCAAGCACTTCAATGGAACTGGAAATCACTAATAGTGAACCGCCTGCAATAAAACTCAAGACAAAATATAAACGATGTTAAATTTGCCCAAGTAATAAGGGCAGATAAACAAAGTTTATGTGCCAAAAATGGGGAAAATGTCTGTGTGGAACATCAGTATGTAGTTTGTAAAAATTGTCTATAAAAATGTAAGTATTATTAAAATTCACTAAAAATCTTTAATTTATTATCTTATGTTCTTTAGTTACGTAAGGTTCGCATATAAACAATATTAATTGATATTTAAATAGCAGAAATGAACTAGGGTATGAGATACCCGGCGCGAGTTCTCGTGTTCGAAATTGGGCGCGAGTGCTCGCGAGTTTCGAAACATGGTAAAAATATGTGAATGCTTCCTTTCCTCTTATCCATGGAAGTTCGAAAGAGCTATTGCAGGCAATGTTTGAAAGAAAAAAAATCCAAACTTGGCACGACGATCACAAAAGCGGAAAATAAAAAAAAAAAAACTAGAAAAAGGGATGAAGGGTAGAGAGCTGGCAACTTACTGAAAAGCTGCAAGTCCACGAACTCACTTCCCTTGGGGTACGTATTCCTCGCTCGCTTCCCGTACCTGCATCACGAGGAACTATTTTTTTTTTCCTTTTCCTATCGTTGACGTATTGATGGACTTACCCCGTGTGAGCACAACGTACCCCTCGCACCCCCGCCCCTCATACCGGGCGGGTGTTTTCATGGTCCGTTACGCAACTTGATGAAAATCGCAGAAGAGATAGAAAAGTTGCAGTTTCAACTATCTCCTCGCGAACTGGATTTTCGTGAATTATTATGGTGTGAAGATCGGGTAGGCACTTCCAATAAATTATTCCCGGAAGACTCGGGTAATGGAGGGGATGTTTTACGAACGGGAGTTTTATTTTCAAATCTATTATTTTATAAATCGAAAGACAGTATTATTATTACAGAATTTTAATAGATTTTTACTTTTCTGGTGATTCAAATTACTCTAGCGAGACAAAGAAAGCGTGTAATGAAGTCGCAAAGACGAACTGCACTCACTGTCGCTATGCTAAACGAAAATGTCTCTCCAAAATTTAGTCTCCGTCACTTTTTTTTTTACATTGTCTGCAATTTGTCACGGAGGGACGTACCACGCAAGTTCTCTGGAATGTGAAGTGAATGTTAAGCCGTTAACTGACCTTTGTCATACCTCTGACATCATTTGTCGACTTCCAGTGATATTATCTTCCGGTCACAGTGTTTTTGAGACATGACTATGAAGAAGATGGAACCCCATTGTAGGGGAAACTGTTGTATCTAGGGCCGGCTATTTTGAAATGGCAGTATCTCTACTTATAACTAACTTACAATAATAAAAATAGCTTGTATGCATTACGTGCTTTATTCTCTTTAAATATAAATCACATAAAGTGTAGAAAAAAAATGTTTGTAAATGATATTGAAAATTTAAAAAAAAGTACAAATGGCCCTAGGTACAATAACACTATTGTACCTAAGGCCAGTTATTTCCAAAAACTGAAATTGTTGCTTACGATAGTAAAAAACAATTTGTATGCATTATTTCTTTCATGCACAACTTCTAAAATCTTCGTAAGGAAGAAATGTTAACTGTAGGCAGTGTCTTAAGAGAAGAAATGTTTATTATTTCATCACTTTCTAATGTATGTTTTTCCTCCGTTGTCTTCTTAATGATCCCACATAAATTTTCTGTTTCAAACACAGATTTCGTAACCTTTTTTTTTAACAATTACTTTTTTCAATATTTGTGCTTGAATTTCATTTTTCTCGGGGGTATCAGTGAGAATTCTGCACTTGTCAAGTTTTCGTCCACCTCTTTTCTACCAGAGGCCATGGCCCTAGGTACAAGATTATGGCCCTAGGTACAAGATGTTGTTGTTTTTGGAAAAATGGCTTCCATAGCCAAAGACCTGCAGAAACCGAACTTTGTTTTTATATCATTTTTTCCTTTAATGATTACAAAAAATATCTGCTATACATTAAAACGTAAGTTTGCACTTACTTTCACAAAATAAGACTTCAAATTGAAGTGAAAAAATTTAATTTTGATCATCAAATCGAGACTTTCTTTTCTATTTAACTATAGGTTCTTGCTTTCATTAAAAATGGCTGTTATGATTTGAAACAGTGTTGTCACTCACTCCAATGAGTAAAAATGCTTTAAAATAATAATTATTTAAATAAAGCAGGGTGGCCCTAGGTACACGATGGCCCTAGGTACAAGCGTTTCCCTTAATGTCAGCTGCTTTTCCCTTAATCTAATCCTATTCATCCAGCTCCCACTGGTTCATAGCTTTCTGACTCGGTGTGAACAGAGAACCTACCAAAAAAGACTCTATTTACGATAAGCAAACTTTAGATGAAGTGGGTAAATAATTGTAAATAATGCATGTGATGCGAGAGATTAACAGATAACTAAGAAAGCCAGAAAGCGTGCTTTGTTAATGAATTGTTGGATTGCGAAAGCGAAACCTGCATTATAAGTCAGTCTGCTATGTTTACAACCTCAAGTTGTACTTCACAGTTGATTCGGCTAATACTGTACTTGAAATTACTGACTGTGTAGCGACTAGAAACCGGGGATAAACATTGAATTAGCTCCTATGGACTCCTAAGCAAGCATCTAAAACCATACTGAAGCTTCACAGTTATAGGCCAAATGGGAATTTTCCCATAGCATGGAATATAATTAAGAATTTTTTTGTTTTACTACTAACTAATACTGAGAAAAGATAATAAGGCCATTACAGAGGATGAAATTAGTCAATCATTACCATAAAACAAAATGTTTCTTAAATATTTCAAACTATGTTAATCATCTCTAATTATTTTTTAGTTTATAAGAATACTAGCTGACAACCCGTACTTCGCTACGGAGTACATTCAAATTAAATACAACGGTCAATGTATGCAATTAATGCCAAAAATATGTATAAATATATTTATAATAAATACGACGATCAATGTATGCAATTGAAGTAAAAAAAAACGAAAAAATATATTTATAAAAAAATCGTAACGGATATTTTTATAGACAAAATAATGTGGCTAAACTAATCTATTATTTAGTATGTTCTATGAGATTTAAGAAAATATTCCAATTAAATCTCATAGAACATACTAAATAATATAGTACAGTTAATATAGTACAGTTTGAAGAACATTTCTTTTACTGTATGTTAATATTTTTTTTATAATGTCCAATCGTCTGCCTCATTAGAAAGAAATTTTTTTTGTCTATTTCGTTGTTATGCACGTGACGCAAAATTAAAAGAAAAGAAACTACGTAATCAGCATTTAATAAATTAAATTCTAAAAATGAATCTTTAAAAATTCACCAAAAATCAGAAAATGAAAGTAAATATTCGAAAGAGATTTCATTTTAAAGGAATTTTTAGGATCTTTCTCGTGATATAAATTTTATAACCCTCAAATTATTATTTTAAATGCAAACTTTAAAGAATATTACAAAATTTAATTTTAAAAAATCTAAGAAGAATTTTTCAACAATCTTTCTTAGTGCACTCCTACACTATAATAAGAATAGCCATGCAAAATTTCAGTCCTTTAGGTCTAGCGGCTTGGTCTGTACGTTGTCTGTCAGTCAGTCACAGAACTGTTTTATATAAACAGACTAGCTGAAAACCCGCACTTCGCTACGGAGCACATTCAAATTAAATACAATGGTCAATGTATGCAATTAATGCCAATATATATATATATATATATATATATATATATATATATATATATACATTTATAATAAATACGACGATCAATATATACAATTGATGTACAAAAAAATATATCTATATATTTATAAAAAAATCGTAAGGGATATTTTTATAGACAAAATAATGTCCAATCGTCTGCCGCATTAGCAAGAAAAAAAATATTTTTGTCTATTTAGTTGTTATGCACGTGACGATAAATTTATTTAAAGTACCAGAAAAAGAAATCACGTGATCGGCATTTAATAAATTAAATTCTAAAAATTAATCTTTAAAAATTCACCAAAATTCAGAAAATGGAGGTAAAGATTCGAAAAAGATCTCATTTTAAAGGAATTTTTATGATCTTTCTTGCGGTATACATTTTATAACGCTCAATTTATTATTTTAAATGCAAACTTAAAGAAAGTTACTAAAACAGCTCGAAAATTTAATTTAAAAAAATCTAAAAAGAATTTTTCAAAAATCTTTCTTAATACATCCCTACACTATAAGAAGAATCCCCATGCAAAATTTCAGCCCTTTAGGTCCAGCGGTTTGGTCTGTGCGTTGTATGTCAGTCAGTCAGTCAGTGAATGAGTCAGTTACGGAACTGTTTTATACACAGACTAGCTGAAAACCCGCAGTTCGCTACGGAGTACATTCAAAGTAAAAACATCGGTGAATGTATGCAATTAATGCCAATATATATATAATAAATACGACGATCAATGTATATACAGTCGAACCTCCATATATCGAACTTCCACATATCGAAATTTTCTATATATCGAACTCTTAGCAAATCTCCATGTTCATTACATAGAAAAATTGTTTCTATACATCGAAAAAATCTCTATGTATCGAAATTTTTTTCAAGACTAATTGGGAGATTTTATTCCACTTTAGAATAAAATCTCTCATTTTTTGGCGTTTGAAACAATACGTCGTGGACTTTAATTCGCGGGAAATGTTCCTGATGAAGTTTTTAGTGGACTGAATATATACGAACATTTCTTTGAACTTTCCGCAAAACTGGCTGTTCAGCAAGATATTCGTAGTTTTTTTTTAAAAGAATGTAACTGTGATCATTGTAACCACTGTCTGGATTATTGTCTTTTTAACGGTATGTAGTTCTCAATAAATAAATCTTTCATATTAATTATTTTTTAGTTATTAACTTTCATTTAATATGATTCGCATATAACTAGGAAATGGAGTTTTGTATACGATAATTAGCTTTAATTTTTTTTAGAATTATGATAAAACTAAGCTCAATTCTATATATCGAAATTTCTATATATCGAATTTTTTTCCAGCAATTTGCTACTTCGATATATAGAGGTTCGACTGTAATTGATGTAAAATATATATATATATATATATATATATATATATATATATATATATATATATATATATTTATAAAAAAATCGTAAGGGATATTTTTATAGACAAAATAATGTAGAAGAAGATATTCAAATTAAATCTAATATAAAGAATACTAAAGAATATAGTACAGTTAATATAGTACAGTTTCTAGAACATTTCTTTTGCTGTATTTTAATATTTTTTTGGATAATGTCCAATCGTCTGCCGCATTAGCAAGAAGAAAAAAAAGTATTTTTTGTCTATTTAGTTTTTACGCACGTGACGATAAATTTATTTAAAGTACCAGAAAAATAAGTCACGTGATCAGCATTTAATAAATTAAATTCTAAAAATTAATCTTTAAAAATTCACCAAAAATCAGGAAATGCAGGTAATAAATGCAAACTTAAAAAAAGTAAAAAAACAGCTTAAAAATTTAATTTAAAAAAATCTAAGAAGAATTTTTCAAAAATCTCTCTTAGTGCACCCCTACACTATAAGAAGAATCGCCATGCAAAATTTCAGCCCTTTAGGTCCAGCGGTTTGGTCTGTGCGTTGTATGTCAGTCAGTCAGTGAATGAATGAATGAATGAGTCAGTTACGGAACTGTTTTATATATATAGATAACTAAAAACCTGTTGCTGAGAATTAGTTCATTTATCATATTAAAATTTTAACAAATAAGGTTTTTGAGCCTCAGGATGATAAAAGACTTAAAGTTTCTTCCTCCTTGTGGATTCTTCCAGCGTGCTTTCTAGTGCGTTGTTAGCCTACAAAGCACGCTGGAAGGAAAATAATTCCAAAATGACTCTAAAGTTTTACTTGTGGCTAACAATGCGCAGTCAATCCAGCCCACTAAGGAATGAACTTGCGTATTTCACGAATTATGGTACAGAACTGAGATTGCTTGAAGATGAAAAATTGCGTCTAACACCCTCTAATATGAAGGGTAGCTTATGCATCGATATACATCTCCAACATACTCAGCAACCGTGGACCTAACCTTCGCCTCCCCGGCATGGCATATTCGACAAATATACTAGAGATTAAAAAAAAAATTCAAAACGAGGAATTAAGGGGACTCACAACCCTTAAATCGAGGAAATAAGGCATGTTTTCATACTTTTTGACTCTTTGTAACTATTTCAGTTTACTCCCAATTTTTCCAAATTTTATGTATATGATAAATTGATATATTTATTTTAATAAACAAATTTTCAACTCTCAAAATAATTTTAAATATTTTTTTAATGCTTTAGATATACCTTGTTTTTTGAGTATTTTTATTGCATACTGGCTTGCGCGCAGAACTATGAAATTAATTTTACACTTAAATGTATAATTCCAGTTTTATATTTAAAATAAATAATTAAAAATACAATTGAACATAAAACATTCAACATTAAAATATTTTTTTCAATTTTTTAAAACTGCTCAAAATATACTTGAAATTTCCTTAAATTTTTGCATTAATTTACCCCTGAAAAAAATAACAAAATGTGCAGCGATTGCAATAGTTCCAGTTCAGACGCAATAAAATAACATCATTATGCAGTGATAAAAATTTCATGGAATTATGTTTTATAGTTTTTGAGATATCAGTTGCGGAATGATGCAAAATTACATTTTGAGAAAAATGAGTTTAAAATTTTTCTTACCATAAACTTGATCAGTAATTAAATATTTAGAATATCAATATCATCGGAACTAAGCGGAATATTTTCATGCGGTTTGCTTTATTTTGTTCAGAAATGATCAGGCTTTAACATATACTAGCTGTACCCGTCCCGACTTTGCTCGGGTAATGTAATTACCAAATTTTAGTAGCCTTAACCCTTTGTTAATGGGCGTCGCTTTCATCCTTTTCCTCACCACGATACATTATTTTACCCATATAAATTTAATCCTTTCTGGCACATTTTGGCAAAATTTTTGACATACGATTACTTAAAACGTACAAATTCCTGTTCAATAAAATAAAATTATTAAACAAATCAAAGCTACTAAACAAATGAAGTCATTGTTTAAATTCTTCACACATTTTTTCAAACAACAAAGCGCAAGTTATATGAGAATAAGTAACTGTTGCCAAAATAAATAAGGCATTAGGAAATTGGATTTTTTAATCGAATATCACTGCAATAGTAATCGATTTCCTTGAAAGCGAATATGTCACATCCTCCACATGCTGAAATTCTTTGAAATCTTCATAGATTTTTTCCACAAACACACCACAAATTATATGATATTAACTAAGTTTTGGCCAAAAAAATTACGGCATTACTAAATGCGATTTTTTAATCGATTATCACTGCAATAGTAATCGATTTCCTTTAACCACCCAATCCCTCATAGAAAACAAACGCCCCAACACATCACGTGCTTGACGTCGAAAAAGACACGTCCATTTTCCCCCTCTTTACCTTCGTCCGGAAATGAAGAACGAAATCTCCAAAATGAGATTTCTCGCAAGAGTTTCCGAATCATAAAATAAATTATTAAAAAATAACTACAATTTGTAAATTAATTTTGATTCTGGCTTTCGAAACTGTGATGTCTAGGGTCTCTGAGATAAAAATTTCGTAAACATGTAATGACATTTACGTATCGATTCGACAATTTGGAAAAAAGGGTCGCGGACAAAATCGCGTTTTTTTCCGAAAAACGGGTGCGTACAGGCGATCGAAAAAAAATCACAATTAATCGATAAATTAAGACAGACAATTTTATTTGTGATTTCCGTATAGTGTCATCTTTCCCGTATAGGCTCGTCCGAAAAAAAAAATTTTGGACGGATACGTTAGGATTTACGGAGCTTTTACTCGTCCGGGAGCTCCAAATCGCGACTAAATATTTAATTACGGAAAATCTAATTAAAAAATCGAAAAAAGAGCTTCGAGGTGCATAATGAGACCTCGGGGGGCATCTTCTTTACCTATACTTTTACCTTAAGGCTGACAAAGAACAATTAATCTATCCCGCAACCCCAAAAAACTGACGTCTTCTATGAATTACGGTGCAAAATTTTTACCTTGCATGAAGGGTAAAAAATGAATAGGACACACCCTACTAAGTTTTGTACCATGCAGTTTTTTATTAGCTTATGTAATTGCTTAAGGCTTTATGATTTCACGGTTAAATAATTTGTAAATTAAAAATTTACGCGTTATGCTCTCAATATCAGGAAAATACATTTTACTAAATCGTGTTTAAAAATTCATTACGTATATGATGGCTCCTTTTTTGGTTAGATGTAAATTGTTAGTGAAAATAAACTTCAGTTCCCTTCTTCGTATAGTTTCGAAAAGAGTTACCTTTTTATTAGAATTTCACGTGACCATGTTTACTATTTCAGACAGGTGAAACCTTAACACTTTTATATTTTGAAATTGTTAGTCAATCTAAACATCATACAAAGTTAAGAATTTAAAAATGATAAACGCCATTTTTTGCAGTTATGAAAAAATTTAAGCATCAGACGTTTATTATACATAGTAGTATTTTTGATGTAAGCTTTCAAGCTCTGTAAAAATTATTTTTTTTTGTAAAATATCTAATTTTCAAGCTTAAAATGTAAAAATATTTACTCGATAGTTACATCTTTTGTAAAAATTAAATATTTTTAAATTCGGTGAAAATAAGTAATTGCCTAGTATTAACGTCTATTATCTTTTTTGTAAGAACTAACCACCTTCAGCGCTATAACATTGTTCCCTACCTTTCAGTGCAGTCAGAATATAAAGCACTTATTAAACATTTACTTTCCCTTTTAGCAAAAAATAAGCCCTTTTAAATACTGTGAAAAAATTTAGTTAAAAGGAAAAAAATAGGGAGAAAAAGCAGTTGCAGGAAGATTTTAACAACCCATCGCACTTAATGGGTAGGGGGCAAAATGCATCGGATGCAGCTTTAATTACAAATTTGGATTAGAATTTTTGGGAAAGAATATAACACAGGAATATTAACATACAGGGATGATTGCAAACTATAACATGTTCATTTCACTTGCACTAGTGAAACTTTGCACTTACCCCAACATCGTTGCAAGGGGAAAAAAAAGATACTAAATAAAAGCTATATACACACTTATACCGTTTTCGCAGGGCAAGTGCGTACCTTGGATCTTACAAATATTTTCAGCTCTGAAAATTTGAAGTTGTTGAATCAATAGCCTTAAAATTAATCTTTTGAAAGAGAAGGTTTTCGTGTGTAATCTGCAAAAAAACTTTCACTTTTCTAGCTGCAAAAACTAATTTTATACAACCATTCAAAGTAACTTTCTAAGGTTTGGTTCTCACTTGCCTCTGATCATTTTACTGTTAATATGTTGCGTCAATTTCCAAAACAATTCATGTTACTTATTAAATATTTATCGACAGTATTTTTGGAAAAAAAAAAGTACTTTTAAGATCAAGAAAAACGAAAGAATTCTTAACTGCCTTGAAGACTATACTGTTGAGCGCCAAATTCCACCTGAAAGAGCTTGCATTATAAAATCAGCAATTTGATGAATTTTATGTTCTCGTTTCAAAAAGAATATAAAAAAGATCGAATGCTTTTTACCCTGAAGTTAAGTGACATATCTATCCAAATAAAAGACACTTGTTTATTCCGAGGGTATTTCGGAATAGCTAGTGGTTGTAAAGTTTGAAACATTCTCTATGATCACGCAATTTCACTCACTTTGCGGCGTGTTGTTTTAAAGCCTCTACACGGAGCCTATTAAAAATCATAGCACTAGGATCCCATGCTTTGAAATTCCAATCTCATTCCTGGAGGACTGTGCTGTTAAAAAGGTGTTTTAAGCAATGTAATGCGATAAAGATCCATTCGTCGCAGAGATTCGATTTTTTCATTTGTCGGAATTTCCATTCTAACGTTCTCCCCAAATTCCGGATCCATTCAGAAAGGATGATCGGCCTTGGGGATATCTGGAATGGTGCCAAAGGTCACCGAAAATGGAAGAGGGGGCGGTACCTACATTGCGAAGCGTAAAGTAGGGTTACCTAGGGCTGGACTCGATTTCGTTTCACTGATAAATCTCAATCTTACGCACATTATTGACATACAGAAAAATTTAAATCCACTTATACATGATAAATATTCATCAGATTTCTACAAATATTCTGGTGTAGCACGTAAATCACTAATTCAGCAGGTGCGCCAATTTTTGGTACACCAGCAGGCGCGCGTTGCATAAAGTGCAACGTCTCTTTCAACCTTGATTATTCGTTTTGTAATAAACTTTCTTTTCTTCAAATTGAAAATATTAATTTTTCGTTTTATGACAATATATAAAATGTTGATAATATTGAGATATATTTATAATTAAAGACCAAAGAATGCAGATACAATCGCCTTATTTCAAAACTGTCTGGTTTAATGCATCTAAGGACAACTTGCGAATCGATTCCTATTATGTCAAAAAACCTAACAAAATAATGAGATTGTCCATCTTCGTGATATGCGGAATACTGTGTAATACCGTGCACATCTGATTTACTACATCAACTCATAATTTTGTCGTGTTGCAATCCAGAATAATCGCTGGTTTACCACGGTTAAATCACGATTAACAATGAATAGAAAAGAATACAAGGATCAGAAAATCAGATCTGCATTAGAAAGAGTGTAGCTATAAATAGAAACTGCTTAGAACATTCAAACCTTACTTGTAAAAAACACCATTCAAAATTACGAGAATGTTGCACTTTATACACGGGCGCGCCCGCTGAAGGGTTAACCAAATAACTCGTAGAGAAACTATGAATAATAATGAAAGTAAGCCCTGCCTAGTCTTTCGAGACAATGAATCAAAAAGAGTAGGTCTTATGGATCCATCGGAAGCGAACCTATGATTAAAACATTGAAAACAGTCCGTTGCAACTCCTTTAACCAGAAGTTTAACTTTTGTTGCTGGAATGGTACTTTTCGTAGTGTTTCATCTATGCATAAAAGTGAGGTTTTGCAAAGGGAACTCCTGCCAAAGGGAGTTTTTCCAAAACTGTCTTGCTGTAAATTCCCTTTCCGTAGTTTTTCTTCTAAGTATAAAAGAGAGTTTTTCCAAAACTGTCTTGCTATAAAGGCCCTTTTCGTAGTTTTTCTTCTAAGTATAAAAGGTAGTTTTTCCAAAACTGTCTTGCTGTAAAGGCCCTTTCCGTAGTTTTCTTCTAAGTATAAAAGGGAGTTTTTCCAAAACTGTCTTGCTATGAAAGCCCTTTTCGTAGTTTTTCTTCTAAGTATAAAAGAGAGTTTTTCCAAAACTGTCTTGCTGTAAAGGACCTTTCCGTAGTTTTTCTTCTAAGTATAAAAGGGAGTTTTTCCAAAACTGTCTTGCTGTAAAGGCCCTTTCCGTAGTTTTTCTTCGAAGTATAAAAGGGAGTTTTTCCAAAACTGTCTTGCTGTAAAGGCCCTTTCCGTAGTTTTTCTTCGAAGTATAAAAGGTAGTTTTTCCAAAACTGTCTTGCTGTAAAGGCCCTTTCCGTACTTTTCTTCTAAGTATAAAAGGGAGTTTTTCCAAAACTGTCTTGCTATAAAGGCCCTTTCCGTAGTTTTTCTTCTAAGTATAAAAGGGAGTTTTTCCAAAACTGTCTTGCTATAAAGGACCTTTCCATAGTTTTTCTTCTAAGTATAAAAGGGAGTTTTTCCAAAACTGTCTTGCTGTAAAGTCCCTTTCCGTAGTTTTCCTTCTAAGTATAAAAGGGAGTTTTTCCAAAACTGTCTTGCTGTAAAGTCCCTTTCCGTAGTTTTCTTCTAAGTATAAAAGGGAGTTTTTCCAAAACTGTCTTGCTGTAAAGGCCCTTTCCGTAGTTTTTCTTCTAAGTATAAAAGGTAGTTTTTCCAAAACTGTCTTGCTGTAAAGGACCTTTCCATAGTTTTTCTTCTAAGTATAAAAGGGAGTTTTTCCAAAACTGTCTTGCTGTAAAGTCCCTTTCCGTAGTTTTCTTCTAAGTATAAAAGGGAGTTTTTCCAAAACTGTCTTGCTATAAAGGCCCTTTCCGTAGTTTTTCTTCTAAGTATAAAAGGTAGTTTTTCCAAAACTGTCTTGCTGTAAAGGACCTTTCCATAGTTTTTCTTCTAAGTATAAAAGGGAGTTTTTCCAAAACTGTCTTGCTGTAAAGGACCTTTCCATAGTTTTTCTTCTAAGTATAAAAGGGAGTTTTTCCAAAACTGTCTTGCTATAAAGGACCTTTCCATAGTTTTTCTTCTAAGTATAAAAGGTAGTTTTTCCAAAACTGTCTTGCTGTAAAGGACCTTTCCATAGTTTTTCTTCTAAGTATAAAAGGGAGTTTTTCCAAAACTGTCTTGCTGTAAAGTCCCTTTCCGTAGTTTTCTTCTAAGTATAAAAGGGAGTTTTTCCAAAACTGTCTTGCTATAAAGGCCCTTTCCGTAGTTTTTCTTCTAAGTATAAAAGGTAGTTTTTCCAAAACTGTCTTGCTGTAAAGGACCTTTCCATAGTTTTTCTTCTAAGTATAAAAGGGAGTTTTTCCAAAACTGTCTTGCTGTAAAGTCCCTTTCCGTAGTTTTCTTCTAAGTATAAAAGGGAGTTTTTCCAAAACTGTCTTGCTATAAAGGCCCTTTCCGTAGTTTTTCTTCTAAGTATAAAAGGTAGTTTTTCCAAAACTGTCTTGCTGTAAAGGACCTTTCCATAGTTTTTCTTCTAAGTATAAAAGGGAGTTTTTCCAAAACTGTCTTGCTGTAAAGTCCCTTTCCGTAGTTTTCTTCTAAGTATAAAAGGGAGTTTTTCCAAAACTGTCTTGCTATAAAGGCCCTTTCCGTAGTTTTTCTTCTAAGTATAAAAGGGAGTTTTTCCAAAACTGTCTTGCTATAAAGGACCTTTCCATAGTTTTTCTTCTAAGTATAAAAGGGAGTTTTTCCAAAACTGTCTTGCTGTAAAGTCCCTTTCCGTAGTTTTCCTTCTAAGTATAAAAGGGAGTTTTTCCAAAACTGTCTTGCTGTAAAGTCCCTTTCCGTAGTTTTCTTCTAAGTATAAAAGGGAGTTTTTCCAAAACTGTCTTGCTATAAAGGCCCTTTCCGTAGTTTTTCTTCTAAGTATAAAAGGTAGTTTTTCCAAAACTGTCTTGCTGTAAAGGACCTTTCCATAGTTTTTCTTCTAAGTATAAAAGGGAGTTTTTCCAAAACTGTCTTGCTGTAAAGTCCCTTTCCGTAGTTTTCTTCTAAGTATAAAAGGGAGTTTTTCCAAAACTGTCTTGCTATAAAGGCCCTTTCCGTAGTTTTTCTTCTAAGTATAAAAGGTAGTTTTTCCAAAACTGTCTTGCTGTAAAGGACCTTTCCATAGTTTTTCTTCTAAGTATAAAAGGGAGTTTTTCCAAAACTGTCTTGCTGTAAAGTCCCTTTCCGTAGTTTTCCTTCTAAGTATAAAAGGGAGTTTTTCCAAAACTGTCTTGCTGTAAAGGCCCTTTCCGTAGTTTTCCTTCTAAGTATAAAAGGGAGTTTTTCCAAAACTGTCTTGCTATAAAGGCCCTTTCCGTAGTTTTTCTTCTAAGTATAAAAGGGAGTTTTTCCAAACCTGTCTTGCTGTAAAGGCCCTTTCCATAGTTTTTCTTCTAAGTATAAAAGGGAGTTTTTCCAAAACTGTCTTGCTGTAAAGTCCCTTTCCGTAGTTTTTCTTCTAAGTATAAAAGGGAGTTTTTCCAAAACTGTCTTGCTGTAAAGTCCCTTTCCGTAGTTTTCTTCTAAGTATAAAAGGGAGTTTTTCCAAAACTGTCTTGCTATAAAGGCCCTTTCCGTAGTTTTTCTTCTAAGTATAAAAGGTAGTTTTTTCCAAAACTGTCTTGCTGTAAAGGACCTTTCCATAGTTTTTCTTCTAAGTATAAAAGGGAGTTTTTCCAAAACTGTCTTGCTGTAAAGTCCCTTTCCGTAGTTTTCCTTCTAAGTATAAAAGGGAGTTTTTCCAAAACTGTCTTGCTGTAAAGGCCCTTTCCGTAGTTTTCTTCTAAGTATAAAAGGGAGTTTTTCCAAAACTGTCTTGCTATAAAGGCCCTTTCCGTAGTTTTTCTTCTAAGTATAAAAGGTAGTTTTTCCAAAACTGTCTTGCTGTAAAGGACCTTTCCATAGTTTTTCTTCTAAGTATAAAAGGGAGTTTTTCCAAAACTGTCTTGCTGTAAAGTCCCTTTCCGTAGTTTTCCTTCTAAGTATAAAAGGGAGTTTTTCCAAAACTGTCTTGCTGTAAAGGCCCTTTCCGTAGTTTTTCTTCGAAGTATAAAAACGAGTTTTTCCAAAACTGTCTTGCTATAAAGGCCCTTTCCGTAGTTTTCTCCTAATTATAAAAGGGAATTTTTTACAAAGTTTCTTTGCTGCAACGGTTCTCTTCGTAGGTTTTCATCTACGTATAAAGGAGAGTTTTATGCAAAAGCAGCACCATAGGTTTATAGACATATTTTGAACTAGATTTTGTAATATTTTCAGATTTTGTAAAGTGGCCACATAAACGAGACAAACAATAAGTCCTGTAAATATTCCAGCAAGATATGTCATTTTAAAGAGATATTCTGTTACAAAATAAAAACGCCGATCAGATTGTAAATGTTAAAAAATAAATTTCACTGGGGAATTTCACAGAAAATTCGCATACCCTCCTAAACTCGATCGTGTGCTAGGCTAAGATTTTACCGAATCAACTGAGAATTGAGATTTTGTAACGTAGGATTAAAATATAGACCCCACTTTGTTTACAAGTTAGTATAATTTTCCCATAAGCAATTGCTGTTCGCATAAGCAATTAAATGCAGTGCTTTGATGTCATCTTTGACATATGTTTATTATATTATTGAATAAGTTATCAGTAAAGAGCGGATTGTTTGCAAATGCTATATTTGTTTAATCTGGATATTTTTCTCACATTGCCTATATATGTATAGTCCATCATAAATTTCTGTAAAATTGAATGTTTGTAGTATTGTTTTCAGATCATTGTTATGTGTATGTGGTGAATGAGTAATGACAAAAAAGGAATTTCCATTTAAACAAAACATTTTGCACCCGCACCTTATCACAATTTAGAATCGCGTTTCGCAAAAGGAAATTCAACTTATTTAGGTTTGAGGAATTTTCAATAACCAATGCACTGAATATCCTTTGTCCGTCTCCCCCTGTAAGATCAACAAAGTCAAGGAGGTTCCCCCCACCCCCACCCTTGCACACAGGATTCAGCCTAACCTCCACTGGAAACCAAAGGATTAATTGATATTCCTTACCGAAAAGCGCTGATAAATAAATACTGACCTCTCCACAATGATATTTATTTACAAGTCACATAATTTAAACTGTAATACTCGATAGCTGAAACATTTCTTGAAATAGAAATAAATGCCAGTGATGCAACAAAGTGGTTGGTATCGGCAGTCATTGTAAAATGAAATTTTTTTAGGGCGCCTAGGAATAGCTCCATTCTTACGTTAACTAGACGGTAACCCGTCATTTTGATGTCATAATACTAATAATGACGTCATAATGGAAAAAGTATATGAAAGTTAAAAAATATCCCGAATTATCTAACAATATTGTATTTAATCCACACCTTGTAAAAGCAAACCCTTTCATTATTTTTTATTTATTTAGTTTTTTATGCGATTGTAGTAGTAGACTGTCATCCAGTTTTTTACAGCTCACTACGCGATATGAATACTTGAGCTGCTTGATTCAATTCACATTCAAGTTTGTTTACTTTCAGAATTCATCGCAAAAGTAAACAGATTTTTAAAAACTGTTAAATATACAGCTAAAAGCATCCAATTTTTTTTAGTTCTGAATGTTTTATAGAAAAATGAGCTGAACTAACGTGATTTGATGGAGAAGATATTAGTTTTTAGGTTGAAAAAATTCTAATCCACATCTGAAATTGAAATTAAGCCTAACCGGCTGTTTGTTTACTGAGGGCTTCAATTGAAAGATGAGTACAGCCCGGAAGTGTTATACAGAGACAACGGCTATTATATATATAATTGCAGCTTTTATCAATCGTTTTAAATGCTACTGGACATTGTCGAGTCAAGATGGGTCTGTTATAACTAATCTAAACTGATGCGATTGTTAGACCGCAAGGTCGTTGAACCGAACTAGGGTCGCCAAGCATAGGCTTGGCGCTCGCCGTGTAGGCGCTGTTTTTAGTAGTTGGCGTCTGTCTGCCGAGTTAGCTAGTTGGTCGGGACCTGAGCTTTTGCGAGACTCGGTTGCTCCCTTATTCTAAATTTTCTACTATGTTGTAATAGGTTTTTTAATAAAACCCTTATTGTTATTGTTAAATTCTACTATGTTCATTTCAATATACAGTCCGCTTCGACATCGATTATAGAAAGTTTCTCATAGACAGTTTCCTACTAGTTTGCACGACCACACATATACAGCGATTTTGTAATTTTTTAATTCATCTAATATTAGCCAAAATAAAAAGAGGTTTAAATAATATGTGATTCCATGGGTAGAAAATTTCAGGACCATTAACAGCTTTGTATATTGTCCAAAAAATTAAGAACTTTTAGGTATTTTTAAGGACCGTGTAAACCCTTACTAAATTTTTCTTATTTCATATATTCTGTTCCCAGATTACGTCATAAAATTTCACGGAGCTCATAACTAAACTATAGATTAACGACTAATTTCGGGAGCTTATAGAAGACTAGCTGAAAACCCGCACTTCGCTACGGAGTGCATTCAAATTAAATACAACGGTCAATGTATGCAATTAATGCCAAATATATATATATATATATATTTATAATAAATACAACGATCATTGTATACAGTTGATGTTATATATATATATATATATATATATTTATACTCCTATATATATTTATAAAAAAATAGTAAGGGATATTTATTTTTTTTGGGATAATATCCAATCGTCTGCTGCATTAGAAAGAGAAAAAAAAATAATTTTTTTTGTCTATTTAGTTGTTATGCACGTGACGATAAATTTATTTAAAGTACCATAAAAAGAAATCACGTGATCAGCATTTAATAAAATAAATTCTAAAATTTAATCTTTAAAAATTCACCAAAAATCAGAAAATCGAGGTAAAGATTCGAAAAAGATTTCATTTTAAAGAAATTTTTATGATCTTTCTCGTGATATAAATTTTATAACCCTCAAATTATTATTTTGAATGCAAATTTAAAACAATTTACTAAAACAGCTTAAAAATTAAATTTAAAAAAATCTAAGAAGAATTTTTCTAAAATCTTTTTATAGTGCACCCCTACACCATAAGAAGAATCGCCATGCAAAATTTCAGCCGTTTAGGTCCAGCGATTTGGTCTGTGTGTTGTATGTCAGTGAGTCAGTTACGGAACTGTTTTATATATATAGATGTTAGTATTAATAACCGAATGTATAGAGTGCTTTTCTTCGTAACTACACCAATCCCGCTATAAGCATGGGCGTTTTTTAACCGTTCAGTGTCGAATATAAAGAGCTCGACAGTTTAATCTTTGGGCTGTAAACTATCTGCATAGCGTTCAAAATCAAACCTAACATTAATTGACCAAACGAATAAAGCAGTACAAAAATAATCCAGCTCACCTTAACGCTACATGAACGTTTAGATCTCCACACAACCTTTTCCTGTTCAGACATGAACGGACATGTCCAAA
>OU015498.1:19447963-19456482 GCA_907164885.2 Dolomedes plantarius
CCCACTTTTGTTACTTTTCTCAGAATCGGGTTGTAATTTATGGAAAAATGATTTGGTTGATAAATCAATAGCACCGACCAAATTCCTTCGAATGCATATTTTTTCGCACCGCGAAAAATAAAATTATTAACATTTTTCCATACTTAACTACCTTTGCAGTATGAAGATGCATTTCAAGTGCTTAGCTATAAATTTTCTAACCTGAATGCATGTAACTCTCTTCTCTCTATATGCTATGTATGTTAAAAATATATAAAAGAATATGTACTTTAAGAAAGTATATATTCAAGAAAGTATATATACAAGTTACTTTACGAAAAATATATGACAGAAAATATGTAACATAACATCAAGTAACTTTAAAAAGTTTTGTTTCGCCAGGACTTTTAAACAATATTCTAACTTTCTTCTTGTGACATGCAAACAATATTCTCAACTAACTTTTTGAGATCTAACTTTTTGAGAATTTTAAATTTCATCCTTTTAGAACTTAACAACATAGTAGAAAAAATTTAGTGAATATTCAGAGAAAGGTTAGAGAATGTTACATAAAAGCCACGGAAAAAGAAAAATTCCAGAAGGATTTTCAGTTTCACTACAGTTTTGTCTTCAATGTATTGTACGGGGCTGACACACTAGTATAGCTTATTTTCAATCAAAGTGCTCGCACTAAATTGAAACTAAGTATGTTTAGATTCTTCTCCAAAGAATTATCCTTTGTTCACTACTTATATGCGCTATTGTTGCCATGAAGATCCCCGAAATTCTCGGAAGACAACGACACGCAGGGAAAAGGGGTTCATGAAATTCTGAGAAAATGACGGGACTGGAATGGGAGTTGACGAAATTCTCAGAAGATAATGATATCCAGAAATTACTTGTTAAAGTGTCTGGAACACGATCGGAGTTTAATGGGGTGAGGTTTTCCCTTCACATCACTTGACAATTTGACACCAAACTCGGCGCTTTTTTTCCAATGTTTAATATTAATCTGTGCTGTGTAGAGCTCGTTTATGATTTTATATGGAACACATATTGGATGGTTCATATTTACTGTATACTTTATATATGTAATAGTTAGCAATATAACATTAGTACTTTTTCTGTTGCTAAGGATTTTTTTTTATCAAAGCAATATCATTTAGACCTGCCCTAAACTGTATATTATATGACAATATATATATATATATATATATATATATATATATATATATACATACAGAGGCTGTTCGCACATTTTTTAGACGAATTTGGTAAGCGGTAATAAAAAATTGTTTACTGCAAAAGAAATAATTGCAATTGTACTAAGTTTTTAAAAGTCAATATTATCGTCTGCGGTTGGAAAGTTTTGTTTTTATTGAAAATGGCGTTTTTAACAAAGCAGTGGTTCGAAGGCTACATTTATGCTCTTTCCGAAGAGAAATATGCATACTCCGTTATCCAAAAACGATGTGAGAGTCATGGGTTTGAGATATCTAAAGCGTCGATAGGTAATATCGTCAACAAGAAAGGAAACAAACGTCAAATTGGAGCCTCAAGTGGGACAAAAATTCCAAACAAGTATCCAAGGAAAAAACGGACATCTTCGACTATTGCAAAGGTGCGTTGTTCAATGTTAAAAGAAAATCCCCCTAGTCAAAGGGCAGTTGCAAAATCATTAAAATGCTCGGTGTCCACTGTAATCAATATGATAAACGTTGATTTAAATCTTAAGAAAGCGAAAAAACGCAATGTGCATCGACTTCTTCCAAATCATATCGCTGAACGCAGGACACGCTGCAGAATTCTCTATGAGAAACACTTATTCAAAGAAAAATGGAAAACAATTGTCACAATAGATGAATCATGGGTGTATTTAACTGATTGCAACAAAAAAAAGAGCCATTTATTATCATAAAAGGGGAGAAAAAAATGTAAGTACGTGGTTCAAAGAATCGAAAGAGAGTTTTTCTAAGGGATTCATGATTGTTGCTGGTTTTTCTTATTATGGGAAGTTAAAAATAAAGAGAGTGGAAAAAAATGTCAAGATTAACTCCAAATACTATCTGGAACATATTTTATCGCCAATTTGTCTGAATGAAATACCATCGCTTTACCCACAGTGCCATCAATCTGTGAGACTCCATCAGGACAAAGCTAGCAGTCACACATCAAAATCCACTGTAAATTTCCTAAACGAAATGGAACAAAAAGCTGGTATCAAGGCCATACCCTTCACTGATATCCCTACTAAATCTCCCGATGTATCACCTATGGATTTTCGTGCTTTCGGACTTTTAAAATCTGCATTATCCAAACGTCGTCCCAAAACCCTTACAGGACTCTGGAAAGCTGTTCAGGAGGAATGGGATGGAATACCTCTTCTGACACTTCAAAAGGCATTATTATCCTGGAAACTGCGGTGTCGAAAGATAGTTAAGAATAAGGTATGTCAAATAGAACATTTAAAACACAAGAATTTTATGTAATTTAGTTTTGTGAATACAATATACATCGTCTAAAAAATGTGTGAACAGCCTCTGTATATATATATATATATATATATATATATATATACAGTGGAATCTCGATATATCGTTTTTTAAGGGACCGATTGAAATGAACGATAAATGCTGTAAAACTATAGATGCGGAAACATAACAAAGCAATATGATCGTTGGGACTGGATAAAATGAACGACACATACGGAAAGGCGATGCATCCGAAAACGACCGATCGAGATTCCACTGTATGTATATATATATATATATATATATATATATATTGTAAAAGGAAAAGAACGCGATTAAATATGAAAATAAGATATATTACAACTCAGAATAACGAAAATCATAACATACGGGAAGCTTGTGGATAATAAATACGCAATGAACACTCCTTTAACCGCGAAATTTCATCCTCAGGCGGAGGCACATTGGTGTGATTGTCGCAATGAACTATTGAAGCTTGATGACGAACTATTAACTAGTTTGGAACATACAGCCACCATTATTGTGATGTTGAAGATGTTTTCATTCCGTATTACAACCATGTTGCTCTGTTTCCTCCTCAGTTTGAAGTACAACTTGTTATTTGTTTTTTTCACAGGAGAAACATTTTGTAATGCTACAAGTTACAAAAGGCACGCAGTAGATTTTAAAGTCCGAAATAAAGGAAAACCTGTGCCCAAGCCTTCGAACGGAGATGGGAATAAACGTTCACGTGATTTTCTATGAAATATATTTAAAGATAGACAAGTAAGGCTAATCGATGAGATGAAAAACAATTTTTGTTGACGCGGTGTTTCTTTTCAGACTTATAACGGAAGACTGAAGTGTTGTGACACGCATACAAATGTCACTCTAATTACGGCACGTGCTATCGATTTACAAGACTGCGGGCGGAATATTCTCTAGACGGTGTCACAGTGAGTGAAGTTCCGAGTTTGGCTGACTTCTCCATAAAAAAACGCCATAAATCATCCCCGAATGTGAATGACAAATAGCCAAAAAAATTACCAAGAGCCATGCATGCAAAAAAAAAGAGGGGTAAAAAAAAGAGGTGGAATTTAAATGTGTTCGCAAGAATTTAAAAAAAATTACTTTTGGTGTAATTATTTAAATGTTTTCGTTTTAAGCATCTGAATACTTAATAACACTCCTGCTGTAAGCCAATTGATGGCCGAATGGCTAGGGCGCTGGCATTCGGTTCAGATTCTGTGGGTTCGAGTCCCACTGTTGGCATGGATGTTTGTAGCCGTTCGGGATCTGCTTTAAACTGTAGGTCCCGGTCTAATTAGTCCCCCTGGAGCAAAAAGTGGCGCTCCAATCCAACCAAACCACTCTGCTGTAAAGTTCTGTGCAACGGTTACGTAGTATGCGTGGACTGAAAAATATAATTGGCACATCTATATATTATATATATATATATATATATATATATATATATATATATAACAGAGTGATCCTAATACACTCAGTTGATTTTGTCATTTAATTCATTTGTCCATCTGTAAATGCTCTAAGTACGTAGAAGCTTTACGAATTTTAACATGTAGCGTCTAATATGATTACATAGAACCGCCGTTCCTAGTAGTATTGGTAATAACTGAAATATCGAGGTAAAAAAAATAAGTCATCCTACTCAACCATTATTTACTTTGCAGTGTCAGAAAAACTGGTATTCACAAACTACAAATAAATACAAGATAAAAGAACGTTTTATATACCATGTTTTTAAATTTTCTGTTGAATCATATAAACTTGACGATTCTATGTATTAATAAATACTTTTTTAAAATTTTTTTGATGAATTATCCCATCAACTTGAAAGAAAATGAAGTTAATTGGAAGTTAACTTGCGTTTAACTTTTCGTTCCCGTCCCGGCGGATAGATGGCTGCACCAGTCTACAAAACAAAATTAACTGAAAATAACTGAAAATGAATTTAATTCTGCTTAAAGAGGGCTAAAAGTATAAAAAAAATGCATTGCCATCGTGTTCTGGGCTATTCTAAAAGTTTCAAATGTCTAGCTAGTCGGGAAGTTAGTTAAAAATCGATTGCAAGATTTGTAAGGGACAAACACACAAACAAGCAAGAAAGCAAGTTAATAAAAACATGGTAAAAATACGAAAGAACGTGTTTTTTTCTAGTATCTCTCTGCCTTGGTACCGCAGGGCAGTGCCTTGTATTGGTTCATGACGATTGGTTGAGAGCTCTGTTGTTATTCTTTGCTACACGAGGGCTAATCAGACCGGGACCTACTGCTTAAGGTGGTTACGAACGGCTCAAACATCCACGCTAACAGTGGGACTCGAACCCACAGACTCTGTTACCGAAAGTCAGTCCATTGCATGGGATGGTTCGTTAGTTGAGAGCGCTATGGTCATTTTTTGCTACACGAGGGCTAATTAGACCGGGACCCAGGGCCTTTTAATCGTATGGGCAAATCGGGACTTTGCCATGGCCCCCTGATGCTAGGGGGCCCCAAAACCCCCTTGGTGTATGCACCTAGTACTTCTAATAGTATGTATAGCCCATGGATAGTTCTTATTTTTATAAATGTTCGTAAGGGGGGGCCCCCAAATAGCATCTGCCCAGGGGCCCCCAGCGTTCATAATCGGGCCCTGCCGGGACCTACTGCTTAAAGCCGATTCCGAACGGCTACAAACATCCATACCAGTATAGGAACTCGAACTCACAGATTCTGGTACCGACTGCCAGGGCCCCAGCCATTTGGCCATCACCCGGGCCCCTTGCATTGGAGAACGGGTGATCCGTCCATTGTTAATAGTATAGTTATTACGGTCTTTCAACTATTTCCAAAGAGATTATTTAAACTATCAGTAGTATACCTATATGAAGTGGTGTTTTTAGAGACAAATAGTTCCAGTTGAACAATATTTCTATATAACTCAACAAGCCCAACCAAAAGTTACAGGGTTCTCCCTTTTTTAAGAATTTTTGAGATTATAAACTTTGGTGATGCTTTGGGGCCACGAACTATCATGTGAATATTTTTACCATGTTTTTATTAACTCCCTTTCTTGTTTGTTTGTGTGTGTGTTTGTCCGTTACAAATCTTGCAATCGATATTTAACTAACTTCCCGACCAGCTAGACATTTGAAACTTTTAGAATAGCTCAGAACACGATGACAATGCATTATATTAAATCCTTTTAGCCATCTTTAATCAGGATTTAATTCATTTTCAGTTAATTTTGCTTTGTAGCCTGGTGCAGCCATCTATCGACCGGGACGGGAACGAAAAGTTAAACGCAAGTTAACTTCCAATTAACTTCATTTTCTTTCAAGTTAATGGGATAATTCATCAAAAAAATTTTAAAAAAGTATGTATTAATACATAGAATTGTCAAATTCATATGATTCAACAGAAAATTTAAAAACATGGTATATAAAACGTTTTTTATCTTGTAATTATTTTCTATGAAAAGATACCTTGGTATCCGTAGGCTGCTTGACTTCAGCGTGCTTTATTTTCCGGCATCTCAGAACTTTCTGTACCCTAAAACTTTAAAGTAGCCTGGCATACAATGCGATATGTTTGCTTTTTTAAAAAGATAATTCTGTAAAAATTTGCACTGACACAGGAGTGATAGAGGGAGTGCAATAGAATATGAGGGATAGAGAATCCGGTAGAGATGGGTATAAATTGCCCCCATAAATCCAGACATGGGATATTTCAAATATTACAAAGGTATAGAAAAATGATCAAAAGTGCAGATCATCTATATATATAAAACAGTTCCGTAACTGACTCACTGACATACAACGCACAGACCAAACCGCTTGACCTAAAGAGCTGAAATTTTGTATGGCGATTCTTCTTATGGTGTAGGAGTGCACTAAGAAACATTTTTGAAAATTTCTGTTTAGATTTTTTAAAATTAAATTTTTAAGCTGATTTTGTAACTTTTTTTAAGTTTGCTTTTAAAATAATAATTTGAGGGTTAAAAAATTTATATCCCGAGAAAAATCATAAAAAATCCTTTAAAATGAAATCTTTTTCGAACCTTTACCTCGATTTTCCGATTTTTGGTGAATTTTTAAAGATTCATTTTTATAATTTAATTTATTAAACGCTGATCACGTGATTTCTTTTTCTGGTACTTTAAATAAATTTATCGTCACGTGCATAACAACTAAATAAACAAAAAAAATATTTTTTTTCTTTCTAATGCAGCAGACGATTGGATATTATCCAAAAAAATTAAATATCCCTTACGATTTATATATATATATATATATATATATATATGTGGATAGATATATTTATTTTACATCAATTGTATACATTGATCGTCGCATTTATCATAAATATATATATATATTTATTTTTTTGGCATTAATAGCATACATTGACCGTTGTATTTTATTTGATTGTACTCCGTAGCGAAGCGCGGGTTTTCAGCTAGTTGTACTATACAGACGTTTCATTCGATGATGATAGGTTTATATCGCACCCATAAATCAAGAAACGGGATGCTCCAAATATTGCAATGATATAGAAAAAAGATCAAAGATTTTTTTTTTTTTTAGGTGCAATATAAACCCATCTCCATGTTTCACCCGGGTGGAGATGGGTTTATATTGCAACTTAAAAATCCAGGCACAGGAGGCTTCAAATATTACGAAGATATGGAAAACAACCCTGTCTTTGGGTAACAGTCTGACAGTCCAGTCTTGATTTCGCAAGATAAACGACAATATTCCATTACAACAAATTTAACATATGTCTAATAAACAGCTTAACAACATTTACTGTTGTTAAGGGGACAAGCGACCATCAAATTCGAATTTTTCAATTTACAATATTTTACTCGATATACAAAATGAGAATAATTAATTTTCTTTTTTACTACATTGAAAACCCTTAAGGGGATAGTGGACCTTCAAACCTAACTTTTTTTGTTTTGAATGGATTTGCTTGAAATTTGAATACGTGATTAGCACGATAAATATGTACAAGTGGTTAAAATTTAAAGATGAAATACTAATAATTTATGAATTATGAATTATTAATTATATAAAAAATTGGCCTCATTAAAAATGTTCCATGCGCATTTCTTTTGTATATAATACGGTCATTTTTATTTACAGGATACCTTATAGAACTAACAATGAAACTTACTGCTTATTTTAAGCATTCATTAAAAATATAAAGAGAAAAAAATAATAATAGTGAAAACACCCTTTTTACTACGCAAAATACCTGTAAATTATCTTTTCAAGTACAAAATTTAGAAATTCTGAGCTACGAAGCATAATTTTTTTCAATAAGATTTATTTGATGTACAGTTAAGTATATAAAACTTAAATTTCAAAGCAATACGATAATTAGAAATGCGCCCGGAGCAGTTTGAATATTTGTATGACATTAAAATTTTTATTTTGAGAAAAACACATTTAAAGTTATTGCTATTAGTAACCACATAATTTTTAAACTAAATACAAATGCCTATAACTAGGAAAGTAATCGCAGAAATTAAAAATTCTTTTTGCAACACATTCCTACTCGTCCGTAGTTTTACGATTCAATAAAATAAAAAAATCGAATTTTTGGACAAATTTCACAATTTTGAAAGTCCACTGTCCCCTTAAAATTCAAAATAAGGAATTTTTGGCAGAATGATGCCTGATTTAAAAAAAAATTTCAAAAATGCTAACGTTTTTCAAAATGCCCTATGCGCATTCTATATTAATTAAAATCCTTAAATTTTGTATTATACGTTTACCACGTGTATATAAATATAAATTTGCATGTTTTTTGTATGAATCTAAGAGTCTTAAATATTTTTTTCCGTTCTGCCTGCTATTTTTATGTTTTTTTAAATGTTTTTACTTTATTTTATGGTCTATAAATTAGAAAAATATTTGTGATTTCAAAGAATTATGCACAGTTTTGTGACAAACACTTCAATTAACAATTCTGAGAAATTTGGAAGATATCAGCGGAAAATGAATACGCATGGAAAGTTCTAGAATTTTTGAAGAATTTTTTGATAAACAGTCTTATCCTC
>OU015498.1:19456982-19479482 GCA_907164885.2 Dolomedes plantarius
ATATATATATATATATATATATATATATATAATATATTATTTTTTCCTGGGCCCGTATTCTTGGGATACATGCTATCCCACCCCGTAAGGAAAATGTTAATGTGATCGATGCAAAAAGTGCAAAACCTAGTTAAATATCGTGAGGTAGCTAAAATTTACATGCGTGACAAAATTTAAACATCAGAACTAACTAAAAGAAAAATATAGTTTTAAACGTAACTATTATCAGTGTCTTACGATGTCATAAAAGGGACACTGGGCAGAAGCTGTACATACACAAAACGATGCATTACTTTAAATCGATGTAAACACTAAATAAATTTACCCAAAGGCTCTCTAGCAACTGGAGTCAATAGTATGAAAGTGAATGGAAACAACTAAAGTTGTATTAACATGCAGGATAACATTGTTTTTTCTGAAATGTATTGCTTCTTTGAGTTAATATTTATTTCAGAGGATGTTATCTTTTGTGATTGCTTTCAAATCGAAAGCTTATTATTAAAACTGTTTCTTGAACTTGCTAAATTAATTGGTGTGGCCAAGGTCCGGTTGTTTGGAAACGCGAGCTAGAACTGAGTATGACCAACCAGTATTTATTGTTATATGGCACGAGTATACAAATAAAAGATGGATGAACAAAAATATCTGAAATAACCTCCTAGATGAGAAAAAATTCCTTACCGGACCCCACGTTAGAAAAAATAAATTGGCATTGACTCGAAATCTCTTACTCCTACATTAATTCCTACACTTAGTTTTGAACTATATAGAGAAAATAGCTGACTTCTACCCAGACTTGGGTGTATATAATTTGAAGTGGCACTCTAAATGAATTTGATACAAACACAGTTTATACATGAAACAATGTTAATTGAGTATTCTTGCACAGGTAGGCTTTGCTTTTAACAACAAGATTCATACGTACTACTTGTACAGATATATAAATACAGCTTTCAAGAAAAATATATTTTTCAGTACTCACGAACAGTAAGTCAATCAGCAATTCTGCCACGTAAACTTTGGGCCCCCTAAGCACTAGCGCAGGATAGCACTCGAGCTGCATACCCTCGTAGCTCCCTCCCGCTTATCTATCAACTTTAACAACCTTTCTTCAACCTTAACAACCTTTTTCAACCCTAATAGCCTTTTTTATTAATGACGCTGCATGGTATTTATACTAAACGCGTATGCCGAAATTAGCATATCTCAAGCAGCTTCTTTAATTCATTCACTCAAAAGTTCGATTTTTGTGAATCGAATCTTGTGTATACCTTACAACTATCTAATTAAATTTTTCTGCAAGCGTAAGGGCCTGTTCACATAGGAGTCCGTTGCGTTGCGTTAAGGAAAAGATGACGTTGAGACGAAAATAAACCAATCATATGCCTCCAAACGATTACTAATGAAATTTTTAACGCCTATGATTGGTTTATTTTCGTCTCAACGTCATCTTTTCCTTAACGCGACGCAACGGACTCCTATGTGAACAGGCCCTAATTCTTCTCTCTCAGCTTGTTGAATCCGTCGGTATTGTCAGCTGACCAAGGGCCTGTCCACATAAAATCCGCCAGCGTTCCTGGTATTGACATATTTTAAACCAATCACAGGCCTTTGCAATTTCGATGCTAATCGTTTGGAGGTTTGTAATTGGTTAAATGTATTTCAATACGGGTAACGCTGACGCTGACAGATTCTAAGGGCCTTTTCACATAGGAGTCCGTTGCGTTGCGTTAAGGAAAAGATGACGTTGAGACGAAAATAAACCAATCATAGGCGTTAAAAATTTCATTGCTAATCGTTTGGAGGCATATGATTGGTTTATTTTCGTCTCAACGTCATCTTTTCCTTAACGCAACGCAACAGACTCCTATGTGAACAGGCCCTTAGGGAAAAGGCCCTTAGTCAACTTAGGAAATGAGATATTTGTGGAAGGCCTATGTCATACTTTCTTATCTGCATCACGTTCATATCGTCCTTTCACATCCCGATAGAGAGGTTTCAAAGGTCTACGAACACATCATTATGAGAAAAGAGACAGTAGGAAAACGCACTTGGAAACCACTTAGAGACAAATCCATCTTATTCGAGTTAATGAAAAAAAAAATATAAAGCACACGCTTAACTGGAATCAAAAATGTGCCGCCGCAATGTTCAGAAGTTAACTTCCCGGCAGCACTTACCGCTTTGAGCACTTTCGCGCTCATCTGATTGATTACTTCCTAGTCCCGTTTCAGCAACGACGCGTATAATTGCCTCTGTCCTACGATCGATGACGAAAGTTTTTGAAAGTTTAAACACCCCCGCCAAACATAATCTAATATTCACCGAGCGTATTCTGGTAGATAAGTAGTGTCCTGCTGCTTTAAAAGAGTAACAAGGAATCCAAGTCCCTCTTAAATGTTTAACCGCATAGATCATCCCACAGAAATTGTTTAATATGGTCGTTACAAGGCTCAAGTTCTTCAAAATTCATGAATTATAAAATTATGTTTTCATTAATTTTCTTTCCAATCTATGTACAATATCTACTATGTACAATATCTACCATTTCTGCAATCTATATTTGAGCTATATTAGACAGACACATTGGGTCTATTTATATAATATTTCAAGTACCTACGGCTGTTAACTAGGGATCTCCTGTAAAGGATTGAAAATTCCACATAGAACTGTAAAGTCCTCATACTGTAAAAACTGTAGGAGGTCTTTACAAGTATCTGCAGTTCCCATAAACTGTAAAGACTCTAGAGATCCTAAGATTGCAAAGTCCCCATATTTACAGATTCCTACTAAATTATTCTTTGTAAATTAAAAAGTAGGATAAACAGGAGTCTGAGATTTAATATAGCTAGTATTAGGGAGCGTATTAACCCATTTTCAATTTGGAGATATCCCCATTTTGGGATCTTCAACAGGAAGTGAAGATCATTAGCGAGTTTGCGCGGGAAGCTAGGACATGGGGTCGCTTTTGAAACGGCAAAACGTAAAAGAAAGAAAACGGCGATTAAACGCCACATGCTGTGGCCATGACCTGATTTGGCGATGAGATACAGCGCCAACCGGTTTTAGACCGACACCACGGTCGAGCTACAAAATTCAGATGAATCAGTAGACATGGATGGTCAACCGGTGTCATTACGATTTCTTTCCTTCTTCTCTCTCCCCATCATTGTAAATAGGTTTAAGGAGCTATGACTCTATAAAATTTCTAATTAGTATATGTTATAACTAGCTGAATACCCGTGCTGAGCTACGGAGTACATTCAAATTAAATACAACGGTCAATGCATGCAATTAATGCCAATATATATATATATATATATATTTATAAAAAAAATCGTAACGGATATTTTTATAGACAAAATAACGTAGAAGAAAATATTCAAATTAAAACTAATAGAACATACTAAAGAATATAGTACAGTAAATATAGTACAGTTTGAGGAACGTTTCTTTTACTGTATTTTAATATTTTTTTGGATGATGTCCAATCGTCTGCCGCATTAGCAAGGAATTTTTTTTGTCTATTTCGTTGTTATGCACGTAAGGCAAAATTAGTTTAAAGTATCACAAAAAAAAAGAAACTACGAGATCAGCATTTAATAAATTAAATTCTAAAAATTAATCTTTAAAAATTCACCAAAAATCAGAAAATGGAGGTAAAGATTCGAAAATATTTCATTTTAAAGGAATTTTTAGGATCTTTCTCGTGATATAAATTTTATAACGATCAGATTATTATTTTAAATGCAAACTTAAAAAAAAAGTTACTAAAACAGCTTAAAAATTTAATTTTAAAAAATCTAAGAAGAATTTTTCAAAAATCTTTCTTAGTGCACCCCTACACTATAAGAAGAATCGCCGTGCATAATTTCAGGCCCTTAGGTCCAGAGGTTTGGTCTGTGCGTTATATGTCAGTCAGTCAGTTACGGAACTGTTTTATATATATAGATTAATATGTTTTAATTGTGTATTAATCATTTAACCAAGACCTATTGATTTTAATAGAATTTTGTATTTAATTGTGCCCTATGCTTCTTCTGCATTATTTAGCCAATGACGCGGATCCAAACCAGGGTTAACATTCACTATACGATATTCTAAGTCTGGTATTAATGATGATTATTTATAAGATAAAAGCAGCGTTGCATCGCTAGTAAAACAGGGAATGACATTTAAATAAGAGAAATCACCCATAATCTTAGAACAAAGTTTATTGAAAAACTAGACTGTAGGATCAATTCCGGATAGAAAGCAACATTATAGTATCCTAATTAGATAGTAAATGAACTTAATAAGTACAGTAAGAAATAATCCTAATCTTAGAACAAAGTTTATTGAAAAACTAGATTATAGGATCAATTGTGGATAGAAAGCAACATTATGGTATCCTAATTAGATAGTAAATGAACTTAATAAGTACAGTAAGAAATAATCCTAATCTTAGAACAAAGTTTATTGAAAAACTAGATTATAGGATCAATTGTGGATAGAAAGCAACATTATGGTATCTTAATTAGATAGTAAATGAACTTAATAAGTACAGTAAGAAATAATCCTAATCTTAGAACAAAGTTTATTGAAAAACTAGACTGTAGGATCAATTCCGGATAGAAAGCAACATTATAGTATCCTAATTAGATAGTAAATGAACTTAATAAGTACAGTAAGAAATAATCCTAATCTTAGAACAAAGTTTATTGAAAAACTAGACTGTAGGATCAATTCCGGATAGAAAGCAACATTATAGTATCCTAATTAGATAGTAAATGAACTTAATAAGTACAGTAAGAAATAATCCTAATCTTAGAACAAAGTTTATTGAAAAACTAGATTATAGGATCAATTGTGGATAGAAAGCAACATTATGGTATCCTAATTAGATAGTAAATGAACTTAATAAGTACAGTAAGAAATAATCCTAATCTTAGAACAAAGTTTATTGAAAAACTAGATTATAGGATCAATTGTGGATAGAAAGCAACATTATGGTATCCTAATTAGATAGTAAATGAACTTAATAAGTACAGTAAGAAATAATCCTAATCTCAGAACAAAGTTTATTGAAAAACTAGATTATAGGATCAATTGTGGATAGAAAGCAACATTATGGTATCCTAATTAGATAGTAAATGAACTTAATAAGTACAGTAAGAAATAATCCTAATCTTAGAACAAAGTTTATTGAAAAACTAGATTATAGGATCAATTGTGGATAGAAAGCAACATTATAGTATCCTAATTAGATAGTAAATGAACTTAATAAGTACAGTAAGAAATAATCCTAATCTTAGAACAAAGTTTATTGAAAAACTAGATTATAGGATCAATTGTGGATAGAAAGCAACATTATGGTATCTTAATTAGATAGTAAATGAACTTAATAAGTACAGTAAGAAATAATCCTAATCTTAGAACAAAGTTTATTGAAAAACTAGACTGTAGGATCAATTCCGGATAGAAAGCAACATTATAGTATCCTAATTAGATAGTAAATGAACTTAATAAGTACAGTAAGAAATAATCCTAATCTTAGAACAAAGTTTATTGAAAAACTAGACTGTAGGATCAATTCCGGATAGAAAGCAACATTATAGTATCCTAATTAGATAGTAAATGAACTTAATAAGTACAGTAAGAAATAATCCTAATCTTAGAACAAAGTTTATTGAAAAACTAGATTATAGGATCAATTGTGGATAGAAAGCAACATTATGGTATCCTAATTAGATAGTAAATGAACTTAATAAGTACAGTAAGAAATAATCCTAATCTTAGAACAAAGTTTATTGAAAAACTAGATTATAGGATCAATTGTGGATAGAAAGCAACATTATGGTATCCTAATTAGATAGTAAATGAACTTAATAAGTACAGTAAGAAATAATCCTAATCTTAGAACAAAGTTTATTGAAAAACTAGATTATAGGATCAATTGTGGATAGAAAGCAACATTATAGTATCCTAATTAGATAGTAAATGAACTTAATAAGTACAGTAAGAAATAATCCTAATCTTAGAACAAAGTTTATTGAAAAACTAGATTATAGGATCAATTGTGGATAGAAAGCAACATTATAGTATCCTAATTAGATAGTAAATGAACTTAATAAGTACAGTAAGAAATAATCGTAATCTTAGACCAAAATTTATTGAAAAACTAGATTATAGGATCAATTGTAGATAGAGAGCAACATTTTAGTATCCTAATTTGATAATAAATGAACCTGATAAATAAGGAAGAAATAATCCTTCCCATAGCTTCCCGTTTTACACACCATAGATAATTTGATAAAACTTCCTTGTGCGACAAAATGCGAGCATTACCCAGCAGAAAATATGGCGAAATATTTGTAAACCCACACCACCCTTCGATTTGCTCATTTGCTCGAAGAAATATAACCAGCGAATGAATCAAATCGTAGAACTGATTCGCCTGTGCACAGCAGAATGTTTTTGATGAAAAAAAAAAAATACATATTTTAGTATATTTTACGACTGTAACTCAAAACTTATCTGCAGTCCTCACATCACAATCACTGACCAGAAAAATATCCCGAATATATGCCATTTCTAAGGCAGTTTTGGCCCTTAGCCAAGTGCTATCGCGGTGAATCCAGCGAATGTCCCATTACGGAAATATATGGAGAATATGTGAGAAGTCTCATTTTGTGTGAAGGAACACGACTGAAAAATCCAACTTTTTGAATCTATTTTTAGGTTTGCCAGCAATGGGGCTTTTATTTTTCGAGAGCAATTTTTTTTTTTTACACTTGTCCGATGGATAACAAATATTTCTTCCATTAGTATCCTAAGAAAGTTAAATACCAAGAGAAAAGGTAAATATAGGATTTTCACAGATTTTCTTGTTTTATATAAGAGTGGTTATTCTTCAAACTAAAACAGTATTTCAGTAAATCGAAAAGCTTTCCACTCGGCAATATGATACATTGAATGTACAATAGAACAAGAACTTTAGTAATGAAGATTTGATTATTTATTATAAAACTTCAGTCACTTCAAAGTTTATTCAAGCTGTTGAAAGGTTTAGAGGGTTCAGTTAAAGTACTACGTACATTTAAATGTTCCTTCTAAATATTTTTATTCAAGTATTTTACATGGCATCTGTAATGTAAGCATTTACTTAGTACCAAACAAATTTGAATAGCACCCTCGTTAAAATTATTCTACCACCAGCTGAATACAGGTGCTTCGCTACGGAATACATGAGTGCCATGAATTATGCAATTGGGTTAAATTTAATTTAAATTAACTTTAGCAGTAAAGTGTTGTCATTCCTCAGAGGATTTCTCCATATAACTTAATGGCAGTGATCCGTTATTAAATACGGGTTGTTAAGACTTCAAACTCCGTCGGTAGCTGTTTGTCCCTAAAACGGGGATTTTGGTTTTTACTTCCCTATCGGAGGGAAATACTGCATGTGTCAAAAAGAAACTATTGTATCCTTGAAGAGTCGAATTGCGCGGCACTTCGCATCATGTAATGGCTTGACTCAGTCGAGTTGAATCCTGGACGGCATGACGGCAAAGCCGTTAAAGCTGCTATGTACTAACCCCATTGGATTCGCTCACCTCAGTGTTAACCTATGGAGAAAATTTGTCCACGGATTGCCGACTTGGATTCAAAGATTTTTTTAAAAAAAATTGTACTCCGACATAGAGAAAGAAATTTTACATTTGTCTACATTTTTCGTTTTTTTTAATGCAATTAATATTTTAAAATTTAAATTATTCGGGGAAAAATCTGGTATAGTGTGTTTTAAACGCTCATCAATTCCTTCGGTGGACGAAATTTATAAAATGAATCCTGTAGCGCTTTGCAGAAAAGTTCAGGCTATCTGACAATACCAATTTTATTTCATTATCAGCATTATGTACCTGTAAATAGTCGACTAAAATATATTTTAAATAAAAAATTTGGGGGCAGCGCTTAACCCCCCCCCCCTATAGAGAAAGAGCCATTACAATCCCTCAAAATGTCAATCCTAAGGGGGGTAGAATTCTGGAACTGTCAACTGGACTCCTCCCACCACAAGAGTCTGCAAGAAGGGGAAAATGGAAATACGATTTTTTCCTTAGTACATAGCTGCTTTAATGACCATTGTAACGAAAATATTGAAATTGTGTTGTGATTGTGCTGTTTGTGAATAAATGTCGTGTTTTGTAAAAGAAATGTAGTCGCTTAATTTTAATTTACGAAACACGGGTTTTAGATTTTTTTTTTAGTTTGGTCATTTAATACATTTTTATAACCCATTAAAAAGACTGCCTATAAAAAAAAAAAACACCTTCTTAGCGAGCACCTAGGGCCTTGGGGACACCACGCAAAATATCCTTTTCCTTGGACTTCGGTTCCAGATATACAGTCAGTCAAGGACCGAGTGGTATTTGGCTTTTAAAACGATAAAACGTAATACATTTCAACGTATTAGTAAAGAATTCAAAAGAAGGATAGAGTTAGTATTTTCAAAAAAAATCCTAACTCTATCCATTTCAAGCTACTTTTCATGAAACTCGGTATGTTGTCTACGTCTCCTGAATTGTGCTTTCATTTAAAATTAGCCCCGTTGAGATATGACATTAAAAACGGGTATTAGAATTTTGGCGTTTAAACCCCTTTCAACCCCTTAAAAGGTAAGTTTATAAAAAAAGGTTTTTTGTGAGCACTTAGGTTCAAAGAGGAACAATCATACAAATTTTCAACTTTCTGTGAATTAAGGTTCCAGAGATACAATGATCAGTCAATTGAATTACATTTGGCTTTCATATATACGTATATGTATGTATATAAAACAGTTCCGTAACTGACTGACATACAACGCACAGACCAAACCGCTGGACCTAAAGGGCTGACATTTTGCATGGCGATTCTTCTTAAAGTTGTAGGGGTGCACTAAGAAAGATTTTTGAAAAATTCTTCTTAGATTTTTTAAAATTAAATTTTTAAGCTGTTTTAGTAAGTTCTTTTTAAGTTTGCATTTAAAATAATAACTTGAGGGTTATAAAATTTATATCACGAGAAAGATCCTAAAAATTCCTTTAAAATGAAATCTTTTTGGAATCTTTACCTCCATTTCCTGATTTTTGGAGAATTTTTAAAGATTAATTTTTAGAACTTAATTTATTAAATGCTGATCACGTGATTTCTTTTTCTGGTACTTTAAATAAATGTATCGTCACGTCCATAACAATGAAATAGACAAAAAATATTTTTCCCTTGCTAATGCGGCAGACGATTGGACATTATCCAAAAAAATATTAAAATACAGTAAAAGATATGTTCCTCAAACTGTACTATATTAACTGTACTGTATTCTTTAGTATGTCCTATTAGATTTAATTTGAATATTTTCTTCTACATTATTTTGTTTATAAAAATATCTCTTACGATTTTTTTTATAAATATATATATTTTTTTTGCATCAATTGTATACATTGATCTTTGTATTTATTATACATACATACATACATACACACACATATATATATATATATATATATATATATATATATATATATATATATATATTTATTTTTTTATTTATTTTTTTTGGCATTAATTGCATACATTGACCTTTGTATTTAATTTGAATGTACTCCGTAGCGAAGTGCGGGTTTTCAGCTAGTATACATATATAGAACTAGCTGAAAACCCGTACTTCGCTACGGAGTACATTCAAATTAAATACAACGGTCAATGTATGCAATTCATGCCAAATATAAATATATATATATGATAAATACGACGATCAATGTATACAATTGATGTAAAATATATATATATATATATATATATATATATATATATATATATATATATATATATATATATATATATATATATATATATATATTTATAAGAAAATCGTAAAGGATAATTTTATAGACAAAATAATGTAGAAGAAAATATTAAAATTAAATCTAATATAAAGAATACTAAAGAATATAGTACAGTTAATATAGTACAGTTTTTAGAACATTTCTTTTACTGTATTTTAATATTTTTTTGGATAATGTCCAATCGTCTGCCGCATTAGCAAGGAAAAAAAATATTTTTTGTTTATTTAGTTGTTATGCACGTGACGATAAATTTATTTAAAGTACCAGAAAAAGAAATCACGTGATCAGCATTTAATAAATTAAATTCTAAAAATTAATCTTTAAAAATTCACCAAAAATCAGGAAATGGAGGTAAAGATTCGAAAAAGATTTCATTTTAAAGGAAATTTTATGATCTTTCTCGTGATATAAATTTTATAACCCTCAATGTATTATTTTAAATGCAAACGTAAAAAAAGTTTAAAAAACAGCTTAAAAATTTAATTTAAAAAAATCTAAGAAGAATTTTTAAAAAATCTTTCTTAGAGCACCCCTACACTATTAGAAGAATCGCCATGCAAAATTTCAGCCCTTTAGGTCCAGCGGTTTGGTCTGTGCGTTGTATGTCAGTCAGTCAGTGAATGAATGAATGAATGAGTCAGTTACGGAACTGTTTTATATATATAGATTATCGTGATTCACTTAAAATAAACAAGCTATTAAAAATGTGCATCCTCACATAGGTCGGATAGTTCTGTTTGTTGAATAGCCCAGCTTTCAGGGTTAAAGTTCCGGGTATAAATCCTGGACCTGGTAGATGACCATCACAAAACACGAACAAATAATGAGTGTAAATTGGTAAATGGCTGGTCACAAACACCGCACGACCACAATACATATCAAAACACCATATTTCTCAGGAAGAATGAGACTTACCAACATCTAAACAAAATCATAAAATTTATTTGTTCATACGTTGAAAAACGTTAAAACGCTAATGAAGAGGATCAGGTAGTTGACGTTGGGATATTAGACTTACACTGAACAGAAAAAAAAACTGGTACAGGCATGGGTATGCAAATAACGGAGATATGCAACCAATCAGCGTAACGCGATGCGGTTAGCAGCGCCTATATAAGACAACAGGTGTCTGGCGAGGCTGTTAGATCTGTTCCTGCTGCTATAATAGCAGGTTATCACGATTTACGGGGCTTTAAACGTGGTGTGATAGTAGCGCACGAGAGATGGAACTTAGCATATCCGAGGTAGCGATGCAATTTGGGTTTTCGCACACGACCATTTCACGCGTGTACCGTGACTATCAGGTATCCGACAAGACATCAAATCTCCGACAGCGGTGCGGCCGGAAAATGGCCTCGAAAGAACTGGACTGTCGCCGACTGACGAGAATCCTTAAACGAGATAGACGTGCAACACTTCCTCAAATTGCTGCGTATTTCAATGCTGGGGCATCAACAAGTGTCAGCGTGCGAACTGTTCAACGGATCTCCACTGATATGGACTTTCGGAGCTTCAGGACCATTCGTGCACCGTTGTTGACTGCACGGCACAAAGCTTTACGCCTCGCCTGGGCTCGAGAACACCTCCATTGGACTGTTGATGACTGAAGACACGTTGCCTGGTCTGACGAGTCTCGTTTCCAATTGTATCGGGCGAATGGACGTGTACGGGTATGGAGACAACCTCATGAATCCCTGGACCGTACATGTGAACAGGGGACTGTTCCAGCTGATGGAGCCTCTGTAGTTTATCCCAGTTGGGCTTTTGCCATGTCGGGCCCGATGTGTGCTTCTTGGGAGCCTCTGTAGTGGTATGAGGGGTGTGAAGTTGGCGGAATATGGGACCCCTGATACGTCTAGGGACGACTCTGACAGGTGACGGGTACATACGCATCCTGTCCGATAATCTACACCCATTCATGTCCATTGTGCATTTCGACGGACTTGGACAGTTCCAGCAGGACAATGCGACAACCCCACTCGTCGAGAGTTGCTACCGAGTAGCTCCAGGACCACTGTTCTGACTTTAGACACTTCCATTGTCCACCAAAATCACCAGACACTAACAATCTTGAGCATATCCGGGATGCCTCGCGACGTGCTGTTCAGAAGAGATCTCCACCCCCCTCGCACTCCTATGGATTTGTGGACTGCCTTGCAGAATCCATGGTGTGAATTGCCTCCAGGATATTTATCACACGGTATCAGATGAATCAGAAATTAGAATTTGTAGAAGCGGAATGGTATAATTCCCCGTGGTGTGTGGCCAAGAACGAATCTATTGTAAAGGCTGCAGAGGCAGGGGTAAATAGGGGCTTGTAAACCAGGAGGAAATGGAAGAATAGCTGTCGGTGTGACCATTGATAGCGATCTAAAGTCTATAAATATTGAAAGATGGAGGGTCGTTTTTTTATGGCCCACAGTAAAACCTTCAGATGATAATGGTCAAAGTGGTATTGCAAATGAAAGTTATGGTGGGGAGGTACTTCGTAGACTATGGACAGGGGCAGTATAATAAGGAACCAATTGGGGCAGGAACTACTGAGAGATAAATAGCCTACTGCCCAATGAAAAAGAGGGGCGGGCCAGAATGGCCCCCTCTGTAAACGGACAACAGCCCCTCCAAGTACGAGAGGAACAGGAGAGGAGGTCCAGATTTATCTCAGACTTTTTTCTTAGAGGTCAGATGATAGAGAGTCTAGGATAAGTACCAGTAACCCGCCAAGATGTTTCAGTATATGACGTGATTTTGGGTTCCTGTCGTCGATGTCATCTTTCTTGGCTGCATACTTCAGCTGTAGTGAGTGCCTCCCCATAGACTCTAAAAATCATTACTTTGACCATATAGTTTGCCTCTGCTTCTGAGTTCTCGTATGGGAAATGTTAATATGAAAGGGAATATTGTGCTTGTAGCAATTACAATTTAATTGAATTTTGTGATTGATTAAATAAATGTATGTTAAAGGCCAATGCTCTGTCTTCCTTACTTGCTCCAACACACGAATGCATCTATTGTTTCAAGGTTATTAAATTGCCTACAGAATTTGTACACGGAATTCTGAGTTTTTAATTGCAGAAATATACCTTTCAGGTAATATGCATGTTTTGGAGTTATTTTCCCTGCAACTTTGATTTCCACCTACGTAAATATTCGAGACTAGCGGCCCGTCCCGACTTTGTCCGGGTTGAACAAAATATTATACCAATAAATTTCCAGTTAATAGCCAATAAATTGTAAATCTTTTTTTACCTTAATAATAACCTAAATAATACCTTAAATAAATTTTATGTTAGTTAATAATTAAAGTAATTTTTTTTTAAAGAAAAAGGCGTGCCGGAGAACGGCTAGGTTCCAACCGCTAGCGTCAGAACAGAAGCCCACCGCGATAGAACCACGATAAGGATCGTTGAAATCTTCGGAACAAAAAGCGGTAGAAGACAGTAGCGGAAACAATGGAGATTGTTAGGATTAAGCCCCTAACTTTATTTCTACTGATCAGATATACATAATATATAGCCTATGTCCATCTGGAATACTGTACCTTTCAAACAGTGAAAGAATTTTTCAAATAGGTACAGTGGTTCTGAAGATTACCCTCCACGTACAAAATCGCTCTCTCTTTATATATAAGTATAGATTTCTATTAGAAGACATCAACGTAAATTTCGAAATATTCCCATAGTTATAAATCTACAAAGAAATTTTAACGTGTAAATACTCTTTTACGGATTGAACAAGAACGAAAATATCAGACATTTTTAGTTTTCTTTTTTTTTACACGGAGAGACAAAATTGTTATTGTTTACGAGCTATCGGGTCTTAAACTAATACGTGACGCTTCTAAACGGATTACTGTCTCGTGACCTGCATCGTTTTCCGGTAGGCCGGTCACGTGATCATTTTCCAGCGACCGGGAGTCTGTTATTGAATCCCCGGTCCATCAGACGCGTGGCGACGCCGTAAGCTCGACTGGGTATTTCCCAATTATTGGCAACACACTCGCCGGCATTGTGACGGTGGAGAAATTAGGAAATTCATATAATTTACTTCTTGTTAGTGAAAGTGATTTCAAACAGAAACTAAAAAAAGATTTAAAATAATTACAAGATAAAAAGAACTTTTTATAGACCATGTTTTTAAATTTTCTGTTGAATCATATAAACTTGACAATTCTATGTATTAATAAATACTTTTTTCAATTCCTACTATTAGTTCACACTCTCTCTATATATATCTTGTTCAAATTTTCAATCGTTAATAAAAGTACTTTTTATTTATCTACTCAAGTTCAAATACATTTTTTTAAACTTGTAGTGGATGACACTTGATGTTAATACAGGTTTTTCAAATATTAATTCATTAATTCAATTTAATTAATCAATTTTAATTTTAGACTATATATATCTTGTTCAAATTTTCAATCGTTAATAAAAATACTTTTATTCATCCACTCAAGTTCAAATACATTTTTTTAAACTTGTAGTGGATGACACTTGATGTTAATACAGTTTTTTCAAATATTAATTCATTAATTAAATTTAATTAATCAATTTTAGTTTTAGACTATATATATCTTGTTCAAATTTTCAATCGTTAATAAAAGTACTTTTTATTCATCCACTCAAGTTCAAATACATTTTTTTAAACTTGTAGTGGATGACACTTGATGTTAATACAGTTTTTTCAAATATTAATTCATTAATTAAATTTAATTAATCAATTTTAGTTTTAGACTATATATATCTTGTTCAAATTTTCAATCGTTAATAAAAGTAGTTTTATTCATCCACTCAAGTTCAAATACATTTTTTTAAACTTGTAGTGGATGACACTTGATGTTAATACAGTTTTTTCAAATATTAATTCATTAATTAAATTTAATTAATCGATTTTAGTTTTAGACCTAGAGCGTCTCTTGCTCTTGAATAGTAATTTCCCTCTTGTTACTGTGTAAACGGTAGCACTGCGGTATCGCGGGCTTCTCCCGTCCTGTAAGGTGCGAGATCGAATCCCCAACCTGACAAACTTTTTCTCTCTCTTCCCCCCCCCTCCCTCCTAATCTCGCACAGTAGGCAAGGTTCTGGCAGGCAATCATTTTTTTCAATTCCTACTATTAGTTCACACTCAGATTTTTCTTTGTTGACCTAAGTAGGAATTGACTTTAAAATTTTTTTTTATATATTACTTGTTTAAAGTTTTTTTGATTAATTATCCCATCAAGTTGAAAGAAAATGATCAAATACGTAATAAAGAGGTATCAAATGCGTAATCAATCCTTTAGGTCGAGAATTGGAAGTTAACTTGTGTTTAACTTTTCATCCCCGTCCCCTGCGGATAGATGGCTGCAGCATTCTAGAAAACAAAATTAACTGAAAATGAATTCAATTCTGCTTAAAGATGGCTAAAAGTATTAAAATAATGCATTGTCGTCGTGTTATGAGCTATTCTAAAAATTTCAAATGTCTAGCTATTCGGGAAGTTAGTTAAAAATCAATTGCAAGTTTTGTACCGGACAAACATACAAACAAGAAAGCGAGTTAATAAAAACATAGTAAAAAAAAAATCTCTTCGAAATGTTAAATTCTCAACAAGGTGTTATAGAAAGAGCACGTAAATTACGTAATATATAAATAAGTAATAGATGATAGAGAAAACCAGTAATAGCTCTAAAGCTACTTGCAGCCAGGAACAAATAACATGAAAAGAAAAGTTTGAAAGAGGTTTTAGACAGCATTTCTTCATCAGCGGTGTCAATGCTGTCTAAAAACCAATGGATTGTTTCCGATGAGTATGATCTATACAATAAACACACTCAGACACCGTACAATCCATGAAAAACAAAAGAATTGATTAATAATTGAATAATAGTACTTAACCAAAGAACACCAAGCCTGGCGCTAGTCAGAGGGGAAGTTAAGAACATGTAACCGCAAGATGACTGACGTCACAAAACTTGCAACCATGGAGGTAGTGGATTCTTAGTTACAGACTTACTATGGTTACCAAATTTTAGGACATATATATATATATATATATATATATATATATATATGTGTGTGTGGGGGGGGGATATCTTAAATATCATGCCCTCCATTCTAGCATTTAAACTCCCTTTCCTAAATCCAATCCCTAGTTATATTTATTTATCGCTTTAAAACCCTTAGCTACAGACCTTCCAATGAATCGCAAGCCTTTGCATTTCTACACGTTTATATGTGCGGATTCAGGAGTGGGTTAGCATTGCGAGCCCCAAATTCCTTGGCGAAATTCCTTGGCGAAATTCGGTTTAAGATTTTAAATAAGAACCATGGTGTCGTTAATTCAAGTCATTATTTTATCTCCTCGTGTTAAACGTCGCTAAGACACTGCAATATTACCTGTTTTATTGGAAAATAAGTCGAATTTCAAAAAGGCTGAAACGCCAATCTGCCAAAATGGTAACAATAGTTCCTTAGGACTAAAAAGAAGGGAAAAAATAGAAAACTCGTTTCTAGATTTTAAAAATGCGCCAAGGTGTTATTGATTGAATTTATTATTCTTTCTTGGGAGTAGAGAAAAAACTATAAACAATTCGGTGCGACGTTTTAAATATTGTTGCGAATTTTACGAGTCTATGGTAATCTATCCAAATATTAGAGTTATGTCACCATGGATAATAAGTAACCATGGATTTGGTGACTTATTTTGGTCGCCAAATTTCGCGACATATCGCCACATTTGGTGATATGGCGCCAAATGGTTGCCCACTTGCCGTCTAGACCTTTCTAGAAGCTTCTAGTGACATCTTGCTGGCTGACCAACAGGGGGAGCTTTGGAAGTCTATAAATATACTTGGCATTGGCATTGAAACTCAGTTCAATTTCTACTGAGAATTGAATGCGTTGAAAGTGCGTTAGTCGTGTATTGTATTGAATACTCTGTTACCCTGACTTGTGTTTTTAGTGTTTTCTGCTGTATAGAAGACAGTTGTTACGTGTTTTCTGTTCGAATTTGTGTATGCGCCTGAAGAATTTACGGAATAATAAATTTTACTTTGAGTGCAGTTTCTGAAGAGATTTTATTCAATCCTATAGAATCAAGGAAAACGGAACAATATGCACAAAGGAGCTATTGCTTAAAGGCGTTATTTTTCTACGTATTTTAAATGTCGCTAAAGTACTGATACATTTCTTTTTTTACTAGAAATTTTGACGAATATAAAAAGGCAGAAACGCAAATCTGTCGGAGGGATAATTAATAGTACATTAGTGCTAAAATGTAAGGTATGATACCGTGCTCTCTCTCTCATTGTGGCACATTTAGGATAAATTTTTGAAAACTGTTTTCCATGCGCTATTCATTTTAAACAGTACATATATCATTCCTTTAAAACTGGTTAGCATAATATATAAAGGGGAGATATTGCCACGAAACAAGCAGTTAAGTAAAAAAAAAAATAATAATAGGCAAACTATCCAGAAAACAGCAGGTATTAACCTTTAGCTTACGGAGATTATTTTTCCGATTCACTCTTTAGAACAGGAAATTTCATACCCCTTTGTTAGAATGGCGATATATATATATACATACATACACACACACACATACATATATATACGTACATATATATATATATATATATACATACATATATATATATATATATATATATATATATATATATATATATATATATATATATATTTATTTATTTATTTATTCTTGGTCCCGTATTCTTGGGATACATGCTATCCCACCCCGTAAGGAAAAGGTTAAAGAACGAACTGCTTTGCATAGCCGAATTTTATTTTCCACGAATTTTAGTTTCCACGAATAGATAACTTCCGTAATCTTCCTAACATTCTTTGAACTATGAATAAACCACGTGACAAATTAGATCAGATGCAGACAATGTGCCTGCTGCGTCGGTAAAAAAGATTAGATCTGAAACACACATCGCTTTCCCTTTTGAAAGCACGAACACCAGAAAATCTCCAATGTCAGTCTTAACCATGTTGCAACACTGACATTTAAAACCTCCTGTAAATAACTGACAGTATAATGGATATGCATATTTATATACAGCGAAAATCAATCACCTTGCTACGGAATAATGGATTAAAGCGATGATATGAAAAGCCTGTATATAGTAAGTACAACAGACTTTGACATTTTGTTTTGTCAGGGTTTTCTGAAAGTTTAAAATGCTTCTTCAGACAACAAAATAGAAACATTTTTTTTATTCTTCCTGAAACAATAGATCGCTTGGTATTCGATTTTTCTTTTATTATCGTGACCTTCATTCGAAAAGCTTAGTGAGATTGTTATAAATTGATACGTCAGGGATATCTTTTAAAGAGGAATTAACCGCTGATACCAAAGAATATTTAGTAAGATTAATTAGTGAAAATAACAACTAAAAATTAATATTAATTAAAAATAATTAAATTCTAAAGTAAAAATAAAAATAAATAAATAATATTATTTTACTTTTAGTTATAATAATAACACTCATTTATTTAGATTTATTTGTCCTATAACACAGTCTCCATAGTAAGTCTGCTTCTGTGTTTCCATTACCTCCATGGTTGCAAGGTTTGTGACGTCAGTCTTCTTGCGGTTTCCTACTCTTCACTTCCACTTTGTCTAACGCCAGGCTTGATGTTCTTCGATTAAGCAACTTTTTATTCAATTCTTCTGTTTCTTATGGATTGTACGGTGTCTAAGTATGTTTATCCATTAGATCATACTTATCAGAAACAATACATCGGCTTTTAGACAGTATCGGCACCGCTGATGAAGAGACGCTGTCTAAAACTTATTTAATAATTATCTTTTCATGTTTTTAGATCCTGGCTGCAAGTAGTTTTAGAGCTTATACTGGTTTTTAATTTTCAACTTTGTCTTTTATATATATATATATATATATATATATATATATATATATATATATATATATATATATATATATATATATATATATATATATATATATACATATATATATATATATATATATATATATATACAGTGGAATCTCGATCGATCGTTTTCGGATCCATCGTTTTTCCGTATGTGTCGTTCATTTTATCCAGTCCCAATGATCCTATTGCTTTGTTATGTTTCCGCATCTATCGTTTTCCCGCATTTATCGTTTATTTCAATCGGTCCCTTGAAAAACGATAGATCGAGATTCCACTGTATATATGTATATATATATATATATATAGTTATTAAAGATATTGAAAAAATATTTTTTTTTCATTGCAAAAATTACAAACAGCTCCATGTGTTTTAAAGAATTTTTCCATCCATTTAACTTGAAGTCACCATCGAAAAACAATTTTTCAACTATAAATAAATCGCTTAATTTTCATTTGTAACTGCTTTCTTGGTAACCTTGTGTTTTCTGCAACAAAAAATATTCTAGGCGAAATAAATGAGTTTTATATATTTTTTTGTCTGTACACGTTTTATGGGAGGATACTGGATATTTTCTGAAACGGTACAATTTAATTTATTTGCAGTGAAGTTTTCATCCAATAGAAGAGAAATAAAAAAATTAATAATTGTAACGGAACATAACTCTGGCCTTCATTAATCACGGTTTTCAGTTACAGAAGTATTACGTTGCAAAATGTTTTCTTGTCCATTATAGATAAAAAAAATGATCCAATTTAAGGACATGATATCATCCTTGGGTGAATGAATCCATTGAATTCTATAAGGGACAATAAAAAAGTTGTACCTAAAAACAAGCAGGGTAATTTGTATATCGAAAGATAACGCTGTGTTAAATATCAAGTTTTTAGCAATAATTCACCATTTGAAATCAAACTTAGGTCACGCTTAGTGGGAGAGTATATCCTCAATGGGTAAAAAAGAGCTGCCAGTACCATGGCCACATGAACTATAGTCCATGTGGATATAGAGAGATCCATTACAATCCCTCAAAATGTCAATCCTAAGGGGGTGGAATTCTCGAACTGTCAACTGGACTCCTCCCACCACAAGAGTCTGCAAGAAGAGGAAAAGGGAAATACGATTTTTTTGAATCGTGGGTTCGAGATAGCCTAGTGGTAGCGCCCCTGCTTTCGGTTCTGCGAGTGCCAAGACTGAATCCCGTCAAGTGCCATTAAGGCTGCTACATACTAACCCCATTGGATTCGCTCACCTCAATGTTAACCTATGGAGAAAATTTGTCCACGGATTGCAGACTTGGATTCAAAGTTTTTTTTTTAAAAAATTGCACTCCGTCATAGAGAAAGAAATTTTACATCTGTGTACATTTTTCGTTTTTAAAAAAAAAATGCAATTAATATTTTAAAATTTAAATTAATCATGGAAAATTATGGCATACTGTGTTTTAAACGCTCTTAAATTCCTTCGGTGGACGAAATTTATAAAATGAATCCTGTAGAGCTTTGCAGAAAAGTTCAGGCTATCTGACAATTTTATTTGATTACCAGCATTTATGTACCTGTAAATAGTTGACAAAAATATATTTTAAATAAAAAATTTGGGGGCAGCGCTTAACCCCCCTATAGAGACAGAGCCATTACAATCCCTCACAATGTCAATCCTAAGGGGGGGGGGGTGGAATTCTCGAACTGTCTGCTTATAACTTATATATATATATATATATATATATATATATATATATACGCTAGGCAAATTCGTCCCAAACTTTTGCGAGCATGTCTGCATACACTGCTTCCACGGCTGTTATGCGTACACAGACAACCCGTGTCTCGGAATTGTTTATACCATCGCCTAATGCTCTGAGAGGTAGGAACTTCAATTTACCAGGGTTTTGTCGATGAAAATCACTCTGAAGGGTTGTTACGGATTCACACTTCGCAAAGTATAGAACACAAAAAGATTTCTGTTGTTCAGTCGCCATCTTTACAAACACTGAAGTGGCGGGCGAAGGAAGAGCGTTAGTGGTACTTGTCGGCAACTGTGTGAAACACGAGATTTCCCTCTCTTTCTACATACACATTATTCGATCGAAACGGATTAAAAGATGAATAGTTATGATTTTTTAAATCGGCTGATTCTTTTTGAAACACTATGTTTAATGAAATGAAATTTTGCATATTTCATTTAGAATTATGCCAAACTGAAGCATCATTTCACAAGTTGTAACCCCCCCCCCCCTATTCAAGTTTTATTCTTTCTTATGCTACTGATGCTCATCTAAGAAAAATTGTTGTCTCTTTCGTTCGTCGATATTAGTGAATGGCGACTCCATATAACAGCGACATAAAAGGGAATAAACACAAGTTTATTCCCTTTTTAGTCTTCACAAACACTACAAATAGTCACTTAGGGAATACAGCCAAATTCAACAAAAGTATTCGGCTTCGAAACAAAACACAACTTCGAAACAGAGGCACAATAACAGGCAGTGGCGCACACAGGATTTTTTTCTTGGGGGAGGAGGGGGTGAGATGAACGGATAAAAATATTTATAATGCAAAATCAATATTCATGATGCAATTTCTATTTCTTTGGGGGGGGGGCAGGGCCCCCAGTCCCCCCATGGGTGCGCCACTGATAACAGGCCTACAAGCCACACAGAGCAGCAAAGCTCCAACTAAGAAAATGAATGAAAGAAAAACTTTAGAAGCCGAGTTCCGGATGCTTATATACCCTCGGCCACTTTCTCGATTGTTCTGGCAAAGGGAATTCCAGATCTCGATAACTACGCCACCTAGGCTAAATTTAATGGGCTCTCCGGAAGCCCCAAAAGTCTCCAAATTTGTCGCTAATCTCGCCATATTAAGAATCGAACGTTCAGTGAAATGATAGCAAATAAAAGGTACTTCCCCCAAAATGAATTAATGAGAAATAAAGAATATTCATATATTTGCAAACATATTTACAACTATTTTCGACGTACTCTCAGAAAAAGAATTAGGCAAGTGGAAATGAGAAACTTGAGAAAAATATATAACATCCGTTTTCAACTAGTTGCATACATAAATGGCTAACAGAGGGACATAATACCATATGGAACATTTTAAAAGATATTAAACAGGTTGGCCATCAACCCCCACCCCCACCCCCCACTAACAGTTTTAAAATCCACAGACGCATTAGGAGAACGTGACAGATATCATCGGATTTTAAGCTACGTTTACTTAATGGCCGTTACGTGCTGTTTTCTGTCTGACCCTGGTTGAGACATTAGAAATAAATATTTAAACAATATGTTTTCACACTTCGCTTCTACCCGCATTTGATTCGGGTTAATGCCTGCTTTCATGTTCGGCTGTTTGCACACCAGATAGAATTTCAAACGAGAACTCGCGTTCTGGAAATGATAAATAGTTTGACGGGACATAGTTTTAGACTTTCTGTAATTAACGCAGGTTTGGGATTGAACGTCCTTTACGATAAAAGGCGTGTTTGCGCAAACGCGACTGAATTCAGTGGGTCTGTTTTAAACGATTATAGTTGCTTCGATATATATATATATATATATATATATATATATACTAGCTAAAAATCCGCACTTCGCTATGAAGTACATTCAAATTAAATACAACGGTCAATGTATGCAATTAATGCCAAGAATATATATATATATATATATATATATATATATATATAAATAATACGACGATCAATGTATACAATTGATGTAAAAAAAAAG
>OU015498.1:19484482-19526850 GCA_907164885.2 Dolomedes plantarius
ATTTTTGTATTAATTTATCCCTGAAAAAAAAAATGTGCAGTGATTGCAATAATTCTAGTTCAGACGCAATAAAATAACATGATTATGCAGCGATAAAGATTTCATGGAATTATGTTTCATACTCGTAGTTTTTGAGATATCAGTTGCGGAATGATGCAAAATTACATTTTGAGAAAAATGAGTTTAAAATTTTTCTTACCATAAACTTGATCAGTAATTAAATATTTAGAATATCAATGTAACAGGAACTAAGCGGAATATTTTCATGCGGTTTGCTTTATTTTGTTCAGAAATGATCAGGCTTTAACATATATTTTTTTCAAAAAATCGAATGTTTTAAAGATTTAAGGGTAGTGAGTCCCCTTTTAAATGACTTTCACTTAGATTCAACAAATTACCTAAAAAATAAGAACGCTTTTACCCATTATCGGGTAGTTTACTCAATTTTAGGAAGTGCTGGTTAAAAGTGTTTATTTTTAACTTTTTTGTAGTCGAGATCGATTTTTGTTGTGCTCATCAGTGAGATGCAGCAACGTTTATGGTCAATAAAGCGTGTCCGATTTACAAACAATGAAACTTTTTGTATTTAATATTCACGACAATGTTTTCGTTTTGTTGATAATTTCGAGATAAAACCGGATTTAATACAAGACTTTTGAAAATATACAAAAATGGGTCTATTCTACTTCGGACGAAACAGTAGCTGCCCTCAAATATTGATCCACTAGAGAGAAAGTATTAGACCCGGATTGTCAAAATAAATAAGTCAAGACCGTCGACTTCTAGTCTCTAAGTTTCAATTATTCAGTTGTGAAAGCCTCTCATATGTAACAAAATTTGAACTCAGCGAGAAAGAACGTTAAGTTTGGGGGAATCGAAAGTTCTTCATAGGAGTCAGTTAGTTATTATGTCAAGACGAAGGCATAATGCAGAATAGTCAAATTTGAGGTATTTGTACCTAAATTACTTACCGTAATATGGGGTTACTTTGTGACGGATTATAAGTTTTTTCCTGTGCCAGCCGATCAGTTTTAAAAGCACCCCAAAACGAACAATCGCAAAACATTGGTACACCCTTTCCTTACGTAGTAATGTATTGCGTTAACCCGGATCTTTAATTACCATTGAGAAATTAAAGTTAAAATGTGTCACAAATTTGCCCCGCCGAGTGGGGCAACTTTGTGACATCTGTGTTTTCGGCTTGAAATCCAAGAGGAAAAATGACTTGACACTAAGTTAGACAATAAAACGCTTAGCAAAAACTTGATAAACAATTATATATACCTATTACACATATTGGATAGCTTTATCTATATCTTTGACATCAAAGAGACATCGGGTTCCCTTGTCTTATACGGGACTTCTATATTGAAGGGCATAGTTTTTATACTTGAGTAAAACTAGTTGGTACCCTTCAAAACATGACGGTTAGATAGTAAATAAATGTACTAATACACAAATTATACTCAACACATCATTGCCAAATGTTGAAAATCATAATAATGCGCAGAAACAAATTTATGTGTTTAAGCGGCATCGTGCTTAGTGAGTAAAGCCAGATTTAAAAATGTTACTGAGCATGCGCAGAAAGCAATTATTTTTTTAAATTGTAAATTATCGCTAATTAAACAGCACGAAATAAACAAATTTACATGAGGTCTAATCTTATATTTCACAAACATAATTATCATAAAAATTAAAATGGCAGAGAGAGATCTAGAGAGACTCCTCGAATAAACGTGTTTACCCTTTAAACATGCCACTGAGCATGCGCAGAACTCGTTTTGAATTGTAAATTATCACTAATTAATAGACATTGCGGTTACAAAAACCAAATTTGACAAATCTACAGATTACAATCTTTCGTTTCAGACCAAAATGAAGCAAATTCATGCAGTAGTTTTCCGTCACGGATTGCCCAAAAATTCGGCTTAGCAACTTAAATATATAGATATTATTTTTACTTGAAATATATAGAAATTGAACTTATGTGAATAACTTTATCGTTGAGGTTGAGAATGATGCCTAAAAATATCGTAAATATATACAAATTTTAGTATTTTAACTTTTATTGTTGCTCTTTCTTTTACTTTTCTTGTTTTACTCATTTTAGTCTTACTTTCTTTATGTTGGGTTACCGTTTCATTGCTGTGTTACACAATATTTTAAGTTGGCATAGCAACTTGAATGTTCGGAGGAACAATTTTGTAACTTCTAGATTTTTAGAACTCAAATTACACTTTTTCTCTCTTTAATTTGCTTAAATTGCTCTACTTCATTCTAGTTAAGATTCCTTTTCTCCGAATTAACATTTCCTAGCTGCATTACACAATACTTCAAAGTTGAAAATGTAAATTGAATGTTCGGAAGAATCACTTTATAACTTTCAACACTTTTAGAAATCGAACTGTATACCATTTTGCGCTTTATTTTACCAACTTTGTTTTACTTCATTCCAGTTTAACTTCATTCCCACTGAATTAACGTTTCACAGCTGTATTGTTATACAATAATTTAAAGTTCGCGCCGTAACTTGAATGTTCAGGAGAGTAACTTTTGGACTATTATAATGCGAATCGTGCATCATTTTGCTCTTTATTTTTTACTAGCTTTGTTCTACTTCATTTTAGTTTAACTTTCTTCCCACTATAGACGTAACGTGCTTCTAATTTTTTTTTTCTGGGGGGGGGGGGGGTACGAATTGAATTCAGTTAGGGCCCTCCTCAGGGCATTGACTGTCGGACGGTCCTTGAAATATGAAATATTATGATTTTTTAAAAATTGAATAACAATAGAATTTATGTTTGAGTAGTATTCAAAAGTTATACAATGAGAAAAATAAATATAATATAAATAAATTGAGAAAAGAATTTAGCATCGAATTTTTGCTATGGATCATATCATTGTTATAAACTATGTTAAGGCCAAAGACATAATCGGAAACTTCAGTTTCAGAGTTTGAAACAACGGAAAAAAAACCAACTTTCTTAAAAGTTTTCTACAATTTTCCGATTTTAACTGAACTTCTATTAACGTTTTAATTTATTTCAAGTTAAGTTGGGGGTGCACGTGCTCCCTTACCCCCCTTGCTTATTATTCCCGCTGATTTACCTTTTCATGCCTGTATCATCATCGTAACTTAATGCTCAAAAGAGTAACTTCGTAACTTTTATACTTTTATAAAGCGAATTCAATATTGTTTTGTCTCTTAATTTAACTCGTACTTCATCATAATAGTTTAAATTTCTTCCTGCGTAATTTCTACCTGTATCATCATCGTAACTTAATGTTCAGAAGAGTAACTTCGTAACATTAATACTTTTATAAAGTGAATTAAATACTGTTTTGTCTCTCAGTTTAACTCGGTACTTTATCATCTATATATTTAAGTTGCTAAGCCAACTTTTGGACAGTCCGCGAGAGAATATTATTGCATCAATTTATTCATTTTGGTCTTAAACGAAAGATTGTAATCTGTAGATTTGTCAAATTTGATTTTTGTGGCCGCAATTTCTATTAATTAGCAATAATTTAAATGCTCAGTGACATGTTTTAATGATAAACATATTTATTCCAAAGTGTCTCACTTGATCTCTCTCTACCATTTTTATTTTTATGATAATTATGTTTGTGAAATATAAGATTAATCCTGATGGAAATTGTTTCTTCTGCGCTGCTTAATTAACGATAATTTACAATTAAAAAAATTGCTTTCTGCGCATGGTCAGTGACATTTTAAAATCTTGCTTTTGATATTCACTAAGCACTAGGTCGCTTAAACACATCAATTAGTTTCTGCGCATTATTATGATTTTCAACATTTATTTGGGAATGACGTGTTGAGTATAATTTATGTATTAGTAGGGGAAACTATTGTACCTAGGGCCATAGTGTACCTAGGGCCACCATGCTTTATTTAAATAATTATTATTTTACAGCATTTTTTACTCATTGGAGTGAGTGACAACACTGTTTCAAATCATAACAGCCATTTTGAATGAAAGCAAGAAGAAGCTATAGTTAAATAGAAAAGAAAGTCTCGATTTGATGATCAAAACTAAATTTTTTCACTTCAATTTGAAGTCTTATTTTGTGAAAGTAAGTGCAAACTTATGTTTTAATGTATAGCAGATAATTTTTGTAATCATTAAAGGAAAAAATTATATAAAAACAAAGCTTGGTTTTTGCAGGTCTTTGGCTATGGAAGCCATTTTGTCAAAAACAACAACATCTTGTACCTAGGACCATAATCTTGTCTTGTACCTAGGACCATGGCCTCTGGTAGAAAAGAGGTGGACGAAAACTTATCAAGTGTAGAATTCTCACTGATACCCCCGAGAAAAATTAAATTCAAGCACAAATATTGAAAAAAGAAATTGTTAAAGAAAAAGGTTACGAAATCTGTGTTTGTAACAGAAAATTTATGTGGGATCATTAAGAAGACAATGGAGAAAAAACATACATTAGAAAGTAATGAAATAATAAACATTTAAGACATTGCCTATAATTAACATTTCTTCCTTACGAAGATTTTAGAAGTTCTGCATGAAAGAAATAATGCATACAAATTGTTTTTTCTAATGTAAACAACAATTTCAGAATTTTGAAATAACTGGCCCTAGGTACAATAGTGTTATTGTACCTAGGGCCAATTTTCAATATCATCTACAAATTTTTTTTCTACACTTAATGTGATTTTTATTTAAAGGGAATAAAGCACGTAATGTATACAAACTATTTTTATTATTGTACGTTAGTTATAAGTAAAGATACTGCCATTTGAAAATAGCCGGCCCTAGGTACAACAGTTTCCCATACACTTATTTACTATCTAGCCGTCATGTTTTGACGGGTACAAATTATTAATAGTTTAAGTTTCTTCCTGCGTCACGTTACCGTTTCCTACCCTTTAGAAGCAAAATTCCTAATAGGCAATCGTAATATGCCATAATTCTCTTTCGGCAGGTAAGTAGAGAAAAGCCCTGGCAGTTTCCTACCGATATTAGTGCATACGTCTTCGTTTACATCGGAGCTTTGGCCACATACAGTTTGATAAGAAATATTTTGCCTTGACTTAAACCGAGAAATACATCCATCACTGCATTTAAAATCTTCAATACCCATTCGACTTGCCAATTCATAAGCCTTCGTCACATTAAATTACACATTCATATCACATTCATTGTGATATTCATCACATTCATATCACATTCATTGTGATATTCATCACATTCATATCACATTCATTGTGATATTCATCACATTCATATCACATTCATATCACAATAAATTGCAAATTTTTAAAAACGTTTCAGCACCTGCATATTTTTAAGTTACTTGCTATCTATCCACGTTTAAATAGATCTTCCTCCGCGGGCATGTGAGACAATTAGATAAATTAATCCGTTCTCGGAGAGGGAGAAATACATCAAGTTGTTGGCGAGGGCCACTCTAACAGAAAGTGCAAAGCGGAACAAAGGCCTTAACGATCAAGCGGGATGCTTCTTTTTCCCTCTTGATTCAACCAGGAAACATTGTTCTCGAGAGCCATTTATTTTTCTTACACGGATTTAGGCAGGAAGCTCTCTCCCAGGAGTAACAATGCAAGAAGCAGAAACCATTTTTCCTGCGACGCGGTCTGGCTGAACGGAGACAGAAATTCCTTACCGTATAACAAGGGAAAATTTTTGCATGCCGTACTTTTGAGCCCGGTGTAAAATCGGAATTTAAGGTTACGGTTGTGATCTACAGCTGAACAAATAGGGGAGCATTCCACGAAACTGAACATACTCAGTTGCGTGGTTTTAAATGGAGCCACATTCGCGCAAAGAGAATTGTAATATGAATAATTTAAAATGAATAATCTAAATATAAATTACTTAATTTTATGCTGCAAAAAAAACAAACCTAGGAAAGCGTAGAAGAAAATTTCAGGTAGTCTCTTCTAGCGAAACTACCGCGGGTTATTAACGTAGAATTACTTATCGTTGCTTACCCTTTTTTTACTAAAAAATTTCTACATACGGAGAGAAGGATAAGTGATAACCCTATGCAGAATAGGTCGATGGTACGAAAAGTAAGTTATGTATGTCAGAAAAATTGTGTAATTCGAAATTATCAATTCACACGAGCGGAGATCTTAATCATTAAAATGGTACCTAATTTATCTATTTTGGTTAAGTATGAAGGGAGAAAGAGGGATAAAATGAAATAAAAACACCTTTAAGAAATAATATTCTGCCGCTGTTGATTTATAATTCGCGACGACGGTTTTAACGTCTGAAATTTTGCTTTTCCGTGGACCGTTATGGAGGAACGTAATCCTACGTTAAAATGGGAAAATAAGTATAACTCTTACGATTAGTCTTTTTAATCATAGACAGGAGTATAGAATTATCAGGGCTCGAGGTAGCCTTGTGGTAGCGCGCTGGCTTTCTGTGCTGAGGGTGCTCAGATCAAATGCCGACGCGCTATAAATACCTCCGTGTCTAGGCCGGATACGGACAAGTTAAAACCGTAAACCGGAAGGTACCCTTACGATGTCAGAGAGGGTGGGAGAGGGTACGATCCCCCCAGATGTCGCCCCTGGGGGTGCTCTGTCATGCTTGATGAAGCAACTATCTAAGACGGACTCCGACCCTAGTGGTGCTATATAAACCGGAACCACGCACTTGAGCCTTAAACCTATATGGACCTGGCTTGGAACTTCCAGCCAGGGGCCATTAGAAAAATAACATAGAATTACCAAATATACCGACAAACACCGATGAAAACCATGACTTTAATCCTCTTTCTAATGTAGAGGCACTTGTTGTGAGACATTCGACTTTTGTTATTCACCGCGAAGCCGTACTAGCTGCTTTATTATGGGAACACCATTTGGGTGAGTCAGCATTGCTCCCCATGAAGGGTCAAGACGTCAACGACCAAGCCTTATTCGAGATTTGAACCCAATCCCACTGCGTGACAGCTGACGGCGCCAACCACTATACCACGCTGGCCGCCACTTTAAATATTGTTTTTCATTAAACCAATCTGTGGAATTCGGGTGTGTTGAAATATTTATGAGTGACTATCTGAGCATAAACCTAACAAAGACAATAGCTAAATTTGATTGATTGGTTCCTTTGGGGCACTGCGTTCATATTTTAAAACACGACAGCTAAACTACCCAGAACATACAACTTAAAGACGGTTATGAACGGTATTGAAAACCCTTACTTACACGAGGAATGAACCTAGGGAATGAGCTAAGGAAAGAAGGGCCAATTCATAAGTTACGCTGAAGTATATCCATTCCACTAAATAAAACTAAGTAACTAGGACAGAACAAAGCTATTTCTTTCACTCGGATGCTGTAGCACTTCTTGAATATGCGTTCGTGAGGGAAGCCATTGAATATAACATTTCCTCATATATATAGATCAATTGGTAGATCAACGGCCTCAAAGTCAGAAGACACGAGTTCTAGTCCCGCTCCTGGCAGACAGTCGTTAATATGCCACCCGGTGCAAACTTATAAAAATATATATCGAACTTATGTTCATCTTAGGGCATTTCCAGCAGACCCAGAAACCATGGACCATGTCTCGTCCTTCTTTTATGGCATGGCGCAGTTTACAGTGAGATGGAGCGAAAAGAACTGCAGATGCAGAATTTCTTTTGTTCAAGCGAAGTGTAGGCTAGAACCATGAAGCTACAGACCCATGAAGCTACATGAAGCTCTGTAGCTTCATGGCTAGAACCATTGACAAGCTGAACAAAACACTTGTTGACAGCTTCAAATTACGAGGGGTTTTCTACTACCCTTCCTCAACTTCGAGAACTATTCCCTCTCTGATTGGTTGCTCTTCTGTCAATCATCTCGACATAGTACACGCCTTCCTCTTGAAGGATTGTCGTGGGTTTCAGGGATCTCGGAAAAAAAATGACTACAGCGAGTTATTCATGAACAAAGAGGAATGAACCAAGTCTCTCCAGCTGTTGGAGCAAAATTTAGATTAGTTTAGCTATGCCCAAATTTGCACCGTTTTTGTAGGCTATGTCCCGCTGAGGTGCCTATAACAATGGATAGACCTGGGTCCATGACTGTGGCATAATGCCACTATGTAAAATTAATTACTCAAAAATTTAAAGACTTAATGATAACCGCTATTAACTTAACTTAATTAATTTCATCTTTAAACAATTAATTGCTAGCTGTATTAATATTAATTTAAAATATAACTATTTTTCAGATACATATTGTATGCTTAAAGCGATTATACTGTTAATATCTACAATAGCTAAATATATTTACATTTTCCAATTATAGAATCGATTACGTCATTCGAATTTCACTTCGCGATTCGATTTCTCAACTTAACTGCAAAAATAACTACTTCCCACGTGTGCAATAGCTTACATGTATTCATACGCCGATGTTTCCTAAAGATAATAACAATATAATCGCAGTTTAATTAATTTCTCTTTTAATTTAGTCCTTTGATACAGCTAGTGTTTATTATTCTATTATTTATCCCCTTCTACAGACTTTATTTTGTTGTTTAGACTAAAAGGAAATGGGATATCTTTATCAGAGTAAGCACTTTAACCTAGGCTTGTGTGAACAGGTTTTGGGTACAAAAGGTTTGCTTCCCCTCCATAAAAAGGAGTACGATTGTTAGCGAGATGAATGCTGTTTGGAATTGTGGAGCGTGTCTCCTCGAATTTTTGTCTTCGGACATTTTTTGTGATACTGGCTGGCTTTAACCCATATATTTCTGTACCCATATTCTCGTCAAGATGTCTTCGATGAATAAACCATAATTAGATTTTAAACGTTGCCATTCTTCTTTCTGTGTCGATACTTCATTAAGCGCATCATCCAGCAATATTCCTGAGTTAGCCAGACCTTTGGAACCATCATCTTCATCACCGAGCTGCTTCTAGGTGTGTGTCACTTTCAGAGGTCCAGCTTTCAGCTTCATCATCCATTTTCTATGCATCAACTCGTGGACCAGATTCAACGTGGTAGGCCTGGCTCCATCTTTCCCGCGTAGCCGGTGCCTCGTGGTTATAGCTGATGTGTATCGTCCACTCCACATGCCACCAAGATCACGGTAAAGAGACTGTGTCTACATATGTTATACTTCTCAATAGTAGTTAAGTGCTCATGAATTTTTGACTATATCTTACGAATTTAAAATACACAACGCAATGAAGATTTCAACCTCTATACTTTGCTGGTGTGAAAATCTAATTTGATTATCTCCAGTTATCACGTTCCATCCCCATATTCATATAATATCTTATCATTTTTATTATCATATCTATTTCACTTCAATGACTGATGGAGATTCCTATGTTTGCATAAGTGGTCCTTATTAGTAGGGTTTAATCCACGCAATTTTGCAAATCAATAACCTGTCATGGTAAATGTGTCATGCCAATGACCAGTCATGGTAAATGTGTCTGCAATGGTCAATGTGTCTGCAATCAATATCCAATCAATAACCTGTCATGGCAAAAGTTAGGCATCATTGAATAATGAACTAAAATATTAAATAATTATATTCTCACAAACAACATCCTGTGTCGTTGGCCCACAACAGAGTGGAGCCAACATGTGAGGAATATCATTGAAGAAAACACGTTCTCGCATCCCGGTGTACTTTAGTTGGTAGAGTACAAGCTTTGAAGTTTAGAAACACGAATTTAAATTACATTGCCACTAGACAGTAGTTATACACTTTTGTTTGTTTTTCTACAAGCTAAAATCACAGTATCTGATCAAAACCATGAATGAATCGTACATAAATATAATACAAATACAATTTTTCTATGCATCATTCCTTACCACATCGATAAAGTTATTCGCATGCTGAGTCAAGATTATATAACTAATAATATTAATAATGCTACAAATAATTATTATCATCAAAATATTTTTATGCATCATTCATGACACGATCATTAAAGTTATTCACATACATTATTGTGCTGAGTCACAATAAATTGTGTCACCTTTTTGTAAGAACTCGAGTTTCTAAGCGATCTCTACAAAGGATATAAGACAAAGAAGGTATATCCTTTGAATAGTGCCAAAATACCTCAAAAAGTAATTTTTTAGCAAGGGTTTCTAGAAAGGCATGGAAAGATTCAAACATCCTATTACATTAATGGGTATATCAATATACGGGATGAAAGAGATTTATATGAAGATCTTTTAAATTAGAAACAAATCAGAATTACATAATATGCTAGGAGCAGTAAATTTTTAATATGAATTAAAAGAACATAATTTTTAATATGAATTAAAAGAATATTCCAATAAGATACCAACAGAAATAGATAACAGAGCTTATGACAACACAAATATTTACTTCATCAGAGTATTATATAACTAGTATAGTGCTTGCGAAAAAAACGGAAACCCATAATAAAAAATATCAATACTTTCCGTTACACAAAAGCTTGACATGTTAGCATAGATTTTGATTATTTCACTAGGATTCTTGTTTGAAGACAAATATTTTAGTTATCTAATATGACAATGTAATTTTCAACCAAAAATTTAGCTCCAGCGCAGTTTTAAATAAAAGCGTCTTTCTTTCATAGAAACGCGCTGCACGTACCACTGCTTTCCTACTCAAACGATTTTCCAAATAAATCAACCATCATAAAGGCAATAAATATGTGAAAGTCGCTCGCGAAGCTCCCAAGAATATTGTAACCTCAGTAAAGCAACATCTAAATCTTCAAGATAAATGTTTCTTTTTATTTTGTTTAAGCCAAACAGACATAGATCTCGGAAGTAATATACTTTTCTTTTCCTGGTTTACGCAAAAGTGCCCTCGGGGTTGATATAATACAGAACAAGGGACGCTATATCTTCCTGCAGCTGTACTCTTGAATTATTTATAGAGAATGAAATGTAGCTACCGGTTAGTAAAAATTTTAAAAGTCGCGTTTGAAATAAAACGTTTTAATTCTTTTAAATTCAAAAATACTTGTTTAATACAAAATAAAGAACTACATTACTTGTGGACGAATAATTTGTTTTGTGAAGAAAAGACAAAACCTTTGTGCTCGGGGAATAAACAGGAAATCCAACGTAAATAATAGTAGGGGAGCATATGTCGAAAAAATGAGCTCCGTGGCGGTATTAATGATGGGAACATGGGTGGATATTTTTTTCATCAGAAACTACCTGTAGATGAATAATTTCCATGGTGTCACTCTTTGGTGTGTGGCGTATAGTAGTAATGACGTCATCAAGATGGCCGCCATGGAATTAAAAAAAATCCACTTTATTTCGGTTATTTATCGGCCGATTTTCTTTTGTAATACCTCATATTGAAGATAAATAAAATGTCTAGATGACAGATGCAGAATCAAGGACGACGGAGTCATCACAGAGCACAAAAGGGAGAGAGCGCATCCTGTGAAGAAGATGGTTGGCTCGCGGTTGGGACCTGTGTGTGATTCTTAGAAAAGAGAGGAAGAGCCCCCCCCCCCAAAATGTGCGTATAAATATGTGCCTCAATAAATGTGCCAATAGCACGTAATAAGGCCATACATATGTGTAACTCTCCAGATCGTAGCACAAAGCGATCTCGAAGATTCTGTTGAGCCATGATAAGTTGCTGCACAGGACGGTAAAGACCCAAATCTAATGGAACAACACATTTTGAATCTACTCCACACACATATATAGTCAATTTTTCAAAGTACGTCTAGAAAGTCAATTGTATGAAACGATCTGTTGGAGTAGCTGGTGTGATTGGTAGAGCACATATGTGAGTGATTGGTTTTTGGTCTTTTAACAGCTTTGCATTAAAGACGGTTCAAGTTGGATCAGATGCTGAATTATAACTACTTTCATGATTAGAACTTGAAGGTCGATTTCCGGAACTATCGGATATTTCTTCTGTATCACGTATTATTTTGTTTTTGCACAGACACCACGCTAAATCTTCTACATTATGTAGTTTTAAACGCTGAATTTTATATATATATATATATATATATATATATATATATATATATATATCAGATTTCTTAAGCAAAACTGTTAGGCTTTAAGATTTTTGGTCCATTGTAGTGAATAAAGTCTGTCATGTATCTGGGTCGTTTCTGTAGCGAACGATTGGGTACCTGTGTTTCAGCATCAGACAGGGCTATAGATTGCAATTCACCTTCGTTATATTCTTGATAAGAAGTCATCACAGTTGCGTGAAGGGTTCCTCGTCCATCAGACGTGTCTCCAAGGAAGTCTAAATTATCTGCTGTACAAAAGATAAATCTCCCTTTCACAATATCGGGTGGGACATACAATCCGTCATTGTCTTCCATATGGTTCAGAACTTCATTGGCTATAGCAGTCTCAAGGCAGAAAACTTTATTATAATCAATCGAGTAACCCGAACCATGCATGAGCTGAACCAAGAATTTTCTGCAAGTTTTACTATGTATCGTTAGGCCAACAGCAACTTGTAGAGGAAGGTCCCGTGAGTGTCTGTGTTTAACTAACGCCGTGCTACTATAAACGGTTTGTCTTTCAGTTTGTCACTCATACATAAGAGTTTGTGATAATGCAGCACCCCTTTGATTCAAATGTTTGTTATCAATCTGCAAACTTTCCTTTTTTTTTGTTCCCTCCAATATACCATTTGAAAAAGTATAGAACTTCTTTCGGTATGATATTTATGATTTTTTTCTTCGTTATAGAACTTGTAAACTTCCATTTCTCCTCTGTCAGTATGGTTTTACGTAATAATTTAGCTGCTTGATACAGAACTTCCATACTCGCATTCATATCAGAATTGGTTCCACCCGCGACAACAAAACATCATTGACAAATTTCAAAGAAATACGCTGTGATTGATTTTTGGAGATAGGGTCGTTAAATACTACATTTGTAAAATAATTCATGCTCAATAAGTATTTTAAGAGATTTTCTTGACAACATGTCTTGCCGTTTAACACCATTCCAGTGACAGATATCTCTATAGTGTCTCTCAGGATCTGCCATCGTGACAACATTACCTTCCAAAAAAGAATCTAGCAAATGATCTATGGATTCTACTTGACTAATACATTCTGGCAAGTTAGGTGTTGTTTCAACTTCATCAGTACTTCGCAATGGCGTTTTTTGTGCACCATTCTTTGTGGTATGCTACATCATATGCATGTACATCTTCTGGATTAATGAATCCACTCAGTTTTAACTTTCAATTGCTATTTGCACTTCGATAGACAGCATCAGATCCTCTGAACTACCTTTTTGATGGAAGCGGTATATAATGGATGTCTCCTAGCTTCAAGTCTATCGAAAAAGAAGCAGGCATTTTTATGTAGTTTCGTGCCAAGATTTTGGCCTCTTGTACACGGGTGGACCTTATTGCACACCGAGCCTGGGGAAGCTATTTTAATTTCCGCTTGTTGCTTTTTATACCTGGCCTGTAGTCTATCAATGTTACCTTTGTGCGTGCATTTCTTGTGACAAGTTAAATGCCACCGGGCATTTAGCTGGGTTATTCCTTCCACTGTAAATTTTCGAGCGTATTCTTCGAGATGCTGATAATCACTGTCTTTACACTTGTTTCGAACTCTCACTGCATCAAACAGTTTGTGCTGAGTACTTGAGGTTTTAACCAAATCCTCATTCAATAGATGTTGGCACAATATACACAATTCAAAGTCTATGTCCTTCACTCGCTTTCGCTTAGACGGTCGGTCGAATTTAATTACACCATCCATATTTTAAGTTAAAATTTACCACTTGAAACAAAAAAAAAATATAGGAAATCTTGAACCGAACACAAGTTGTACTGTCTTTCGTTCAACAACAACTGCTGTAAATGCACTTATGTATTATGTGTAGATCACAATTCATGCATTTATAACTCATGCCTTTATAACTTTATATTGGTGAAATTTTTATATTTTTTCTTATTTTTGTATATCTCACCTGCCATTTTGTGAAGTGTATAAATCATTAACTTGTCCTTTTTGCAAACAAAATCATCATGTAATTTTGCTATACTGTGTAACATGTTTGAATAACATGCTGTTGCATATTTCTATGATTCGTTAAGTTTTTTTTAATGCTCTAGGGCAGGGGTGGGCAGACTTTTCCAAGGTACGGGCTACTTCTAATTTTGTCAAGGTGTTGCGGTCCACCCAGTGACGTAGGTGTGGTGAGCTAAAAAAAAGGTCTACAATATTTATTATAACTTAATAATAAATGCGGAATATGTACTTACCTACATAACTACAAGAAAAAAACCTACTCTTTTAAAACCGCGTTTAAAGCAAATCGCATCGGTGTTCCAAAAATATGTTTCTTTTAGTATGCGCGTCTTAGGTCTTAGTAAAGGCGGTCACCACAAAATGTCTTGGTGGTCCACCGGTCGGTCGCGATCGACTAAATGCCCACCCCTGTTCTAGCGTATGTACTCATCTTAACATGTGTATCCCAATGTAATTTTTGCACTTGTTTTTTTAAGTTTGTAAGCACATTTCCTTTTTACTTTTTGTGCTAGGCATGGTACAGTGTTATACACTGTTTTGAGGGTTATGTTTTTCATGCAGACGTGTCTTGTAACCTTCCTTATATAGTAATGACACTTATTTTACTATGCAACCATGCTCTTTGTCACAAGGTTGCCTCTTATAGTGCATTCATTTATGTATGACACCAATTTAAGTTGTTTTGTAATTATTTTGTTACCATTTTTCCATGTATTTTGAATGCACTTTCTATGTATAATTTACAGGGGTGTTTTTTTTCTTTGTTTTTTCAATGGCTGGCCAGCCGACATGAAGTGTTTTGTCTTTATGCATAATGTTAATTTAATTACAAGCACAAATTTTTTTTATCCTTCATGGAGGGTCTCCAATGTAACTTTCACCTAGCATAACACAGGTTCCAACCGCGAGCCAACCATCTTCTTCAGAGGACGCGCTTTCTCCCTTTTGTGCTCTTTGACGACTCCGTCTCCCCTGATTCTGCATCTGTCATCTAGACATTTTATTTATCTTCAATATGAGGTATTACAAAAGAAAATCGGCCGATAAATAACCGAAATAAAGTGGATTTTTAAAATTCCATGGCGGCCATCTTGATGACGTCATTACTGCTATACGCCACACACCAAAGAGTGACACCATGGAAATTATTCATCTACCGGTAGTTTCTGATGAAAAAAATATCCACCCATGTTCCCATCATTAATACCGCCACGGGACTACATATGCTCCCCTACTATAAAGCGCAAATAGCAGCAATTTTGCATACGGCTTCAAAATGCTTTTTGAGCTGCCACAAGTTCTTTGCACTGACGAAGAAGCTCCTTTGCAGCTTCGAAACGGCCGTATGCAAAATTAAACCTTACTGCTATTTGTGCTTTATTTACGTTGGATTTCCTGTTCATTACAATACTTGTACTTCCAATATTATAAACAGACTTAGTAAGTCTTTTTATATTTTTTTATTATTTATTTATAGTCTACATTTCGTATAAGGCGCAGCCAACTTCTATATCAGCTGTTGTAGTATTATTCATATTAATATAAAACCTATAGAAAATGGAAGGAAATATTTCTTACAAGTAATTTGTACGTCAGCTCTGAAATGAACATTAATCGGTCTGGGGCGCAGAGTGAAGAATTTTGTGGTCTCAACCAATTAAAATCTGTGGCGTTATGGCAGATGTTGATATGTCCAAAAAATTCAATTATATGTTTTAAATTGATATGCCACACTTAAAATTGGTTCTTTAATGTTGCTAAAGCTGATATGTGGAATTATGAAATAATATTAAGTTATTCGTATTTGCAAATGCTGTTTTGTATAAAAGAATTTTTTCTCAACTCTCCCCCAAAATTTTAGTCCCTAACTGAAAATTTTCACTAAAGACCATCCATATGCTTGAGGTTGAATATGAGTATAAACTAAAGAATATTTGGATTGAAAACGTATTTGGGCGATTTTATATTTCACAACAAAAGTTACTTTCTAAATTTGCCGAAAACATGAAAAAAATGACATATCAACATCTGTCATAATGCCAAAGTAATGTAATATCCATACGTATTCTTTTTATGCCCTGCAATTTTTCCTTTGGTCGAAATGATTCAACTTCTTCAATTTGGCGAATTTTGTACACCAATCTCATTAGTATGGCATGATAGTATTCACGCAGATATTGTGTTCGGCAAACAGTTTCTCATATATTGCTAAGCCAAAAACAGGACGATCTATCCATTGCTACATCACATATATTTTATATGTATTCATCGAAGTCAAAATTTAGCATCCTGAGTTTTAGCTACCCTTTGACATTTTATTTATAAAAAATATCGATTATAAAAAATCTTCATAAGTGTTTTTAATGTGTGCAAACAAATAGTCATGGATATTTCTGCCATGATTTACTGATTATCCAATTTAATCGAACACTGGAACGCAAATACTAAATTAAGACATTTAATGGGTTTTGTAGGTTTTTTAATATATAAACAGGGAAGTTAACAACGCCCTTATTACAATTACCATATTTAATGAACAAACAGTCGAGGGCATATAATATGAAGATACATTAGAAACTATATCTCCATGGTTAAGTCCTAAAAGAATTGTAACATTTATTTTATTGTTATACTAGCTGAAAACCCGCACTTCGCTACGGAGTGAATTCAAATTAAATACAACGGTCAATGTATTCAATTAATGCCAAAAAAAAATAAATATATATATTTATAATACATTAGACGATCAATCTATAGATTGATGTAAAAATATATACACTGAAGTGCCACTGAATTAGGGATAGCAAAGTCTATACAAATTGTGTAGCGCTGCGCATCATGTATGCGCAAGTGAGGGCACTGTGGTAACTGCATATATAGCGCGTACTATGGTTGTTCTGAATTAGTTGTTGGAATTGCCAGTATGGGTAAACTGCCTGATTTAGACGCCTTCGATCGCGGACAAATCGTAGGTGCGCGACGCATGGGCCATTCAATTTCCGAAATCGTCAGACAGGACCAGCTAGGATTTTCAAGGTCGACAGTGTCAAGAGTATACCAAGAATACATGGATGGTGGAAAAAAACTAGCGATCGGGCAAACTGCAAAGGACAATTAGCCTTGACAGTGCGTGGTGAGAGACGGCTCAGGCGTATTGTACGTAGCCAGCGAAGCCAAACATTAGCTCAAATTACCACCCAGTTTAATGACGGTGCCAGTCGTACAGTCAGTAAACGGACTGTGCAACGCTCGATTCACCGTATGGGTTTCGGGAGCCGTCGACCTACGAGAGTACCATTGCTCTATACTCGCCATCGGGCTGAACGTCTTGCCTGGGCAAGAGAGCACAGAGACTGGAGTGTAGAGGACTGGAAACGAGTAGCATGGAGTGATGAGTCTCGATTCCGACTACTTAACGCCGACGGGAGGCTGAGAATATGGCGTCAGGCTCATGAAGCCATGGATCCTGCATGCCTGGCTGGAACTGTACAAGGGCATAGTGGCTCAATCATGGTCTGGGGTGTTTTTTTTGGCACAGTTTGGGATCTATGGTGCGTGTACCAACCTCCCTCAATGCAATTCGGTACGTAGAGTTGCTGGGTGATCACCTCCATATGTTTATGCTGTTCTGTTATCCGCACGGTAATGGAGTTTTCCAGCAAGACAACTGTACCTCTCACAAGTCCCGGTTGGCTACTCGTTGATTGGATGAGCATGCCTCTGACTTTTCTGTCATGAATTGGCCACCTAGAAGCCCAGACTTAAATCCTATTGAGCATCTTTGGGATGTTTTGGAACAAGGCGTGAAAAGCCATCACACAGCACCAAAGAACCTTACTGAATTATGGGCAGCTTTAGCCAATATTTGGCAAGCCATTCCTGTGGAACGTTTCCAGAAACTTGTTCAATCTATGCCTCGTCGTGTGGCAGCCGTTATCAAGGCCAGAGGAGGCTCAACTCGTTACTAGGTAGGTATCCCTAATTCAGTGGTACTTCAGTGTATATATATACAGTAACCACCGCTTATAGTGATCAGTGGTTATAAGAATCAACCGTTTATAAGAATCAATATTGCAAAAACAAAATCAAATGTATTATTTCCATGTTAAAATTTTCGCTTTAAAGAATCAATCCACCGGTTATAAGAATCAGTTTACGCTCTTCGCTTTCATTTCATTTTTCCAAAAAAGCCACTTAAACCCTCGAAAGGCACAAGGTACTTTATTTTTTTAAAGAAAGACTGATAAGATGGGATAGAATACTGTCGTAAAATGCATCCCTTTCTTTGTTAGACATAATATAATAGTTTAGCTTGACCCAGAAACATCTTTACCTTCTAGGTCATATTTCACTTTTCTCCACCGAGAAAGTCAGGGACTTTTTTTCTCACCTCCCACATCCTGGCTGGCGCTTCCTGGACCCTGAAACACGTAAATCTTCGGCGAAGTGTCCACTATCACTTAGGCAAACGTGATATTAGTAGATTCAGCACGTCATCAAACCATGAAACCTAAGCTAGAAGGTGAATCTTCGTCTGAGACTATTGATATTGAAAGAGGTATAAACAGCCTCCTGAAAACTTCATTTCGTCAAACTACCATAGAAAACTTTTTCTTGCAACCTTCCTGTAGTTGAAATGTTAAACATGATAAGCAGGGATGTTGTAACAAATACTAGATTTTTTTCTTCTCTTACTGTAATCATGTGTATCTACTTATAGGTAAAGAAATTAAGTTGTATTTTTAAATTTATAAAAAATAATTTTAATAAAAGATAATTAACGTAAATTAAAGAGCATTTTATGTTAAATTATCTCATATATGTATATATAGATATAGGTGTGTGTGTGCCTGTCCAAAAACCTAAATTTCGGCTATAAGAATCAACCGCTTATAAGAATCAAAAACAGTAATAACAAATGTGATTCTTATAAGCGGAAATCACTGTATATATATTTATAAAAAAATCGTAAGGGATATTTATATTTTCTTGGATAATATCCAATCGTCTGCTGCATTAGAAAGAAAAAAATTTTTTTTGTCTATTTAGTTGTTATGCACGTGACGATAAATTTATTTAAAGTACCAGAAAAAGAAATCACGTGGTCAGCATTTAATAAATTAAATTCTAAAAATGAATCTTTGAAAATTCACCAAAAATCAGAAAATGGAGGTAAATATTCGAAAATGATTTCATTTTAAAGGAAGTTTTAGGATCTTTCTCATGATATAAATTTTATAACCCTCAATTTATTATTTTAAATCCAAACTTAAAAAAAGTTACAAACACAGTTTAAAAATTTAATTTTAAAAAACATCTAAGAAGAATTTTTCCAAAATCTTTCTTAGTGCACCCCTACACCATAAGAAGAATCGCCATGCAAAATTTCTGCCCTTTAGTTCCAGCGGTTTGGTCTGTGCGTTGTATGTCAGTGAGTCATTCAGTTACGGAACTGTTTTATATACAGAGATTAAATAAATTAAGCAGATGTGCGAACGATGACTGATCTAACTTCTACACCGCCTCATTCTGAGTAAAAACATTTTATCGAGAAAATTGCATTGTTTTTTTTGTTTTTTTTATTTCCTTTCGAGAAACCGAGAAGATACGAATCAAAATGGCAGACTCCTCTCGATAAATCCTAAACTAAGATGACACGGGTTCATAAAGATAAAAGCAGTGGAGGTCAGGAAGATTCACACATCGCAATGTACTTTAGGGGTGTTATCAGATAGGATCGATGAAGCGTGTCTGAAGAAATGTTATATTGAGATTTGACATTCTATGAATGTCTGTAACAGTGGCGCACCCAGGATTTAATCTGGGGGGGGGGGGCGAGTTGAACGGATAAAATATTTATAATACAAATTCAATATTCATAATGCGATTTCTATTTCTTTGGGGGGGGGCAGGGCCCTTGGCTTACCCCCTTGGTGCGCCACCGGTCTGTAACATAAGAGTTGCCATCTAAAAGAGCTTTGCCCGTCTGACCACCCCTTCTCTCCCCCAAAAAAATCTTATTCTCGATCTTACTATGCTACATAATATCAATTTTTTTTTTTAATGTGGAGAAAGAATTAGAAAACAGCAGACAAAATGGAGCTTACTTGAGGCGAAAATGTTTTGAAAAAGTTTCGCCCCCAAAAAAATCAAGAACGCTTTAGCTTCCAATTACACAAAGTGACTCATGGTTTGCAAAAGTAAACGGGGAAATTTTTAAGCAAGTGCGAGAGTCGGCGCATTTTTCAGAATTTGACGTCTTTCCCACTCTAAACAGATTATTTGCAAGTGAGGAACCCTGCGAAACAATTAGCTAAATGAATCAGCCGTCACAGAGGGGAGAAACACGTCAGGCCGGCAGCGAGTTCTTGTTGCAGAGGGAAGCCAGAACGGAACAATGGATGACCACCGAGGCAAAATGCTTCGCGTTTCTTTCTTTACAACCGAGAAACAGGAAACCGGTGACAAATTTATTTTCCTTCCCCCGCAGATCTCTGAAAGAAATACTTTTAGAGTCCACGGTACAAAAGACGATCTTGAAGCCGAAAGCTTGAATTATGGAAGGAAATAAACTCTTTTTCCACGAGAAAAAAAAAAAAATTAATGCTCTTTCTAAACTCGTATGTTATCAATAAGCATATTTGGTTTCTTCCAGAGGGTAAAACTAAGCAGTCATTTTTTAAAACTACAGCTTTGGAATTTTGCGTATATTTTTCATAAATAATTTAACTTATTCCGTAATACTATATGATTTATTATTAAAACTAACCCCGAAATTTATACACAAATTTTGGCATCATACCAGATATCTCTCTCTCCTTTACATATAAAGAATCCAGTCGGTTTGGTATTCAAGGAAGTAGTTAACCTTTAGCTTACGGGGGCCCATTTTTCTGATTCCCTCTTTAGAACGGGAAATTTCACACCCCTTTTATAAGAGCGGTGATAAAGGGAGTTATATATATATATATGTATATATATATGCATGTATATATATAAATATATATATATGTATGTATATATATATATATATATATATATATATATATATATATGTATGTATGTATATATATATATATATCTATGTATATATATATATATATATATCTATGTGTATATATACACTCATGGATAAAAAAATTAGCGCACCAAGAAATAATTGCGGGATCGTAACGAAACTTGCAATGAAGGTACATGTCGGGGAGATATGCAAATGATTAGAAATGCAGCGTGATTGCGCAATACGTATAGCCGGTAGAGGGCGTTGAACATCGTACTCTGTGGAGTATAAAACAGGTAACCAAAGCTTGTTTGAGTGTGCTGAATCATTTACAAAGGAAGAGCTGAGATAGACATGCCATTACGCCGTGTTCGAAGACAATATAAGCAGTTGTCGCAGTTTGAGAGGGGGAGATTCGGTGGGATGATGGAATCTGGGTGGTCAGCTAGGCGAGTAGCTCGTCAATTAGGCCGCTCTGATTGTGTTGTGAAGAGGTGTTGGGACCAGTGGACCCGAGAGATGTCATGTACACGAAGACCAGGCTCAGGACGCCCTCGACAGACCAGTCGTCGAGAAGACCGCCACATCGTGAGAAATGCACGCGTACAGCCAACTGCTTCATCGGCCGCCAACCAGGCACAGGTAGCACCTTCACTAGGGGCCTCTGTGTCTTCTCGAACCATACGAAGGCGCCTGGCTGAAGGACAGTTGGTATCGCGGCGCCCATTACGTATGCTGCCCTTGACGCCCACACATCGACGCCTCTGAGTTAACTCTGGCATGTAAACACTGCTGTTAACACGTCCCGTCCTGGCATGCACGCCGGACAAGTCATGTGGCCACTGCAGCTATTGCCTTCTGATAAATAAAACACGTCTTGGAATTTGTGTATTGCATCAATGGCTCCATGTGTTTTTTTTTTTTTCTCTCCTAAAAATCATCAGTGTTTTCCTGGATGAAAACTTCGCCCTACTGCATCACTACCTCGTGCCGACTGGATCACTCATAAGTTCTACGCATCACCTCCCTTGTGCTAAATTTTCCAAATGTGATTATTATCTCTCTCTCTCTCTCACACACACACACACACACACACACACACCACACACACACACAAACACACACACACACACCACACACAAACACACACACACACACCACACACACACACACGCGCGCGTATTCATTCTTGGGTCCGTATTCTTGGGATGCATACTATCCCACCCCGTAAGAAAAAGGTTAAGTAGTATTAAGTACTAGCAGTAATCTGAGAGATCGACTGCAGTAGGATTTCAGGGATGTATGAGGGAAAGGCTGATCAGGAACGAAATTCCAATTATCTATTTTATGGATTAACCATGCATCACAAAGACTGAAATAAAATTAATATTGTCCGAGAGTATATGTGGCTTGAATAGAAAGGAAGGTTTATATCTAAATGAAAACTTAAATACATGGAAGGTTTATCGCTATTTTAACTGAACTGAGTTGGAATCTTAATATGTAGTTCAATAAAACCTCTGAATAAATCGAATGTTTTGAAATAGGTTGTATAAATGTATTATCGATTTTTCTGATTTATTCCATAGAGCATAGGTTTTTGCGACTAATGCTCATTTCAGCTTAGTTTAGCGATTGTCAAACTGTGGTACGCGTACCCCTTGGGTTATGGGCATAACTGATCAAACATATGTGGAAAAGTTTTGGAGTAATGGCGGAAACGCCAGCTTCTTGTAATAAAACACATTATAAAAAAATAAAAAAACATTTTTATCCCTTTGGTAAGTAGTTTAAAATATTTTTATTCGTTGCTTTTAAAAAAAATTTCCTGTAACGTTTTTTCAATTATTTTTACTATATATATCCAAAACAAGATGAAAAACAAACGAGGCTTAAAATTTTTAGCAGCGAAGACAGATTGAAAACAATTAGAGGTGAAGTGGCTCACAGCTGTTTTAATTCAAGTCATAAAAGATTCTTGTATGACTTTATTAAAAAGACTTAGGGCCTGTTCACATAGGAGTCCGGTAGCGGACCGATAAAGGAAAGATGACGTTGAGACGATAATAAACCAATCATAGGCGTTAAAAATTTCGTTGCTAATCGTTTGGAGGTTTGTCATTGGTTAAATATATTTCAATACTTAAACGTTTCCGCTACCGGACTCCTGTGTGTACAGGCCCTTAAACACACTCTGATTTGCATAATCTCTATGGCTTTAGGAGTTCTTTCTCCCCCTTGACCCTGGGGTACAATCAGTGAAAAAAATGTCACCAAGAAGTACAAGGTGGAGAAATGCTGGCCTAGTGAATTGGCCTGCACTAGGGAATACATATAAATCAATACGCATATTTCCGACAGTACTTTAAAAAGTAAAAGAATAATAATGTTACAAATATTTAATTCAAACTTTGACATCCATTAATACTTAGGTTATGTGTATGACAGCAAAAATCAATCACGAGGCAGAGGACTGACCGTATGGAAACTTAGATGGTTGTACACGTGGTTTATACTTTACTTGGTTTAACTTTTACATGGTTTATACTTTTTTCAAGAATATGACGTACTCGTTTATTTCCCAATTTTTCGTGTTAAAAATCTTGAAAGCACGCAGCTAACATTGTTTTATTTTTAGGTACAACATCTCGAGGAGTAGGTTTATCAGTATAGGGCTCAAAGTTTTTGCAGCAGGATATCAAGAATGTGTCAACTAATGAGTAGCTGCCTTTACTCGCATCAGAGCGCCGTCTACAGAAGGGCTGCAATCAAGATCACTATTGGTTTTCTGCAAATGTGCGAAAAGAAAACTATTCCTTCAACCCTTCATTAAAAGGGGTTGACCAGTGGGGAAGTCGAAGTCAGAGGAGGTACTCTTCTGGGATGGGCGGTCCCGTCGTAATTATAATTTGCCCCCTCAACAGGCGTATAGTTACGCAAAATTTGGTATATAATAGCTAAATTTTTTGTATTTTTCACAGCTACATAAATGTTGATAAACAAATGAAGAGCGTATTTTCAGGTAGCCTGAATTTTTCTGTACTCTGCTGTCTTACTTTAAAAATTTCAACCACTTAAGAAAAATATTTGCACACCACATTTTATTTGCCACATTATTTTGCGCACCACAATTTTCTCCAATTTAAAAATATTAATGGCGTTTCGTTTAAAGAATTTAAGAGATACCGGAGTAAAAAAAATTTCCACTCTATTACGGATTACGATTTTTAAAAAAAAAATCTTTTAATCCAAGTCAACAATTACTAGACAAATTTTCTCCATATGTATGTAAATACCATATTTGATTATGAACATTTCCTATAACACAAGCAGCCATATTTGATTTTCCCCTGATTTGGGAAAATCAAACATGGCTACTACACAGCAATATAAGGGGCTGGGCGTGAACAAAGCTATGATACCGACTACTGTATATAACAGACGCATTAGAAACTTTATGACTAAATTGTAAGGAATTACAACAACTGTGCTTTGAACTATCCAATGGTTACGAAAGAATATAATATTATACTAATGTATTTCCAATCGCACAAAACCCATCGTCTGGGATAAATGTCAAAAAGTCAAGATTCTTAAGAAAAAGAATAGGATTATTAATTTCATTCCCTTCAAATCTAGTTACGCACATTCAAATGAATAGCTCAAAGTAAAATTAATGACGTATTACAAAACTTTTTTAAAAAAAAGGTATATTCTTTAAGAAGAAAAGGGAGCAGACTCGTGTTATAGGAAATAGTAATAAAGATCCGAAACTTTGAAATGAAAAACGCTAAAACAGCTCGTTCTAACATTTTAGCACACACTCGGAAAAAATCCATTCTTCCAAATTTGTTTCCTTTTCTCAGAGCGGGAAATGACCAAGCAATTTGTCTGTTTGATCACTACTGATTTTTCTACCCGCCGGCAGTTCTTTTAATTTTTTAAGTCTTTCCCCCGAAGTTCTTAATTTTTTTTTTCACTCGCCTTGATTTGTTTCGCCTAACAATTCTGTTCTTTTCAGCGGGGTCTTTGTTTTTTATTGTGTGATTTTAGACAGAAATTAACAAATTAATATCTCACAGGAAACTAGAAGTTAACCATTTTTATGGATTTGTTATTTATAGTCATAGAAAAAGGTGGAAGAACTACAAGTAATTCCGAAAAAAAAATCTCAAGTCTGCATAATTAACCTTTTCCTTGTGGGGTGGGACACCATGTATCCCAAGAATGAATGAATGAAAGAACGAATGAATGAACGAACGAACGAACACACACGAATATATATATATATATATATATATATATATATATATATATATATATATATATATATATATATAATATATATATATATATATATATATATATATATATATATATATATATATATATATATATTCATATATATATATATATATATATATATATATATATATATATATATTCATATATATATATATATATGTTCATATATATATATATATATATATATATATATATATTCATATATATATATATATATATATATATATATATATATATATATATATATATATATATATATATATATATATATATATATATATATATATATATATATATATATATATATATATATATATATATACATATATATATGTGTGTGTGTGTGTTCATTGTTGGGCCCATATTCTTGGAAAAGGTTAATCAGTGGATTATTTCATGTGAGTACAACTTATTAGTGAATATTTCATATGAGTTATTCATTAGTTTTGGAAAGATACTCCGAGGAATCCGTGTACAGCGAAACTTCTTGCCGGCCGACTCTCTAAACGGCCATAAATTGTTCAGAACTGATTAAAAACTTCATAGAGCTAAAGTTATAGAAGAAACCTCTTTTCGAAGCCATCCCACCAAAATGGCCGCTTGTTTTCGGAACTATGATTGGTTGCCATATTGAACCTTCATTATATCATTTTTTCAAACTTTATTCGAAAGATATAAACATATGAAATAACTAGCTGAAAACCCGTACTTCGCTACGGAGTACATTCAAATTAAATACAACGGTCAATGTATAAAATTAATGCCACAAATATATATATATATATATATATATATTTATTTATTTATAATAAATACGACGATCAATGTATACAATTGATGTAAAAAAATATATATTTATAAAAAAATCGTGATGGATATTTTTATAGACAAAATATTCCTCAAACTGTACTATATTAACTGTAAAGAATATAGTACAGTTTAAGGAACATAATATTTTTTATTCTATTTTAATATTTTTTTTGATAACGTCCAATCGTCTGTTGCATTAGCAAGAAAAAAAATATTTTTTTTGTCTATTTAGTTGTTATGCACGTGATGATAAATCTATTTAAAGTACCAGAAAAAGGAATCACGTGATCGGCATTTAATAAATTAAATTTAAAAAAATAATTTTTAAAAATTCACCAAAAATCAGAAAATAAAGGTAAAGATTCGAAAAAGATCTCATTTTAAAGGAATTTTATGATCGTTCTCGTGATATAAATTTTATAACCCTCCAATTATTATTTTAAATGCAAACTTAAAAAAAGTTACTAAAACAGCTTAAAAATTTAATTTTAAAAAAATCTAAGAAAATTTTTTCAAAAATCTTTCTTAGTGCACCCCTACACTATAAGAAGAATCGCCATGCAAAATTTCAGCCTTTTAGGCCCAGTGGTTTGGTCTGTGCGTTGTATGTCAGTGAGTGAGTCAGTCAGTCAGTTACGGAACTGTTTTATATATATAGATAATGTAATAAAAAATGCTGTATTTAAAAAGTAAAACATTGCTTTTCATTACCGTAGTTTATCAATTATTCAACAAAAGTTGGCAACTTATAACAGGAGTCAGTGAAACTACCACAGTAATATCTCGCACAAACTGAAGATATTTTTTGTCACTCTAATGCTTATTCGACATCAACGACGACAGCAACGAAAGACAGACACATTTTCCCACCTGTCTCTGTGTCTGTCATAAAAGCCTTCACACCGCTAGCAGACGGGGAGAAGAGGCAATTTATCTGCGCATGCGCATAATCTTCTCTTTCTATTCTGATCGGCTGTAGAGCATGGCGGCAGAGACAAAAGTTGAACTTTTTCCAAGACATGAAACTGCAGAGACCAGAAACGGAGACAAACCGGGAGAGTGAAAATTTGTTTGTAATACGCATGCGCAACATCGAAGATACATGATTTTCGTCTTCGTCGCCGTTGGTGTGGAGTAAGCATAAATAATTACAAGATAAAAAGGACTTTTTATATACCATGTTTTTAAATTTTCTGTTGAATCATATAAACTTGACAATTCTATGTATTAATAAATACTTTTTAAAATTTTTTGATGAATTATCCCATCAACTTGAAAGAAAATGATGAAATGCGTAATACAGAGAGCAATTATAAGAAATTTTCAAACATTTATTTATTGAATAACATATAGAAAATATCGTAAATAGCATGTGGTCATAAATAAAAATTATCCCATTGTAATGAAAATGTAATATGCTTGGTTCACTATTACGTTAATAGATGGCGCCTGTAGCGCAGTTACTTTTGGCTCCAGACGCTACTTGTATTTTTACGTAATGGATTTTAAAATATGGAATAAAGATGCCTAAAAGTATTAAAATAATGCATTGTCATTGTGTTCTGAGCTATTCTAAAAGTTTCAAATGTCTAGCTAGTCGGGAAGTTAGTTAAAAATCGATTGCAAGATTTGTACCAGACAAACACACACACAAACATGAAAGCAAGTTAATAAAAACATGGTAAAAAAATGGTAAAAATGAAACATTCTTAGAGGATGCAAACTTGGATGAGACATTTACATTAGCCCCTCGCACCATTTCAGTGGCATGTCACTTTCCTCTGTATCATCTTTTTTGGACACAAATCTCTTTTATTTAAAATTTATTCACTAATATAATATCCTTTGGTGAATAAACTTGCTGTTTTTTTCCTGTTTAACCACCATCTCCTCTTTGTTGGGTCATTTGTAACAGAGAGAGAGCGACTTGTACTAGTCATTAAACGGTTTCCGTGCTTGTTTGCTCGCGACCCTCCCTCTCCTGTTATTGCCAAATTTATAGCTCTTCAAGTTAACACACGACGCATGCACATACTTTAGTCCTGTTTTGAAAATTCCTATACCTATTTAAGAGGTTAAAAGCAAAGACTTTGTAAGGTATACACAAGATTCGATTCACAAGAATCGAACTTTTGAATTAATGAATTAAAGAAGCTGCTTCAGATATGCTAATTTCGGCATACGCGCTTAGTATAAATACCACGCAGCGTCATTAATGAAAAAGGGGAGGTTGTCAAGGTTGAAAAGGTGTTATCCTGCGCTAGTGCTTAGCGGGCCAGAAGTTTACGTGGCAGTACTGCTGGTTTGACTTACTGTTCGTGAGTATAAAAATATATTGTTCTTGAAAGCTGTGTTTATACATTCCGTACAAGTAGTAAGCATGCTTATTGCTGTAAAAGCCAATTATATGTGCAACGAATTCAATAAACATTGTTTCATGTATAAACTGTGTTTGCTTCAAATTCAAATAGAGTGCCACTTCAAATTATATACACCCAAGTCTGGGTAGAAGTGAGCATAGAAACTCTATAACTTGAATGCTGAGCAGTCTTATGTTAGGGCTCAACTTGTTTCAATTGGAGAACTTTTGTGTTTTGCGTGACGGCAACAGTAATTTTAAAAATGAAAGATATTATTTCTATTTAATATATTCCATCTGCTTCAAAATTGATTTCCAGTATTTCTTTTATTCTTTTTTCTCTGTACTTTCCACTTTGTAATTTTAAATTTTATATTTAGCAAATTAATAAAAAAAATGAATTGGGATAAAAATAGAGTGATCGTTGAATTTTCTATTTATATGTTCATCTGTTTATCTTTGGTTTTGCATTTTCCCAGCACTTCTTTTTTTTTTTAATTTCTTCTTCCACGAATTTTTGTTTTTTCCAATTTTTCTAACATTGACCTAATTTCTCTTATTTTCTAATTTTAGCTTTCCAATATCGCAATGGTTCTTTTAGCAGGTCGTGTGAAAACTTTCTGGTAGTTACCTCGTAGTTTATTTATTTATTTACTTATCTATGTACTGTATGAGTACTCGTGCTTAGTGTATACTAGAGGTAGTGATTTTTTAATTTCAGGAGGTTAAACCCCTTTTCACCCTCTTAAAATTTGTATTTTTTTAGGCAATTATTGAGGAAGCACGTAGGGCTTAAGAGGAACAACCATTCAAAATTTCAGCTTCCTATGCTTATGATTCCAGAAATACAGTTGTTTTCTTAAGGGGAGGGATGAAGCCCCTTTTAACCCCTTAATATTTGTATTTTTAAAAAGATTTCTTAGTGTTATCTAGGGCTTAAGAGGAACCACTATTAAAAATTTCAGCTTCTTAATCTTTATAGTTCCAGCTATACAGTGAATCTTTTTTAGGGGAAGAGGGGAGTTAAGCCCCTTATAACCCCCTTAAAATTAGTATTTTTACAAAAGACTTCTTAGTGTGCACCTAGGAAAGAGAAACCAACATTCAAAATTTCACCTTCCTTGACCTCATAGCTCCAGAGGTACAGCCTGTGTGTTATTTCTTTTCGGGGGGGGGGGGGGGTTGGGGATTAAGCCCCTATTAAACGGATTCAAATCTGAATTTTTTTTAAAGATTTCTTAGCGAGCACTTAATGCCTTAGAGCAGTGCTACCCCACCTTTTAATCGCCGCGGACCGGTTAACGTTTGATAATTTTACCGCGGCCCGCTGAGGAGGGCTATGACTACAATTTTAATTCATAATCTTGAAATGTTTAATAAACAATAAACTAATTTAAAGTAGTTACAAGATTTCTTCTGTTACAAAGGTATAAATTAGCACAAACCCGACAAAATCACACAAACCGGAGAGAAATATACCACAGTAAATAAAATGGAAATAATTTAATGTTCCTTGGGCGTACCGGTATCATTTGATCCACGGACCGGTACCGGTCCGCGGCCCGGGGGTTGGGGACCACCCCCGTCTTAGAGGTACCACCATACAAAATTTCAGCCTGCTAGTACTTACGGCTCCGGAGATCAGTGATTCTATCTATCTATCTATCTATCTATATATATATATATATATATATATATATATATATATATATATATATATTAATTATACTAGCTGAAAACCCGCACCTCGCTACGGAGTACATTCAAATTAAATACAACGGTCAATGTATGCAATTAATGCCATATATATATATATATATATATATATATATATATATATATATATATATATATATATATATATATAAATAAAAATGTAAATGTTCGTTTGTTCAAAACCTCAAATCTTCGAAAGTTCTTTACCAATTGTTTTGAAATTTTGACACAACGTTGCATTCGAATACGTGAGTGTTTTTATATACCTATTATATAGATGCCACACCTATGACAGTTATAAACATGCTTTTTTGAAACAAACGCTATACTAAGTATTTTACCGCACACGAGAAATGTCTTTCCCTTCCCCCTCAGAACAGAAATTTGTCACGGAGGGTGCGACCCCACTATCAGCAGTCCCCACAGGTCGTAAAATACGGAGGGATCGTTCTAGACAAAAAAAGACGATCGAAGAGATAAGAGAACCACTGTCCGGTGTTCGACTGATTTTCATTTAAATTCAAATTATATCGTGAAACTGGCCTCTTCGGAGTGATTTCTTACAGCGGATTGAAATTTTTCGTTTCGCATTGCGTTGGACTTGAGCTGTGTCGTTTACTATAGCGTTCATTTCGTGAGTATAGTTTATTTATTTTTATTTTTGTGTTTTTTCCTTTTTTTAAGGTTTTGCAAATTTATATGTTTTTGTTATAACTTTCTTTCTTCTTTTTCATTGCAATCTATCTGCTTTAGTGACCTTCAGAAGGTTAATTATGTCGTTTGTCATTGCGTTGGAATTGAATTGTGTCGTTTACCATAGCGTTTATTTCGTGAGCATAGTTTAATTTTTTATTTTTTCATTGTTTTTCATTACGTTTTTTAAACTGTTTTTCTGATTTTTCTGTGCAATTGTCGGTGAAATTGAGCTGTATCGATTGATTTTCATTTGAAATAAATTATGTCGGGAAATTGACCTCTTCGAAGTGATTTCTTCGAACGGATTGAAATATTTCGTTTCTCATTGCGTTAGAATTGAGTTCTGTTGGTTAATCTGCGTTTGAATTGAAATACAGTCGAACCTCCATATATCGAACTTCCCTATATCGAAATTGTCTATATACCGAACTCTTAGCAAATCTCCATGTTCATTTCATAGCAAAATTGTTTCTATATATCCTTTCCTTTTTTCCTTTTTTTAATGTTTTGCAAATTTATATGTTTTTTAACTGTTTTTCTTATTTTTCTGTGCAATTGGCGGTGGAATTGAGCTGTATCGATTGATTTTCATTGGAATTCAAATTATATCGGGAAATTGACCTCTTCGGAGTGATTTCTTCGAGCGGATTGAAATATTTCGCTTTCGGAATATCGATGAAATCGCACAGTATCAGGCTGGAAGATACATAAGCAGCAATGAAGCTGTATGGCGAATTCTTTCATTTCCCATACATGAACGAAGTCCAACTGTTGTTCACTTAGCAGTACATCTTGAAAATGGACAACGCGTGTATTTCACAGCTGCAACTGTGCAACAAATAGCCCTGAATCCACCGGCTACAACGTTAACTGCTTTCTTCACGTTATGTCAAAATGACGCGTTTGCGAAAACTCTACTGTATTCGGAAGTGCCTACATATTACACATGGAATGCGAGTAGAAAATCATTTGAACGACGCAAACGAGGAGAGCGAGTCGATGGACAACCTGGTATATTCAAAGAAACTACGATAGGCAGACTGTACACCGTGCATCCCAATCAAGATGAATGCTTCTTTCTTCGCATGCTGTTGGAAATGTGCCCGGTCCAACGTCTTTCCAACAATTGAGAATTGTCAACGGCGTTACACATGCCGCTTTCCGCAGTGCATGTCAAGCTCTGGATTTATTGGAGAACGACCGACACTGGGATGACGCGTGCAATACGTCAAATCCTAAACAAATTCGTGCGTTGTTTGCAATCATATTGACCGCCTGTTCTCCTTCATCTCCAACAGAGTTACGGGAGAAATATAAATCGCACATGGCTGAAGATATATTCCGACGAATACGCGAGGAAAATTCAAATATGAACATAGATTTCACAGCAGAAATCTACAACGAAGCGTTGATAATGATTGAAGATTTGTGCTTAGAAATCGCGAACAAAGTTCTCAATCAATTGGAATGCCATCACCGAATCAATCTGATGATGCTTCGTTCGACGTAGAATTGCGTCGTGAACAAAATTACAACACGGGTGATCTTTTGTCGTATGTGCAATAAAATATTCCTAAGCTAACGCTTGAGCAAAAAGGCATTTACGATCAAATAATGCAAACTGTCAATAATGGGGTTAGAGAAATCTTCTTCTTAGATGCGCCAGGAGGAACTGGTAAAACGTTCCTAATTAGATTGATTCTGGCAGCAATTCGATCCCAAAATAACATAGCCTTAGCTCTTGCGTCGTCCGGAATAGCTGCGACATTGCTACCAGGTGGAAGAACTGCACATTCACCTTTGAAATTGCCATTGAACATGCAGTTCATTGAAATTCCCCCGTGCAACATTTCCAAAGCACCCGGCATGGGAAAAGTATTGCAGAAATGCAAACTTATTGTTTGGGATGAATGTACAATGGCACACAAAAAATTGCTCGAGGCTCTTGATCGATCATTGCAAGATTTGCGTGGAAACATCAAACCATTTGGGAACGCATTAATATTGCTTGCAGGAGATTTCGGGCAAACATTACCTATAATTCCTCAATCGACACCAGCGGACAAAATAAATGCTTGCCTGAAATACTCTACTTTGTGGCGACACATAAAGAGGTTGAAATTATCTAGAAATATGCGTGTCCATCTGCAAGACGATCGATCAGCTGAGTTATTCTCACATCAATTGCTGGAAATTGGGAACTGAAAGGTGCCGGTTGATTTGACATCAGGACAAATTTCATTGCCTCATAACTTCTGCAATTTAGTATCGTCAAAAGAAGAATTGGTTGAAAAAGTATTTCCCAATATTCAAACCAATTATAAGAATCATGATTGGCTGAGTGAACTAGCTACAAAGACGAAAACAAAGGCGTCTACGAAAACAAAGACGTCTACGAACTTAAAATCATTCAGCATAACATTCAAAGCGAGGCAGTCACATACAAGTCCGTCGACACTGTTGTGGAAGGAGATGAAGCGGTTCATTATCCAATAGAATTTTTGAATTCACTCGATCTACCAGGGATGCCACCGCACGTACTGCAATTGAAAATCGGCGTGCCAATTATAATGTTGCGAAATATCAACCAACCAAAGCTTTGCAACGGCACACGGCTTGCAGTAAAAAAATTACTGAGCAACGTCGTAGAAGGAATGATCTTGACAAGACCATTCAAAGGTGAAGATGTCCTCATTCCTCGAATTCCCATGATTCCAACAGATATGCCATTTAAATTTAAGAGATTGCAATTCCGAATTCGATTGGCGTTTGTAATCACCATAAATAAAGCACAGGGCCAATCTTTACAATTGTGCGGGTTAGATTTAGACACGGATTGCTTCTCACATGGAAAATTAAATGTTGCGTGTTCTAGAGTCGGCAAACCAGACAATCTATATATCTGCACAGACAATGGAACAACAAAAAATATTGTATACCCACAAGTATTGTAAAATTAAGCATTTTTTAATTTTTTTTTATTTCCAATGCAGCGGGCGGAATGGAACACAATTCTTTCGCCAAGATATTACATAAAACAAGCAAGTACTAAAAACTGAAGTATAAAATATGTTGGGGGGGGGGGGGTAACGTTACTCGCGTCAGTAGCATACTTTAAGTTACACGTGCCCCCTGGGTAGTGCTAAATAAGTAACAGCTTTGCAGCCTTTATAAATTAAACATATTAGAAACGAGCTTTCTCTTTTCTTTCTTTTCCATTTATCTAGACTGAGCCACAGCAACGCGTGGCCGGGTACAGCTAGTATATATATATAATAAATACGACGATCAATGTATACAATTGATGTAAAAAAAATGTATATTTATAAAGAAATCGTAAAGGATATTTTTATAGACAAAATAATGTAGAAGAAAATATTTAAATTAAATGTAATAGAACATACTAAAGAATATAGTACAGTCAATATGGTATAGTTTGAGGAACATAATATCTTTTATTGTATTTTAATATTTTTTGGGGGATAATGTCCAATCGTCTGCCGCATTAGCAAGAAAAAAAATTTTTTTTTTGTCTATTTAGTTGTTATGCACGTGACGATAAATTTATTTAAAGTACCAGAAAAAGAAATCACGTGATCGGCATTTAATAAATTAAGTTCTAAAAATGAATGTTTAAAAATTCACCAAAGAATCAGAAAATGGAGGCAAAGATTCGAAAAAGATTTCATTTTAAAGGAATTTTTAGGATATTTCTCGTGATATAAATTTTATAATCCCCAAATTATTATTTTAAATGCAAACTTAAAAAAAGTTACTAACACAGCTTAAAAATTTAATTTAAAAAAATCTAAGAAGAATTTTTCAAAAATCTTTCTTAGTGCACCCCTACACTATAAGAAGAATCGCCATGCCAAATGTCAGCCCTTTAGGTCCAGTGGTTTGGTCAGTGCGTTGTATGTCAGTAAGTCAGTCAGTTAAGGAACTGTTTTATATACAGCGGAATCTAGATCTATCGTTTTTCAAGAGACCGATTGAAATGAACGATAAATGCAGAAAACGATAGATGCGGAAACATAACAAAGCAATATGATCTTTGGGACTGGATAAAATGAACGATACATACGGAAAAACGATGGATCCGAAAACGGTCGATCGAAATACCACTGTATATAGATTATTATTACTATTATTATTATTGTTATGTTTTCTTTTGAGAAAGCTCGCTTTTAGGCTTTAAATTCTCGAGTTCATATTCAATCAATCGTAGGATGAATTTTTATGGAAAGATTTTACTTTATAACCTTATCATATAACATTATTTTAATCGTATAATTTTACTGTCAGTAAAATCTGTTGTTTAGTGATGCTCGTATCAAATAGTCGCCTGCTTTATCACAATGGAAAAATCTGGTTTTCCAAAATTAGTCACAGGTGCATTACTCCACATTTATGGATTTACAAAAGAAAAGAAAAATCTATAAAAGCATAAAGTAATATAACGACAGTTTTTTTTTCTACTCAAATGCCTTATACCAAATAAATACAAGTAAAAGATTCTAAATAACACACATTATACCAATATGTTCAAAGATTTGAAGATTTTTATTACAGCAGATGCAACAAACTTAGTTAAAAGACATTAAGAGATGGCCGTGCTTACCAAAAATATTCTTTATAAGTTATGTTTCGTTACTTTTATCTTTTCCTCCGCAGATTCAGCTCCCCCCCCCCGAGGGCGGGATTAACCCGTCAAGAATGAAAAAAGACACAAACGTGTTAGGGAAGTGAAATCCATTTTATGATTTCATAATGTCGGAGGGAAATGTATTGGCGGAACAATCGCACAACGGCGAAAAAAAAAACATCACCCGCTTGGGTGAATAATATTAAAATGCGTTTGGAAAAATATGGAAGTGCTGAATCGGATAAGCTTGCTTATGAATACATTAGATACTTAAAGGAGAATCGCAGATTAGATGATTTTGGGGTTTTTTTTTTTATCTTCCAGAACAGCGTATTTCTTAAGGATGCTGAGTTAGTAGCCATATTGGATCGGCTCAGCTCAATGTTAACCTATGGAAAAAATTATTTCCATCAATTATCGACTAGGATAGTAGCCATATTGGATAGGCACAGCTCAATGTTAACCTATGGAAAAAAATTATTTCTAATAATTATCGACTAGGATGGTAGCCATATTGGATCGGCACAGCTCAATGTCAACCTATTGAAAAAAATTATTTCCAATAATTATCGACTTGGATAGTAGCCATATCGGATCGGCTCAGCTCGGTGTTAACCTATGGAAAAGATTATTTCCATTAATTATCGACTTGGATAGTAGCCATATCGGATCGGCTCAGCTCGGTGTTAACCTATGGAAAAAAATTATTTCCAATAATTATCGACTTGGATAGTAGCCATATTGGGTCGGCTCAGCTCAATGTTAACCTATGGAAAAGATTATTTCCATTAATTATCAACTTGGATAGTAGCCATATCGGATCGACTCAGTTCAATGATAACCTAGCGAAAATATTATTTCAAATAATTATCGACTTGGATAGTAGCCATATGGGATCGGTTCAGCTCAATATTAACCTATGGAAAAGATTATTTCCATTAATTTTCGACTTGGATAGTAGCCATATCGGATCGACTCAGTTCAATGTTAACCTATCGAAAAAATTATTTCAAATAATTATCGACTGGGATAGTAGCCATATTAGATCGGCTCAGCTCAATGTTAACCTACGGAAAAAATTATTTCCAATAATTATCGACTTAGAACGAAATATTTAAAAAATAAAATTGTACCCCGTAATACAGAAATTATTTGTTTACTCCGGAATTTCATTCATTCTTTAAAATAAACGAAAATAATATTTTAAAATTTGAATTATTCGGGGTAAGGGATGTGGTATACTGGGTTTTAAACGCACATCCTTTCCTTCGGAGGGCGAAATTTCTAAAATGAATATGATAGCAGAGTTAAAAACGTCTTTCTCTATTGTGAAGTCCAATTTAAAATAATCCTGTAAATCCTGTAATATAAGTCGAACAATCATTAAAAATATTTTCTTCATTAGGGCGTGGTGGCTCAGTTGGCAAACGCAGAGAGCCAGTGACCTAAACATCTCTGGTACGATGCTCGCCGCTGACAAATCCACCGTCGTGTACGTTAATGGTGGCTGGTCCATGTAAAATCTGTCGTGGCTGCACAGTCCTCCAACCTCTCAAACTTACCTCTGGGGGTGTTGGGTCAAGTGCATCTGTCTGGGCACTTGTCTCGGTTCTAAATTACGGGACCGGCCTGTAGGGGGTAATATGAATTAGGGCGTCTCTTCGCATTCGATGTTGACCACAACTAGTCTGATGTCTGAGAGACGTTGTAAGTTCGGTAATTCATATTCAGGACGAATGTTTAATCTACAATAGCATCCGCTTTATCAACAACAACAACAACATATTTTCTCCCTAGTTTAACATTCAGCAGAGAGAATCCAATCGAGATCCCCCCCCCCCATTGACTTTTGATCCGGACGATAGCCGAATGGCTAGGGTGCTGGATTTCGGTACTAGAGTCTATGGGTTCGAATCCCACTCTTGGCATGGACGTTTGTAGCCGTTCGGAATCGGCTTTAAGCAGTAGGTCCCGGTCTAATTATCCTGGTGTCGCAAAAAATGACAGTAAATCTTCAAACCCAACCCCAGGAGCCCTAGTCAAACAAGTCAATATAAACCCATGGAGAAAAATTTTTTTCCAATGATATTCCACTTGGAATGAAATATTTTTCATTTTAAATTGTATTCTGTAATAGAGAAAGAAATTTTGTACTCGGGTATCGCATTCAGGTTAAATTTTTCATTCACCCCAAAAGAATTATTTGGGTTTAAAAAATTGAGGAAAACAAGTCAATCTAAATCTATGGAGAAATTTTTTTTCCAATGATATTCCTCTTGGAATGAAACATTTTAAATTTTAAATTGTACTCTGTAATAGAGAAAGAATTTTTGTACTCGGGTATCGCAATCAGGTTAAATTTTTCATTCGCCCCAAAAATAATTATTTGGGTTTAAAAATTGAGGAAAACAAGTCAATCTAAATCTATGGAGAAATTTTTTTTCCAATGATATTTCACTTGGAATGAAATATTTTTCATTTTAAATTGTACTCTGTAATAGAGAAAGTAATTTTGTACTTGGGTATCACATTCAGGTTAAATTTTTCATTCACCGCAAAAGAATTATTTGGGTTTAAAAATTAAGGAAACCAAGTCAATCTAAACCTACGGAGAAAATTTTTTTTTCCAATGATATTTCACTTGGAATGAAATATTTTTCATTTTAAATTGTATTCTGTAATAGAGAAAGAAATTTTGTACTCGGGTATCGCATTCAGGTTAAATTTTTCATTCACCCCAAAAGAATTATTTGGGTTTAAAAAATTCAGGAAAACAAGTCAATCTAAACCTATGGAGAAATTTTTTTTCCAATGATATTCCTCTTGGAATGAAAGATTTTAAATTTTAAATTGTACTCTCTAATAGAGAAAATATTTTTGTACTCGGGTATCGCATTCAGGTTAAATTTTTCATTCACCCCAAAAGAATTATTTGGGTTTAAAAAATTGAGGAAAACAAGTCAATCTAAACCTATGGAGAAATTTTTTTTCCAATGATATTCCTCTTGGAATGAAACATTTTAAATTTTAAATTGTACTCTGTAATAGAGAAAGAATTTTTGTACTCGGGTATCGCAATCAGGTTAAATTTTTCATTCGCCCCAAAAATAATTATTTGGGTTTAAAAAATTGAGGAAAACAAGTCAATCTAAATCTATGGAGAAATTTTTTTTCCAATGATATTTCACTTGGAATGAAATATTTTTCATTTTAAATTGTACTCTGTAATAGAGAAAGTAATTTTGTACTTGGGTATCTTATTCAGGTTAAATTTTTCATTCACCGCAAAAGAATTATTTGGGTTTAAAAATTAAGGAAAACAAGTCAATCTAAACCTACGGAGAAAATTTTTTTTTCCAATGATATTTCACTTGGAATGAAATATTTTTCATTTTAAATTGTATTCTGTAATAGAGAAAGAAATTTTGTACTCGGGTATCGCATTCAGGTTAAATTTTTCATTCACCCCAAAAGAATTATTTGGGTTTAAAAAATTCAGGAAAACAAGTCAATCTAAACCTATGGAGAAAATTTTTTTTCCAATGATATTCCTCTTGGAATGAAAGATTTTAAATTTTAAATTGTACTCTCTAATAGAGAAAATATTTTTGTACTCGGGTATCGCATCAGGTTAAATTTTTCATTCACCCCAAAAGAATTATTTGGGTTTAAAAAATTGAGGAAAACAAGTCAATCTAAACCTATGGAGAATTTTTTTCCAATGATATTCCTCTTGGAATGAAATATTTTTCATTTTAAATTGTACTCTGTAATAGAGAAAGAAATTTTGTACTCGGGTATCACATTCCGGTTAAATTTTTCATTCACCGCAAAAGAATTATTAGATTGAGTTTAAAAAATTAAGGAAAACAAGTCAATCTAAACCTACGGAGAAAATTGTTTCCCAATGATATTCCACTTGGAATGAAATATAATAGAGAAAGAAATCTTGTATTCGGGTATCGCATTCAGATTAAATTTTTCATTCATCCCAAAAGAATTATTTGGGTTTAAAAACACAGTATACTTTATCCCCCCCCCACAAAAAAAACTTAAATTCAAATGATAAACCCTTAAATCCAAGTCCAACAATCATTAGAAATATTTTCTCCATAGTCTAACGTTGATCTGAAAGAATAAATTATGGATACTCCCCAAGACCCTTAAGGAAAGTAACTCAATGTAAACCAATGGAGGAAATTTTTCCAATGATATTCGTTTTGGATCAAAAGATATAAACATTTATTTTATATATATAAGTATAAAACATTACGTCTACTGTGATTACTTACTTTTTAAGTAAAGCTAGTTAACGAGATTGTATTTACATAACAGTAAATGTTAATTAAATTTTATGACATTAAGGATAAAAGTAACTTCAATACAATTCTTTAGAAATTTTAAAAAATAAAATATATTACAATAAGATGTTTAGGATAAAAGATGTTGAGAATAAACACCAATTGTGTTGTCAGCAATGTGTGTACAACTCAACTTTACTTGAAAATGTGTAGCTTGTAACATAATATGTATCTTATATTTGTTATTTCGAAATAAAATATATTGCTCCCCTTTTATCTATTTTGAGCTCGAAAATATTTGCGCAACAATTTAAAGATCGTACTCAATTTTATTCAGAATATATTATTTATTTAAAAAGGACACCAAATAGTCACGCACTCAAAATCAGAATTTATTATTTAAATTGTACTCTGTAATACAGAAAGGAATTTTGTACTCTGCTATCGTGTTCATTTTAGAATTTTCGTCTACCCCAAAAAATTATTTCGGTTTAAAAATACAGTATACATCAACCCCCCCCCCCCAAAAAAAAAAAATAATAATTATATTAAAGAACATTATTCGCGTATCTATTAAAGGACTGAAAAGATAGTAGAGTAAAAAAATTCTTTCGGTGTTACTGAGAACAAGTTTAAAAAAAAAGCGAAAATTTTGATATCCAAGTCGACTATCATTCGATAAATATTCTCCATAGGTTAACATTGAGCAATAGGGATGTTACCCGTCTGTCTTAAAAATAGTTTTTATGTTGAGTATAGATCAATGATAATAAGCAAAGAGAAATTACCAAGGGTGAGTTTTGAGGGTGTAAAGTTTGCTGTATAGCCTTACATTGAAAGTTTTCGTGTTTGATGACATATAGAAGAAATCAATGCATTATTATCCGATCTAAAATATTCCATATTTGGTATAGATCAATGAGAATAAGAAACATGAAATAACAAAAGCTCAACATTTTCAAAATTGGCATTTAAAATGTTACGTTTTGGCGAGCAGAATTATGCTGAAAGTTTTCGTGTTTGGCGATATGTACAGTAGAAGTAATTAATGTATTTTTATTCAAATTAGAATGTTTCATTTTAATAAATAAATTATTACTAGTAATGGGAAATGAACTATGGCTTACCTTTATCAGTAAATTTTACTCCATAACATTAACTAATACGTTTGTGGGCTTACGGTCAAACAAAAGATGAAACGAATGTATTATCATCTATATATATAAAACAGCTCCGTAATTGACTGACTCACTGACTGACTGATTGACTGACTGACATACAACGCACACACCAAACCGCTGGACCTAAAGGGCTAAAATTTTGCATAGCGATTCTTCTTATATTGTAGGGGTGCACTAAGAAAGATTTTTGAAAAATTCTTCTTAAATTTTTTAATTAAATTTTTAAACTTATAGAGTTTCTAAGCTCACTTCTACCCAGACTTGGGTGTATATAATTTGAAGTGGCACTCTATTTGAATTTGAAACAAACACAGTTTATACATGAAACAATGTTTATTGAATTCGTTGCACATATAATTGGCTTTTACAGCAATAAGAATACGTACTACTTGTACGGAATATATATATTATCATTCAATAGAAATACACATTTCGAATACTCACAAACAGTAAGTCAAACCAGCAATACTGCCACGTAAACTTCGGGCCCCCTAAGCACTAGTTCAGGATAGTACTGGAGCTGCATACCTCGTAGCTCCCTATCGCTTATCTATCAACTTTAACAACCTTCTTCAACTCTAACCACCTTTTCAACCTTAACAACCTTTTTCATTAAAGACGCTGCGTGGTATTTATACTAAGCGCGTATGCCGAAATTAGCATATCTAAAGCAGCTTCTTTAATTCATTCACTCAAAAGTTCGATTCTTGTGAATCGAATCTTGTGTATATCTTACAAGCTGTTTTAGTAACTTTTTAAAGTTTGCATTTAAAATAATAATTTGAGGTCTATAAAATTTATATCACGAGAAAGATCCTAAAAATCCCTTTAAAATGAAATCTTTTCTGAATATTTACCTCCATTTTCTGATTTTTGGTGAATTTTTAAAAGATTCATTTTTAGAATTCAATTTATTAAATGCCGATCACGTGATTTATTTTTCTGGTACATTAAATAAATTTATCGTCACGTGCTGACAACGAAATAGGCAAAAAAAAAAACATTTTTTTCTTGCTAATGCGGCAGACAAAAAAATATTAAAATACAGTAAAAGATATGTCTCTCAAACTGTACTCTATTAACTGTACTATATTCTTTAGTATGTTTTACTAGATTTAATATGAATATTTCTTTCTGCATTATTTTGTCTATAAACATACCTCTTACGACTTTTTTTATAAATATATATATATATATTTTTTACATCAATTGTATACATTGATCGTCGTATTTAGTATATATATATATATATATATATATATATATATATATATATATATATATATATATATATATATATATATATATATTTGGCATTAATTGCATACATTGACCGTTG
>OU015498.1:19527350-19537350 GCA_907164885.2 Dolomedes plantarius
ACCTAATGGGCTGAAATTTTGCATGGCGATTCTTCTTTTGGTGTAGGGGTGCACTAAGAAAGATTTTTGAAAAATTCTTCTTAGATTTTTTTAAATTAAATTTTTAAGTTGTTTTTTTAACTTTTTTAAAGTTTGCATTTAAAATAATAATTTGAGGGTTATAAAATTTATATCGCGAGAAAGATCATAAAAATTCCTTTAAAATGAAATCTTTTTCGAATCTTCACCTCGATTTTCTGATTTTTGGTGAATTTTTAAAGATTAATTTTTAGAATTTAATTTATTAAATGCTGATCACGTGATTTCTTTTTCTGGTACTTTAAATAAATTTATCGTCACGTGCATAACAACAAAATAGACAAAACAAAAGTTTTCTTTCTAATGCAGCAGACGATTGGATATTATCCAAAAAATCATCCCTTACCATTTTTTTCTAAATATATATAATTTTTTTTACATCAATTGTATACATTGATCGTCGCATTTATTATAAATATATATATTTATTTTTTTGGCATTAATTGCATACATTGACCGTTGTATTTAATTTGAATGTACTCCGTAGCGAAGCGCGGGTTTTCAGCTAGTTTGACATAAAGCTGTTGTTGACGAACAACCACATGCAATAGCAGAGGGATTAAATTTGGAAAAGCCAAACTAATTATAAATACCATCTTCAACACGAATCTACAATCCAAGAGTCTTCGTGGACGTCATTGAATCAGGCGGAACTTAGTTTCTTGTAAGGGCTTTAGAAACTCAAGAGACTTTCCTTAACTTATAATCTAGTGGCTTTCAGAAACGAGACAATTTAAACAAGTTACTAATTTCTTCCTCTGCCTGAACGCTGAGCATAGATCAAGAGTTTTCTCAGGCTTCACCTGGAAGTTGTATACTTATTTACTCGACAAATTTGCCTGACGAGGATGACATTGAATTTTTAAATCCTTTACTTATCTTGCCTTTAGAAATTTTCAATTTCTCGCATATACTTAACCTTTCGAAAATAATTGAACGTATTCTCAATGCTCCACCTATGCTCAGAGACACATTTTTGCAAAATCGAAAGTACTCAGTACTAAATCAAAATAAAATAGTCAAAAGAAATCTGATGCACAGCTTAACTTGACAAAAACTTTTAATGACACACACAAACAACTTAAAAAAAATAAAGGGAAATTAAGAGTTTTAAAACCCAATCAAATATACGAGCTTAGAACTCGTTCAAAAAAGGACCTATCGTCCCGTATCAAAATCTATCTAACTAGTTCTATAATCATAATCTAAACCTAATATTTCAGGTAGAGAGGATACGAGATTATATTAGTCAAGCAGCTCCACCATGGAGTCTATAATTATTTAAGCACAGTAGCGCTACCTAACTGAAACTTTCTCAACAATATTCCATCAAATGCTCACTTTTCCCAAAACTGAAAGTTTTTAATACTAAGGGCCTGTTCACATAGAAGTCCGGTAGCGGAGCGTTAAAGGAAAGATGACGTTGAGACGAAAATAAACCAATCATAGGCGTTAAAAATTTCGTTGCTAATCGTTTGGAGGTTTCCCATTGGTTAAATATATTTCAATACTTTAACGCTCAGCTACCGGACTCCTATGTGAACAAGCCCTAACTCTTTTACCAGCAATGGAACCTGTCTCGGAGATCATTACCATTAAAAGTGTGTGTATAAGTACTCTTAGACGGGTAATCCTAAGAATGTATCTCAAGGAAACCTTGAAATGATCTGTTAAAAATTATAAAACGGGTGTTAAAACTAGTAGTTTTAAAGAGCTGCCTTTAAATGTTTTTAACAGTTTAAGGGGGGATTTCTTGACGAGTGCAGTAACCAATGAAATTCGTTTTATGTTTCAAATATTATCGGTAGATAGTACCTCATCACTGCTCATTCGCAAAAAAAATTAGCGCCGGCTTTAAAAAATCGCCAAATAAAAATTAATCTCAGAAAAGTCACTAATTCGGTAACTCATGGCCCAAATTCGAACGAATTTTTTTTTATTTGTCTACTCATTTCAGGAGTACCGTATTATCACAAATAGAATGCAGTGGAATATCGTTTATCCTACATTGAAACAGAGAAAAATAAACTCATGAGATTTTGAATGACATAAATAAGTGGAAATTAAGTAGGATAACTTTGGCTATTAATTTATTTTTATAATTGATTTTTATCAACAAATTGTCGTTACAGTTAGAAACCTCATAGTTGTTGAGAATCTCCCTGCGTGAAATTATGACATTACTTATAGGGTTCTAAAAAGTTTATCTGCTAAAGCAGCAAAAAATCATAGTAAATAATAATTTGATATGCATTTAAGACATGATTCCAGCGGGAATTTTTATTTCATGATGAGAACAGAACTAACACGTTAATAGAAGAATTTTAACCCTTCAGCGGGCGCTCCAATTTTTGGAACACCAGCAGGCGCGCGTGGCACAAAGTGCAACGTTTCCTTCGACCTTGATTATTCCTTTTGTAATAAACTTTTTATTTTCTAATTGAAAATAATAATTCTGCGTTTTATGATAAGATATAAAATGTTGATAATATTGGGATATATTTATAATTAAAGATCAAAGAATGCAGATATAATGGCCTTATTTCAAAACGGTCCGGTTTATTGGATCTAAGGATAACTTGCGAATGGATTCCTGATATGTCCAAAAACCTAAAAAACAGTGAGATCGTCCATCTTTATAATAAGCGGGATACCGCGTAATAGCTGCACATTTGATAGACAACATGAACTTCTATTTTTTTTTTTCGTACTGAAATACAGTATAATCACTGGTTTACCACGGTGAAATCACAAGTAACAATGAATGGAAAGAGTGAAAGGGTCAGAAAATCAGAACTGCATTAGAAAGGGTGTAGCTATAAGTAGAAACTGCTTAGAACATTCAAACCTTAGATGTAAAAACAAACCATTCAAAATTACGAAAATGGGTAAATCGGAAGAAGCTGGAAGCGGTTGGCGACTTTTTGGCGATTTTTTTTTAAAAGTCGCCAAATTTGCGTTTCTGAGTTCCCGATTTTTTTTCCCCGCTCATATTTTGTTGTTTTGCTGTTTTTAAAAGTTTAAAGTTTAAATACACGCTGCCATCGCCAATTTGGCGCCAAAATCCCGTTCGGAGACCTGTTAGGCTTAAACTGCGAAATGTAAACAAATGTGGCGACCAAGAAAGAACAAATAAATTGAAATACAAACTTACTACTGGCTTTATGAAACTCGTAGGCGCACACGGGATCTTCGCTTCGCTCAGATACCCTTGCTTCATCCCGCTACGCTCCGTTACGCATCCGTCCAAAAATATTACAGAAAATCCCCAGCCGCTTGCTTCGCTACGTACCGCTGGCTGTAGTACAGTAAAAAAGCTTCCGCTGGCTGTAGAGGTCAGTAGAACAAAGCTTATCCCACAAAAGATGGAATTGTAGGGGTAATCAGAAGAGGGGATACATCATAACAGGAAGTAAATAATCGCCAAGTTGGCGGCAGCCCCAACTTCTTCCGATTAACCCGAAAATTTTGCACTTTATACACGGGCGCACCCGCTGTAGGGTTAAATTATTTTATACAGAATACTGCCGAAAATGTGTGTGGGAGAAGTAAAAATTCCCACATAAGGGAAAACGTGCGTGACAACAGACGCGTTGTCAAAAAAAAAATCAAGGACAATCGATTTCATGCTGGTACAGATGTGTTTCACGCACCTTTTTCAATTTGGCGATTTTTTGTATGTTTGGCGATTTTTTTGTTTGGTCTGGCAGCCATGCGATTTGGCGTGATGTTTGTTTTTTGTTGCAACCCTGAATAGGTGTTGTGGTATTGTGTAGTGTTTTTGGAAGTTTAATATACCGGTGTTCGATATTTTTGTTGGCGTTTCATAGTAGCGGTTTAGGATTTCTGTAATGTTTTTGGAAGTTTAATGTCTTCGTTTTTTGATATATTTGCGTATGTTTTAAAGTAGCGGTTGAGCATTTCTGTTTAGGTTTTGAATTTTAATATAGCCGTTTTTAGATATATTTGCGTATGTTTTAAATAAGTGGTTGAGTATTTCTGCTGAGGTTTTGAAGTTTAATACAGCTGTTTTTAGATATTTTTGCGTGTTTTAAAGTAGCGGTTGAGCATTTCTGTTTATGTTTTGAATTTTAATACAGCCGTTTTTAGATATATTCGTGTATGTTTTAAAGTAGCTGTTGTGGTTTTGTGACATGTTTTTGAAAGTTTATTATTGCCATTGGTAAGTTTGTTTTGAATTTATTTTTATATTTGAGTTGTTATTGATATTTTGTGTATATTTGTTATTTTAAGTGTAAAATGTCCGCGTAGGCCTGTTTTGGCGACAAGTTGGAGACAAAATTTTTTTGACGAGTATTTGGCGTCAAAAAAATTTTGTCGCCAAGGGAGGTGCGTGTAATACATCTGTTCCTTCATGCTCACATATTTGTCCATGTGTATAAATATACCTTCATTTCCTTAAGTTAAACACTAAATTATTTGGAAAGACGTCAGTATTCTATCCTATTCATTCTCGTATCACGATTTTGTGAAGTTCTATCGTGACTAATACCTTAAAGCATTCATTTTAATCTGAGTCCATGACAGCTCTGTTTTACACGACAACAACAAAAAGCAAAAAACAAAGCGTATCCTCCGATATGTATCTCACAATAAGCAACATCCACGGAACAAATGTTCCTACAGACAGTCGCCCACTTCCATTACGCCAAAGACATTATTCAGAAACTTTAAAACAAATGAATACGGAAACTGCCAAAACACGAGAAAGCAATTTATGCCGTGTAACGGCATGCTCGATATGTTACAACTTCGAATAAATGGGGGGGGGGAGTAAAATATATCCAATCGATTCGTTTTCGAATACGGCCCACAGTTTTGCTCGAGTCGGGAAGAAAAGCTGTCGTGCTGATAAGCTCTTCAAAGCACGAAACTACCAGAAAGGGCACTGGAGGTCTTCGTTTCTCCTAATCTTGAATGTATACAAAAGGATGAACATAAGCAGTCGAATGGAATAAATATAATCAAACTACCTATTTTGCTCTTAGGAGATTTCCTATGTACGTTAAAGCAGCTAAACAGGAAAAAAGTCAATGGAGAAGTGTTAGCAATGTGAACTAAGAATTATTTTAAAGGTCCATTAATTACTTGCCTTTCCCAAGTTTGACGTCATATTTTGCATTTCCATTTTAAGCCGGTTCAAGTTAAAGCGATTCAATTCATAACTAGGCCGAATGATTGACGCAAGTTTCTTGTGATTACGTCATGTTTGACAGACTGCCGTACGTCATATAAGGGCCTGTGCACACAGGAGTCCGTTGCGTTGCGTTAAGGAAAAGATGACGTTGAGACGAAAATAAACCAATCATAGGCCTCCAAAGGATTAGCAATGAAATTTTTAACGCATATGATGGGTTTATTTTCGTCTCAACGTCATCTTTTCCTTAACGCTACGCAACGGACTCCTGTGTGAACAGGCACTAATTAAACATAAAAGTCTCTAGTAGAGGGCGTATTTCGTAGAAGTTACAACCCGATATTTGAATATGAGCTTTTGACACGTGTATATAAGCCGTGGATACTTTCAGGAAAGTTATAGGGGTGCATAGAGGGGATGATATAGAAGATATGAGATGAGTATCGGTATTATTAGGTAGTATCAAGCTGCTCTGTTCATCATTGCGTTTATTAAGAAGTCGGTGTCTGTTTTGATAAGATAACAAGATATTGTATTAAGCCTGCTAAAAGTAAGGTATTTTATATTACTTCAATATTTAAATCCCTTTTGATAGTCCATCACAGTATAGGTAATAGACTGTTTAAGAAATTTATTCAATGTATGCATTACTAATGTTACCAGTGAAGAATGAAGATATTGACATTGTTGTTTTTAACTAATTTTAACTAGTTTTTCAAATGAATAAATACTTTTATGTTACTGTTAAAAGGCTTGTCGTCTATACATTATTTTGGGCATCTTCAATGGTTTTAACGTATACCTTTTTTTAACAAACATAGCTTTTACTGCACAGCTTTTACTCTGTATTTTCTCTGAAGTTACCTGTATTTACTTCTGAAATTTAATTTAGGTACTTTTCCGTTATAAGCACTACACTTGGCGCATTTTTAATCTTAGCGATGCACAGATACAACACATCGTATTCGCGAGAATGAAATAACTCAAAATAACTTCGGATGTTACTCAAACGTTGCCTGCTCATCTTTATAGGCAAATTTCATATTTTAAAATCCATTATGTAAAAATACGGTCCGATTTCCGGACGGATTCTAAAGTAGGATGACGAAAATTCTCCTACTTTAGTTTATTCCTTACAAACTAAAGTAGGCGTATTTAATTACGGCATTCCATGAAGTTTGTTTATCTCCATGACCACGAAAATAACCGTCCTCATATCGTCTCGTGATCCTTAAATCTCACGATTTGTATATTTTAATATTGTAATTTGCCAATTATTAGTGTGATTATATCGCGTTACTTTTCTCTCGTTGAGGCGATTTTTGAAAATGCGCCAAATTGGTGTCGAAACGATTGTAGTGCTTATAACGGAAAAATACCTTAATTTAATATCCTCTAATATTACAAACCATTACTTAGGAGCGAGTTTCAGCCATAAAAGGAGATCTACAATAACATCTTGGTAAATCGGAAAAATCTGGGGCGGTTGGCGACTTTTTTGCGATTTTTTTTAAAAAGTCGCCAAATTTGCGTTTCTGAGTCCGCGATTTTTTTCCCCGCTCATATTTTGTTGTTTTGCTGTTTTTAAAAGTTTAAAGTTTAAAATACATGCTGCCATCGCCAATTTGGTGCCAAAATTCCGTTCGGAGACCTGTTAGGCTTAAACTGCGAAACGTAAACAAATGTGGCGACCATGAAAGAACAAATAAATTGAAATACAAACTTACTGCTGGCTTTATGAAACTCGTAGGCGCACACGGGATCTACGCTTCGCTCAGATACCCTTGCTTCATCCCGCTACGCTCCGTTACGCATCCGTCCAAAAATATTACAGAAAATCCCCAGCCGCTGGCTTCGCTACGTACCGCTGGCTGTAGTACAGTAAAAAAGCTTCCGCTTGCTGTAGAGGTCAGTAGAATAAAGCTTATCCCACAAAAGATTGAATTGTAGGGGTAACCAGAAAAGGGGATACATCATAACAGGAAGTAAATAATCGCCTAGTTGGCGGCAGCCCCAACTTCTTCCGATTAACCAACATCTTTACCTCAGAAATATGGGCCTTATCTTCTTCTTATGGCCTTTAAAAAGTTCTTCTCTTCTTCAAGAACTTATCTAAAGTTTTTATTTTTTCAACCCTTCAGCGGGCGAGCCAATTTTTGGAACACCAGCAGGCGCGCGTGGCACAAAGTACAACGTCAATTTCAACCCTGATTATTCCTTTTGGTAATAAACTTTTTTTTTTTTCAAATTGAAAATAATAATTCTGCGTTTTATGACAAGATATAAAATATTGATAATATTGAGATATATTTATAATTAAAGGCCAAAGAATATGTTCGGTTTATTCGATCCAACGGCAACTTGCGAATTGGTTACTATTATGTCGAAAAACCTAACAAAACAATGAGATTATCCATCTTCGTGATATGCGGGATACCGTGTAATAGCTTCACATTGGATCGACTCCATCAACTCCTGCTTTTGTCATATTGTAATCCAGTATAATCGCTGGTTTTCCACGGTTAAATCGCGACTAACAATGAATGGAAAGGAATACAAGGGTCAGAAAAGCAGACCTGCATTAGAAAGGGTGTAGCTATAAATAGAAACTGCTTAGAACATTCAAACCTTACATATAAAACAAACCAATAAAAATTACGATATTGTTGCACTTTGTACACGGGCGCGCCCGCTTAAAGGTTAACAAGTAATAAGAATATGAACTCACTCCTACGAAATATTACAAACCATTACTTAGGAGTGAGTTTCAGCCATAGAGAAATGGCCTTTGTTTAGTTTCTCCTCGCAGTTTGCTTTTCCTTTCTGATAACAGTTCACATATTGCGTAAGTTGTTATCACTAAGGTGTTGTTGTTATCAGTCTGACAGATTTGAGTTTGTTTCTTCAGTGTGTTCGCTAAAATTTCCAATAAAATATGTAATATAGAAATTCTTTGGCGACGTTTAATAGGGGAAGAAAATAGTTAATTTAATCTATGACACCTTTGTGAATATTTAAACCGAATTTTTAATAGTTTTTTACAAAAAATATTAATAAATGCGAAACAGAACGCCTCAAATTTTATACATATATATCAGAATCAATCGTTGTTAAATAATATATAAATTTATGCTAATAAAACTAAGTTCCTTGAGAAACAATTAGTATTTCAACAACACCTTTTATGATCGCAATACGATGATCCGTCTCCTGAAAATATTTCCAAATAAATAAATTTCCCCTGCATTTTACTGTCCATTCAAAAGTGACTTTCTAAACAAAATTATTACGGACAAACATGAGATAATTACAAGATAAAAAGAATTTTTTATATACCATGTTTTTAAATTTTCTGTTGAATCATATAAACTTGACAATTCTATGTATTAATAAATACTTTAAAAAAAATATTTTTGATGAATTATCCCATCAACTCGAAAGAAAATGAAGTTAATTGGAAGTTAGCTTGCGTTTAACTTTTCGTTCCCATCCCACACCGATAGATGGCTGCACCATTCTACAAATAAAAATAACTGAAAATGAATTCAATCCTGCTTAAATATGGCTAAAAGTATTTAAAAATGCATTGTCATCGTGTTCTGAGCTATTCTAAAAGTTTCAAATGTCTAGCTAGTCGGGAAGTTAGTTAAAAATCGATTGCAAGATTTGTACCGGACAAACATACACACACACAAACAAACAAACAAGAAAGCGAGTTAATAAAAACATGGTAAAAAAATTACTTTTTTCCCCCATGTTCTACCTATTCAGACTGTACGATCGAAACCATAAGTCTTATATGCTGCTGCTATTATCAACTTCAGATAAATATCCCTTTGAATTGATGAATTGATATCATTCAGTTAAAAATCCCGATTACTTAACGCAGGAGCTATGTGAAGTGAACTCAAAATCCAGTTAAACTTCATCTCCAATCTTTAAAAAATTACAGGGTTTTCTTTTTAACGCTTGTCTGAGGATAAAAATTTCAAAGACTTTTTTGAAAAAATTTGCTATATTTTTTAAAAATTATTTTAATTTATATTGATATTTTATGGAAGAGATAAATTATCGAATAAATGTAGAATAATCGCTGAAAAATATGAAACGAACTTCATAAGGTACTAAGGTTACTTACTAAGGTTTTGTCCAGCAACCTAATTTGTCCTTAATAGAACTTACGACGACCCGAAATTTATTAATTATGTATTTTTATGTGTTTCCAATTGACCGAGTTGACCAAAGTAAAAATCAAGTCTACCCTTCGGGTTGTCTCTTGATATTTTCCTTTTAAATCCCTGTGTTATTTGCAATCTAAATTGCTAACTATTGTTGTTTCAGCGATCTCTGAATATGTTTTTAAAATATCTATAAAATTCTTTATTCCTAGATTTAATAATTTCAACTAAAGTTGAATGTTATCAGATTCTTTAAAGAACTGCTTAAGTAGTTCTACTCTAGCTTGCGTGACATTACACAAGTTAACTTTGAAAGAAATAAGGTAAGAGGCTCAAACTCTTGTATACACTTACGCTTTTTTTTTTTTTTTTTTTTAAGTTTTTGAGCTCAAAAACCTGTTGAAACTCTTCAGAGTTCTTTTGTGTGGCGGCAAACTAATGATGTCGCCAACTTTTTTAGCTTTATTGAATAAATGATTTTTTTGTAATCACCCAAAGTATCCTAAACAGTTCGCAAAATTTGTCGAGACTATTTGGTGAGAGTATTTATTTTGAGATATAAAGTTTTTTTAAGTTTACTGAATGT
>OU015498.1:19542350-19567350 GCA_907164885.2 Dolomedes plantarius
TCTTATGGCGTCGAACAACCAATTAGTTACGCGTTCATATGTTTACGCGTGTGTTTTGGTGGTGCTGCCGTATGCGAAAGTCATTACCTAAGGTTTTAAAATATTCAAGTTTCCAAGCTTCCAAATGTTAACGAAGGAGCCCCTGGTCTCATATATATATATATATATATATATATATATATATATATATATATATATATATGTATATATATATATATATATATATATATATATATATATATATATATATATAATGACGCCCAGTGGGGTAGCGGTTAAAGGTCTTGGTCCATAGCAGACTGTTCCGCCATGAGTTTAGTTTAGTTATATATATATATATATATATATACTAGCTGAAAACCCGTACTTCGCTACCGAGTACATTCAAATTAAATGCAACGGTCAATGTATGCAATTAATGCCAAAAATATGTTTAAATATGTTTATAATAAATACAACGATCAATGTATGCAATTGATGTAATAAGAAACGAGAAAATATATTTATAAAAAAAATCGTAACGGAAAATTTTATAGACAAAATAATGTAGAAGAAAATATTCAAATTAAATCTAATAGAACATACTAAAGAATATAGCACAGTTAATATAGTACAGTTTGAGGAACATATATTTTACTGTATTTTAATATTTCCAATCGTCTGCCGCATTAGCAAGAAAAAAAAAATATGTTTTTGTCTATTTCGTTGCTATGCACGTGCCGATAAATTAATTCAAAGTACCAGAAAAAGAAATTACGTGATCAGCATTTAATAAATTAAATTCTAAAAATGAGTCTTTAAAAATTCACCAAAAATCAGAAAATGGAGGTAAAGATTCCAAAAAGGTTTCCTTTTTAAGGAATTTTTAGGATCTTTCTCGTGATATAAATTTCATAACCCTAAAATTATTATTTTAAATGCAAACTTAAAAAAAAGTTACTCAAACAGCTTAAAAATTTAATTTAAAAAAATCTAAGAAGAATTTTTCAAAAATCTTTCTTAGTGCACCCCTACACTATAAGAAGAATCGCCATGCAAAATTTCAGCCCTTTAGGTCCAGCGGTTTGGTCTGTGCGTTGTATATCAGTCAGTCAGTTACGGAACTGTTTATATATATATATATATATATAAATTTAGTGGTGTTGGGAGAGCAATACTTGAAAATAAAAAAACAGGTGAAGCAGTGTTTCTGGTAACTTTTTTTCCTGTGCTGTTGATATTTATTTGTTCTGTATCAGAAAAGGGTACACCTGGGCGAGAATCTAGGAGCTGTTAGCAACCTGCGCGTTAATATGAGCCAACCTCGAAAACAAGATGGTGTAGTAGAAGTAATCAAATGACCCATACATATGTAAAAATAAATGAAGAAAAACATAAAAAAATCATCTAAATTTTGTACGTACGTCCGGTCATCATCAACTTATAAGTTGATAAATCATCTGTTTACGCAACGCTTACAGGGACTCGATGCAAGGTTATAATGATCGATCACGGCCTTCCGGTTCATTATCACGCTTATGGCGCCACATAAATACCACAAAATAAGGATAAAATAAATCTGAATTTCTCCGATAGATCCCGCTATCGGATCTGTAAAGGTCACCGAATGATTAACTGTCAGATGTACCAAATAAGCGCCAGTTAGAACAACCAATCGTACGCCTTCGCGATTAATCATTAATCCAGTTAGGATATGCCGTGCAGCGAAGTTTATCTACTTCGATCCGCCACCACCAGAAACTAAAAAAGAAAGAAATTTAAAAACATATCACTCCCTCTTCCGACACCTGGCTTTTATCACTTACACAGGCGCAACTGACACGAGGAAAAATACAAAATGTATAAAACTCGGTTCGATATTTTAAATACTCACAAAGGTGTTATTGATTAAATCCATTATTTTCTTTTCCCCCTGTTAAAACGTTGCCAAGGCGCTGTTATTTTAGTACTTGTTTTATTGGAAATTCAGGCGAACTTGAAAAAAAGGCCGGGTAGCAAATCTATCAAAGTCATAATAATATCACTTAAGGGTTAAAAATAGTCTTACCTTATTCTGGTATGAAACTTTATCTTACAACAATGGTTCCCAACCCGTAGTCCGCGATTACCTCGGGAGTGGTTCGGCACCACGTATGAAAAAGTCGCCAAATAAATGGGGATTTTGAAAGCAATGTTCATTGAACTAGATGGGCCGAATATATCCGATGACTATCAAGTGTTGAATTAAATCTTAAATTTCTTAAAAGTCTGACATAATTATTTTATTATTACAAAATGATACGTTAGAATGTGAGTATGTTAATCCTGTATCCCTTTTGCTTGAGCGATATTCTTTACCCCCATAACCCCCCGGAAGGTTCCCCCCTCTTACGTCGGTGGGGGATGGTGGAGGTCTGCACATGGTTCAAATTCTGGTTTAGTGGTCCAAAAACTTTTTACGGGTTGGGAACCTCTGTCTTAGAGAGGTTCAGGTTCAGGTATTTCACGTTGTCGGACCTCCAAGGTCTGTTGTCTTAGAGAGACCATCGGACCATCGGAACAAGTGTTTAACTGTGTTTCCTAGGCCAGTGCCTTCTAACACAGATATTTCGTGATTGTGCCATCGGAGAGCAGAAATATCGCAGAAAATGAATAGAAAGTTCGATGAGAATCATTAAAAGTTCAGGAAACTGCAACACAAGAAGTGAAGCAGTGGATCTTCTGGTCAGAACTTTGGATGGTGAAAAGAACAGATCTGATTGGATGTCTCCTGGATCTTCTAGTAATTCGCTGGTGTGGGTGGAGTTTACGGCTGTCTGTAAGCTGGAAATCAATTGGCTAGTGTAGCGAGAATAGAGAAAAGAGATTGGATAGAAAGATAAGGTCTGGGATCCGTGAGTTCAATAACTACAAAAATGAGCAAAGCCAAAAGGATTTGCTCAGAGACAGAAAACTTAAGTTAATAGAAAGTTTAAGGATAGGAAATAGATATTTATTTAATTTTATAAAATTTTATAGTTGTTTTTTGCCTTGGCAAGCCAAGTATTGTTTTTATATTTTTTATATTTTTATTTAAATGACGAGGACAAACAAAAAATTAAGACGGAAGACTCAGGATGGCTCGAGGCCTTTTCCTGTTAGTGGGGTCAGCGTGATCATAGTTTGCAAGATTGTCTTAGAGAGACATACAGGTACTTCCTTTTTATAGAGAATTTGGCTAGAAAAGAGATTAGACGAGTTTCTACCTTGGCGAGAAACAAATAGTTACCGATTCACAGAAGCGATTCATTAAATATCTATACTACACGATCTATTTAATATATGCATACAGAAGGAATTTAATATAATTTTGTATTTATTATTTTATTTTATTTTTATTTTTTTTCTATTTTTTTCCAATGCGGAGGCACTTGTCGGGGTAAACAAGTAGAACAGGATACGGTTTCCCGCTAAGCCGTTTTTTGCGCAAAATATTTGGCGTGTTTTGTGGGTTTGCCAGAAAGAGCAGTGTTAATTTACACCACATGGTTCTTCGATTTGTAATGTCACGTTGGCGCCATATCACCACAGGTTGGCGACCGTACATTGTATTTCATATTAACCCTTGTGGGATAGATATTCGCCTTTATTCACCGCAGATTTTGTTGATCATTATACCAGCCCATGTACTGTAGTTACCACTACTCTTCCTGAAGCTCCTAAAGCTGATTATTTTATTATGGGAGCACCGTATAGGCGGACCAGCTTTACCCCCTATGAAGGGACGGAGGTATTTTGGTGGCGCAACGCTGGGATTAGATCCGAGCACCCTCAGCACCAAAAGTCAGCGCGTTGTACCACAATACCACCACAGGCTTACTTATTTTATTTACTACAATTTTGTAAGCAATTTATTTAGAATAAACAACATATATATAACAAATGGTAACCGTTTGTTTCTCGACAAGGCAGGAATGCGCCAATTTCCCTTTCTCGCCAAAGTCATTATGAAAAGGAAGTATCGACATATATTAAAAGAGTTTTGAAAACTGATAATGCTTGCCGTATACATAATTATTACCTCATCGATACAAAATACTGGCGAGACTTTCCTAGCACGCAGACGATTAAAAAAAATTGCCACAAGTTGCAGTTGCAAACAATAATTTCCTGAAGATCATCACTAGGGATGCGACATGGATGTCGATGTTTTCAAAACATCGATGTTTTGATAAAAACATTGATGTTCTAAACATCGATTTATTGAAGCCGATGTTTTTTAAACATCGATGTTTTGTGCTCGATGTTTTACGTTGTCTCGATGTTTTTTTTTAATGAAAAAGTACCATAGTAAGGAAAATTACCACGTAGCATAATTTTCACACTCAGTAAATGTAAGTCTGAGTTCTGAAAAGGACGAATACAAAAGGGGGAACGATTCCTTAGCAAACAGACAAATGGCAATCAACAACCAATGAACCAATCAGAGCGCTTGGAATGTTCCTGACACTCCAGAACCTTCCATGGGGTTTTATTTTATAACTAGACGGGCTTCGCCTAGCTACGCTCAAGCCATCCGTGTAACATATTTATGTACTTCGGGCCCAACAAAAGAAAAAAAAAGCCTACAAATGTATTAAATTCCTTTCAATTTTCATTCCCGTCGCTGCCGACAGATGGCAGCACCACTGCACCAGATGATTTGGTTTCTCGGCAGTGAGTGATTTTAGAATGAAAATATCTCTAAAACTATTGAATTAACAGAATAAGTGTACGCAGAAAAAAATATCAGTTTTCGAAGCTCTTTCCAAATATGTAACATTTATGTACTTTCATGAGAAAAAAAATTACACCGATTCCTGTATATTTGTCGGCCATTTTTATTTCGAGGATTGGTCCACCCGGATGAGTTACGGTCACGTGATGATCTCGACATCCCCTTGTCTCTTTATTAATATAGAATAGTATATAACTGAGAGCAGCCATTTAAGTTTTTGTTTTGTTCAGGTTTTATATAAGTTTACGTAAATATTATTAGTAAGATGCCTCCCAAAAGTATCGTTTGGAAATATTTTTGCAAAACCTCTGACAAATTGGCGAATTGCAATATTTGCCATAACTCCCTGAAAATTTGTGGCAATACCAAGAATTTATCTGGAGATTTGAAGGCAAAGCATGCAGATATTTACAATGAGAATTTTGAGTCATCAATGTAGCCCAAGGCAAAAGCAACCAAGTTTTTGTCATTTGTGTCAGCCCAATCAGAGAGTAAAATTAAATCACCCCTCCATGACTAACCGAAGTAACATTAATGTTAGAGGTTACTAAACCAGTTTTAAAAAATGGATATTCTAAAACATTGATGTTTAAAAACATCGATGGTTTTTGGGCGATGTTTTATTAGCATCGATGTTTTAATATTGAATATCGATGTTTCAAAACATCGATGGTTTTTGGGCGATGTTTTATTAGCATCGATGTTTTAATATTGAATATCGATGTTTAAAAACATCGATGGTTTTTGGGCGATGTTTTATTAGCATCGATGTTTTAATATTGAATATCGATGTTTCAAAACATCGATGGTTTTTGGGCGATGTTTTATTAGCATCGATGTTTTAATATTGAATATCGATGTTTCAAAACATCGATGGTTTTTGGGCGATGTTTTATTAGCATCGATGTTTTAATATTGAATATCGATGTTTCAAAACATCGATGTTTTTTTATCGATGTCGCATCCCTAATCACCACGTTAGCGTCACGGTACAACAGCATAGTAACATGAGTTCGAAAATTAAGGCTTCTATAAAATCGATCTGACGAATCGGTCACTGTCGCCATTTTGAACATATGCTTCCAGAAGCGTCCTTTTATCTTTGATTATATCCTAAATTAACAATTTTCTCGGAAGCTAATAATATTTTCATTGACATTTCACAGTTTATTGGAGAAAAATATTTTTAATTAGATGCCTCTCCCCATCCTCAAATTCGAACTATACCTTCAGTAAAATTTGTTACGCTCAAATCGCTCTCCCAAAGGACTTTTTACTTTGAATTATGAATTGACATGTAAACAAATTAAAAAGTAGTCGCGCAGGCAATTTTTAACGTTGATGTTTTGAAAGCCGGCGGTAAAACAGGAAACGTATGTGACGCGTTTGTTTTGGCGAGGGTAAAAAAAAAGAAAAAAAGTTGAAAAAGAGAAAATCGTGAAGCAGCTTGGATATTTAGAAGCTGTAATGTAAACAATTCCTCAAACCGAATAGTAAAATAAAAGGGTGTAAAAGGCTGAAATCTCATAAGAGGGTTTTTTTGCGCTGGTTTTGCCTGGGCGGCTTTTCTAAAAATTGATATTAATATTAGTTGTTTTAACATATAGAACGGGACACCTTTAAAATGTCGTCATTTTTTTGGTACTTTCCCATTACACCAACCCATCGCCAACGTCACGCGAGAAGTCGCCAATTATAATACCACAAAGTCGCAATTAAAGATATTAAATAAATACAAGATAATACGCACATTTTTATCACATCACATATTTTTTATAACTAATTTGGAGCAGCTTCGATATAGGACCCCATTAGCGATATTTTGTATTGGCAATTTTTAATTTTTTTTTTTATTTTTATTTATTTATTTATTTATTTATTTTTTTGTGGGGGTGGGAGGTGGGGTCCCCTAGCCAAACATCGCATCGTTAATATCGTATGAATTACATAGAAATTTAATTTAGCAAAATATAAATTAAAAATAATACAACAAGGAAAATAGAGTAAACTTTGTAGATCCAGAAATTATAGATAAATCTACACGGAAAAGCATGGTTAAATCAAAATAAAAAATAAGTAAAATAAAGCGATACAACCTGGTTTGCGGCACGCGACTGTGGCAAGGTTGCCGGAACAAAATCTGCGTATACCAAATTACCAATATACGAATTCTATTATACCAAAGCTGTTCCAACGGAGTATGAAGTTGAAAATGGCGTATTCCATCGGGTTACACTCTGAAAAATGGTTTATTTCAGTTTAAAACACAGGCGACTGTGGCAAAGTTACCGAAACGAATTCTGGGATACCATATGTTCCAAATGTAAAATGTAAGAAATCGCCAATACAAAATATCACCAATGGGGTCCTATATCGAAGCTTTACCACTGATTTATAAATATCGATAACTGCATTTCTATTTTCGGTGGCATAAATTTCAAAATTCCTTTCAACGCAGCTTCAAAAGGATCATCATTCAAAATGTGCCTCTATATGAACTCTTCGAGGTACGAATCTAAACGGGATCTGTTCGTTCCCCGTTGTGGTTCGTTTCTCCACTTACATGAACCCCACAGCCTTTCGATGTTTTGGGTATGGACGCTAGTTTGGAGATCTACAAATTCGTATTTACGATTAACAGTTAAATGTATGTACCCCGCGTCATCGAAATCTTTTAATATGTACCCTCTCCAGCAATCTGTGCAGATAATAGTACCAGAATTAAATGTAAAAACGTAAATAGAGTTATTTGCATTTAACAAAGTTATTCCCTTTAGGGTACTTTGTTAAATGTACCATTATACTGCCCTGTCGCCAACGTTACGAAGAAAGTCTCCATTTTATAAAATGAAAAAAAGAAAATACCCACTTTTCACACCACATTCCTACTTTTGCAAACTACATTTTGAAGTCAATACCCAAAGGAATAGAAGAAGAAAAAGATAACGCTGACGTTTCACACCATATATAATTTTTTGCAACCTACTTTTCTGGGTGATGGTTTCACTAGGGGGCGTCCATTAATTACGTGAGGTGATTTTGGCGATTTTTCGACTCCCTCCCCCCCTCCTGGTGAGATGTCGTGAGATTTGGCTCCCGCCCCCCCCCCCCCCCCTTAATCGTACGTGATGTTTTTCAAAATGCGTAGTTTTAGTGTAAATACGTTAATCTGTGCTTGATTGCGTTGGATTTATTTAAAAAAAACATAAATTGCTTAATTATTTTTATTTACGTTAAGACTAGTAACTTTTAAGTTAAGACTTTTAAGTTAAGACTAGTATTAAAGACTACTAAGAACGTACTCTAGAATCACAGTGAGAAAATCGAACAATAAAATACTTAAATAGGAACTACTAAAATTCGTAAAAATATATTCATTCTAATTCAGTCCACGGGGACTCTTGTGTGGTCTCAAGAGTGACTACTGGAACTGTTGTGTAGGATTTAGCCATATTTTAGTGTAGAAACATGTTTTACTTAATATAACCCAGTTTTCTCGCAATTTTACACTGTTTCTTGCGGAAAAAAAAATTACGTGGTATTTGCCGAGACCCCCCCCCCTTTCCCCCACGTGAGACTGGGTGAGATTCGGTTCGACTCCCTCCCCCCCCAAAAAACAAGCCTCACGTAATTAATGGACGCCCCCCTACAGAATAGGGTGTCCCCGCCAAATTGGCGATTAAGTACCAATGTATGTATATATGTATGTATATATGTATGCATGTATGTATATATGCATGTTTGTATGCATTATGTATGTATGTATATACTATATAGGTATCCATGTATGTATATATGTATGTTTGTATGTATTCATTATGTATGTATGTATTATGTATCCATGTATGTATATATGTATGTTTGTATGTATTCATTATGTATGTATGTATTATGTATGTATATATGTATGCATGTATGTATATATGCATGTTTGTATGCATTATGTATGTATGTATATACTATATAGGTATCCATGTATGTATATATGTATGTTTGTATGTATTCATTATGTATGTATGTATTATGTATCCATGTATGTATATATGTATGTTTGTATGTATTCATTATGTATGTATGTATTATGTATGTATGTATATATGTATGTATGTATGTATGTATCGCAATCGCGCCAAGCATTGTGCCAAGGGGCACCCTATTCTGATGTAATACCTTGGGGGTTTTATGTATGGATATACGTCCCTGGTTCGATGCTCGTCGCTGCAAATCTACCGCCGTGTTTACTAATGGTGGCCGGGCCACGTAAAATAGGGCGTGGCTACAATGTCCTCCAAGTTCTCAAATTTACCTCTGGAGTTGCGGGGTCAAGTGTTCCGGTCACGTCACTCGACTCGGTTCAAAATTACGGAACCGGTCATTTAGCCAAGTCGGACTCCGACCATTGTGGTGCTAATTCAAAACAGGAGCCGCACCTTCATCGCCCATAGCCTTCGGGACTTGATCTGATATTACTGTCGGTCAAGGGGCATAAGCAACAACAACAACAACAACATATATGGTTATTCCTTTCATGCGGAATTCCAATTACATGAACTGGACAAAACAGCTCTATTTAAGTCCATGTAAAAAAAGGACAGAGCTATATCAGAAAATGAATCCTTAAATGTTCTTTAAATTTCATTTTCGTGTATATTTCTGTCCACTAGTTGCATACACTTAAAAAGAGATTTGTAAGTAGGTCGGTATAATGGGAAAGTGCCCACTTTAGATTTATTCATTTTCACCATAACGTGTACACTTTAGCCAGCGCCATTTTAAAAAGTAGATGTTCCAGAGATAAATTCCGGGTGTCGCAAAGAGTCGCCTGCGTTGGCGAAAAGTCAGTGGAATTGGAAATTAACCGGCTTTTCCGCGCCAAGAGGTTTGCGACGGGTCGGTATAATGGGAAAGTACCCATTTTTCTAGCTTGAATAAATGCTTAAAGTTATTAAATTCCGCCTATTAAGATATAGAACCGTAAAAGGTCACTTGGTCATCTGTTGTTTACTTAAAACCAGAAGGTAAACATATGAACAAATCAGCGAAAAATCTTGCGAACAAATCCCACCAATTTTTTTTTAACTCTGCTATGGAATTTTCCTTTAACTTTTCATGTTTTTAATCACTTTTTGGGATGATTTTTTATCCTACCTATAAAACAATCCATTACGGTGTACACCTTTAGTATACGCCCGGTCGCCAAATTATCGGTTTTCGTCGCCAAGTCGCACGTTTTGGCTTAAGCCCATAGTTTTTTGTAATAGCATATGTGTTCCATTTATAATTATGTTTTGATTTTTCAATTTTTACAAGATGTCCTATAACGTTACAAGAATGGTTTCTAGTAATTTTACTATTTTTTTATTACAGCAGAGGGGGGAGGGGGTCTCCCCCCCCCCAAGAAGATTAAAATTAACACTCCTCGCGATTTTAGCAGCCATCTTGGAAAAGTTGAACTCTGCCAAACACGAAGATTTGGCGACGAAATGAAAAAAAAAATGGTGCCAAACCCCGAGCGTATACCAAAGATGTTCCTAAATTTCATTGATACGAAGTTCAATAGAGCTGAGATTCCTTGATACAAACCTAAAAAAATTCACTATGTAGTAGCTAATTGAATCTGCAACATAACTCCTGTCAATGAAATATATTTGACTGGTTATATAGTTAAAACATTTTAAGTACTGCGGTGTAAACTGGCATATCAGGGTTACTAAACATTTGAATCAACATTATTTCGCTATCTGGCGCCATTTGGGAAATAATACCACAAACCCGAATATTAATTCTCCGATTTCAACTGTCCTAACATACGTTTATCGGTTGAAAAAAATATAGGTACTTTTCCGTTATAAGCACTACGCTTGTCGCATTATTAATCTTGCCGACGCACAGATACAACACATCGTATTGGCGAATGAAATAACTCATAATTACTCCGGATGTTACTCAAACGTTGCCTGCTGATCTTTAGACAAATTCCATATTTTAAAATCCATTACGTAAAAATACGGTCCGATTTCTTGACGGATTCTAAATTCCTTACAAACTAAAGTAGGCGTATTTAATTACGGCATTCCATGAAGTCTGTTTATCTCCATGACCACGATAACAATCGTCCTCATATCGTCTCTTGATCCTTGAATCTCACGATTTGTATATTTTAAGGGGATGGTGGACTTTCAAATTACCAAAAATCGAGCAAAAATTGGAATTTTTTTTGGGGGTGTATTAATATTTTAAAAACATGTAAATATTGGAATGAAATGCATTTAAAATGTGTAGTGAAAAGAAAAATGAAAAATTGGTGGCTTTAGAGTAGTAAGTATTAAAGGTAGATAAAAAATTATCTTTTAAATGACTTTTTCTCAAAATGAGAAATTTCCAGATTTGCAAGTCTTTAAAATGCTCCTCGCGTCATAATTTTTGACGAAATTTTATGAAATTTATAATAAAGATTCCTGTAATACATCAAAATAAAGTTATGTATCCATTTTAGGATTCGAGGTCATTTAGGTTATAAAAGTTTAACTTTAGTGTAGAAAAGTACAAAAATTTCGCGAAAATTCAGAGTACAAGCATAAAAATATTTTCTAAAAATTAACTATTCAACGAAAGTACAAAAAAATACATAACTTTGTTCTGAAAGTATTTATAAGCAATATAAATGCAAAATTAAGGGGAAAAGTTTAAAATTGAGTCGCAAGGAGCATTTTAAAGAAGGGTAATTTAATTTAAATTTTGTAATTATAAAATATTTTTTTAAAAATATTTATAAAATTTTATAAGGTGTTTAATATTGTTATACTTTAATGAATATATATACAAAATTTCATATCTCTGTGGTAAAAATTTCAAAAATCGTTTTGAAAGGTCCACCATCCCCTTAATATTGTAATTTCACAATTATTAGCGTGATTATATAGCGTAACTTTTCTCTCGTTGCGGCGATTTTTAAAAATGCGCCAAATTGGTGTCAAAAAGGACTGTAGTGCTTACAACGGAAAAGTACCAAAAGATGATATTCAACAGAAATTTACTTCACATTTTTATTGTGATTTAGAAAATGGTAAATATGAAGAACGTGATACGGTTTCCAGCCAAGCCATTTTTTACGCCAAAGATTTGGCGCGTTTCGGAGTTTGCTAGAAAGATTACTGTTAATTTTCACCTCGTGGTTCTTTAATTTGTAATGCCACATTGGCGTCATATCACTACAGGTTGGCAACCGTATCATGTTCTTCATATTAACCTAGAAAATTTCGTTTCGTTGACACTAATTGTTCGCACTGTAAAATAGCCTTAAAACAGTTTACTCGTCTTACGTTGAAGAATCATCTGCTAAGCTCCAGGTTTCAAAATCTCTTACTTCTGTTTCAAATTCCGATTACCTTTCTTAACAGTTCCTTTTGCCTTGATTTTAAAGCGACCAGCAGCCCCAACACCACTGACTCTATCGAGGATGCCTTTATCAACACCGGCATTCAAGAACCTGTTAAAATGAGCTCTCAGCACTTTCATGTCCACGTTATAATGTTCCTCTATGTACTTGCGGATGGCTTGTGCAGAAGTGCCATTTCGCTTTTTCAAAGCCTTTAGAGAGTCGATTACCATCTGAGAAGTAGGTGGATGTTTTGGGATTTTCCTGATTTTCTTAACAGATTTTCCCACTTCTGATTCCCCTGAATTATTTGTTTTGCTGACAGCTTTTTCTTCAGTTGGTGAAATATTTGGAGTATTAGTCGTCTGTTTCCTAGATTCAGTAGTTTTTCTGAAATCGTGTTTTCCAGCATTTACGGTGTCATTCGCTTTCCTGGACATTCTTGCAGGTACAGAATCTTCTGATACTTTTGAACTTGAAAGGAGGTCTGCGCTTGGCTGTATTGATTCCATTAGAATTCTGATACTATAACAAACAGTTTAGACTTAACGTTAGTTGCAAATTATTTGTTTAAAGAGAAATGGTTACCCTAAAATGTGTATTGCAATTCTTAAAAACCAAGACTGTTGGAATAAATAGTGAAAACCTAATTTGAATACAGAATTATATCTCGATGCCAAAATATTTTGGGGTAGTTAAAAATTAAAACACTGACTCGAGTTATATTTACAGAATACAACTAATTATGTCACTAGTACTACAGTTTTAAACCAAGGACAAAATATATAAAGTATATTAGCTATATGCCTAACTGCAAGGCAGTTTCATGTAACATCATTGAAGGGCACGAGGGGTAGAAAGCTGGTGTTATGTGTTTTACACGGTGAACTTTTCTGAATGCGTTTCTGTAGGAGTTTTAGAAATCTATGCATTGAACAATAGGGCAGTGTCTCGCAGCGTGTCACATCTCAACTCTTGCAGATTTTACTTCTTGTTTGGCGAGGAGTGGCAAAACATTGCATAATTTAACATGGCGTTCAATGAGCATTCTTACAGCTTGTCGAATAAAATGCTTTCAGATTACGTAAAGTCTTTAGATACGGTATCTAAACAGAGGTATATCACTAAATTAAACATTCAGGTACAGCCCGGAAAGTTTTATTCAGTATGTGACCCGTATTTATTGACAGAGGAAGACTGGAGTTACGATACAAGACGCTGGCCTGAAGTAACTTATCCTGATATCTATACATATCTCAACATAATAATAATCATTCTCAACGAAAGAATGATTATATTCTCTTAAACCTTGCAAATTATTGAAAAAAGTGTTAAAATACCCGTTACATACAACTAATATGAGGAATTTTATAAATAAACTTAAATTATTTAATTCAAAATAAAGGTATCGTTCAAAAACACATGCAAACGCATAGGAACGGCCTCTGTTTTCTGCCGTCCGATAATCACGTGATCTATAGCAGACGAAAACTGACGTATCCTGTGACGTTGCGACGTTTCGCCTTATTAACATTTTGCTGAGATACGAGCATGTTGCATGTAACTGCCTTATTATCATTTACTGTTGCCATTTTCTACAGTCGTATATCAGTTCTTCTTGTTAATAACGTCTTGCATATTACTGATAGTTTAAATGACTGGAAACTCAATGGATTGTAAGTGGATTAGACACTTTTGAAGTCATGGGTGCCACTGCGTAACTGCAATAAATCTATTGATGCTGAAAAAAAAACTTACTGCGGCCACAAATGCTTACAAATTAACCGAAGGCTGAGAAAATTCCCCTTTTTAAAAGTAAGCTTTTGCCATCGTTTTTTTACTAGTCTTTCACTTTTGTCATTCTTCATCCAAATTATGGTTACTATCATTTTTTTATGCATCCGCTACTTTGCTTCATCTCTTTTTCATTTTACTACTTTCAGTCTGAAAAAACACCTCCTGAACTTTATCATTCTGAAAATGGGAACTTAACCGTTTCAGAACCAGCGTGATGTAGACACGACACCAGACGCTCTCCTCCTCGGCCAAAGTCACGTATTTGAGGGGTTCTGCCTTAGATGAGTACGTTTTTCACGTTTTCTCTCCAACGCACATGCGCGTATCGTTCAGCCATTGAGGGGAAACTTCGTCGTCCTGTCTAGCTTGCTGAGTCAGACCTTTCCTGATGTTTTAGAAAACACACTGTTATGAGGGGTACCAGAGATACCCCTTTGCGTTGTGTAAAATAGGGAGGTGAACTCCAAAGGGAACTATGCGTTTATAAATAAAAATAACAACATTTATTATACAATATTTTACAAGAAAATGTCAGGTTTACATATTACATTTAAGATCTTGGTTAGGCATATTTTAACAGAATTCGGGCATACTTTATCCGCTTCCTGCGGCAGAACGATTACGGGTCGAGTGAAATAAAGTTCTATTTTCCAAAAATTTCTAACAAAGAAACACCAGCACTATTTGAAGGGGAAGAAATGACCAACCTGGGGAGCGTTGATGAAACAGCAGGGCAAGGCATGGAGTCGTTGTGGCACTTATATCGGAGGAGGCTTTAGGTATCGGGCTAAAAATCATGTGGCCCTTCACTGGCGGGGGCAGCAGGATTCGGCGCTGGCGGTTGAACACGGACATCTTGCCATTTTTCGGGGGCGTCTTTTCTTACCAGGCTTTCTTCGCAGCTCGCTACCTCAAATCGCTCTCTCGCTCTCCCTTCGATCGTCGTTTTTCTCCCACACTCGGGGCTCTCCCATTTTGATTATGACTCCTCTCCAGGTCAGTTATTCGCGTAAATTTATTGCCTCTTCGAGGGCAGGATGCTCCGACGTCCCCACAGTAGACCCACGTGGTACTCTTATATCCAAGAAAATTGGATGTCCGTTGAATTTCCTGGAATTTCTTTCTCCCGTCCTGAGGAATTCAGGGGGTGCTATGTTTCTTGGAAAATTGGAGCAGTTCCCCCTTTTTCCAATGTGGCCGTTCTATGCCCCGTAATCGTGTTGGAAAAACAAAATGGCTATGACGTTGAAAGGAGTTCAAAATGTCCAAATTGTGGATCCTTCACAACACACACATTCCTACAAATTTATATGTACTTTTTGGAACAAGGACTTTCTTCGCAATACATCTTCGACAAATTAGTGCATGCATGGACTGCTTGCAATGGAGTGGTTTTCGTCCACACAAAGTTGATGAAGCATTCGCGTGAATTTTCGATAAACCAAAATCGTGCTGAAACAAAGGATCATCTATTTTCATCATCTCCCTACAAGAACTTTCGCCACACAACACGGCGAAATATCATGTTAACAATGAGGCGCATGGGTGAATATTGAACTATGTGGTGCCAGCATTTTACATCTTCTCCGTGTGAAAAATGTCTATTACTTAGAAATGAGAAACATTGAGCAATGTAAAACCCGCAACCTCGAGTTTAACGAGACGCCTAATTTCAAATTTGCTCTCTCACAACATAATTACATGCAGCAATCTCAACATTTTCAAGAACGAAGGCCTTATGGCCTGTTCACTTAGAATCCGTCAAAGTCAGCGTTACTTGTATTGACATATTTTTAACCAGTCACAGGCCTTAACAAGCTGTGATCGTTTGTAATTGGAGGTTTGTAATTGGTTAAATATATTTCAATAGGAGTAATACTGCTGCTGACGGATTCTACGAGAACAGGCCCTACATGCTTGTTGTTAAACGCACAGATTACTAAACTTCGTCTGGAAATGCATGCCAGAATTTTACAAGTAATGGATGGGATCTATTTTCTGTCGCGGTTGCACCAGTGACGTTGCATCAAGCTGCTTTATTTCATAATTTCCTAAGTCGAAAAAGAATAAAAATTGTGTCACATTCGACATTCTATATCTTGAAAAGTATGAGATTTTAGAACAATGTTTGATTTATGAATATATATCTGTTTCTTGTTTGATAGTTAAAAATAATTTGTGTTAGATAGTCATAAATAATAATCAGTTTGCTTTGGACAAAAGTGATATCAAAGCTAACGCACATAGATACTCAAAATAAAATTGATTTTAAAACACAATTTCTGCTTTTAACACATACTGCAGAAACTAATGTTTAATTTGAAAGCAAATTTGTATATATTTAAGGTATATTTCTATTTTTATTATGAAACTGAAAATAGTGCATTTTTTTCTTACTAAATTAAATTTTATCTATGCATAAAAAATGCATTCTCTAGAGATCTGTAAACAAATTCAGGTTCAGTTTCAAGCAAATGATAATATGTACCATCTGTGAAAATTTCATGCAAAAATATGAAATAGTTCTAGAGATAACAAGTGCGTTATGTGAAAAAAAACACATTTTGAGATAAATCCCTTTGAAATATTGCCTTTTAAATCTGTTTACAGTAAACATCTGACACGCTTTTATTCATAACTTCCGTAGTTATGGGAATATTTTCAAGCGGATTGTCTTTAAATACTCAGAAAAAGTTAATCTTTCATGTGTATTTTCTTCAAAAAATTGATTTTTTTGGCAGTTTAACAGTCGTATGACCCCTTAAACGTTAGTTTCATTTAAGTTACACAGGGGACCCACTGTGGCAGAAGGAACAAAGAGCAATGTATTGCTTAAGCCGAAAGTTTACCCTAATTAGGGGCCAATACGTAATAAGTAACGTCACGCCTAAAAAAAATCCAGCCATAGCCCAAAAATTAGGTCCATTACAAAAAATCCTATGAGTAGGTCCATCAGTTTCTAAATTCATAAAAAGGAAATAACGGGTTTCATTCATGAGCGTTAACCCCCGGTAAAACCTACACGCCCCTGTACTACTAATAATAGGTCCCAGACTTGAGTATAAACCCCGATATATTAGAGTTCACCAGGGCCTTTTTATCGCATGGGCAAATCGGGACTTTGCCCAGGGCCCCCTGATGCTAGAGGGCCCCAAAACCCTCTTGGTGTATGCACCTAGTACTTTTAATAGTATGTATAGCCCATGGATAGTTCTTATTTTTATAAATGTTCGTAAGGGGGCCCCCCAAATAGCATCTGCCCAGGGGCCCCCAGCGTTCATAATCGGGCCCTGGAGTTCATTCTAATAGAGTTTCAGTGGCGTAGCGAGAGGGGGGCAAGGGGGTCTATCATGCCCCGGGCGTCGTTCGCAGAGGGGGGCTAATTGGTTCCCAAGACCATGGGGGGCGCCAAAAAGGTGTCGTGCCCCGGGCGCCAATTATGCTCGCTACGCCACCGTAGAGATTACCAGTTTTCTAAGTATTTCCCTTTCAGTAGTTCGCGCCCCCCCCCCCCCAGCCGGAAAATTTGTAGATCTCCCACAGAAGACGCGTCCCGAAATATTCGAAAATACAATGAGGCTATCATAACGAATATGATCCAAAATTCCTCAGATCTTTCGCAAAATAAGACATAACTTAACACAGCCCCCCCCCCCCCCCCCCAGCCTTGTTTTTTCCCATTCATTTCCGCTACGATTTGGAAGAAAACAGTTGTAGGGGAATTGTATTCGAGTTGGCAAGTTGCCAGGGGAGTAACTCTTCCTCCCGCACAAAATTGATTTATCATTTCTCTTCCTTTCTGGGGCTTGTCCCGAGAAGAGGCTTCAAACACCAGATTTCAGGGCGAACTCGTGAAACTGGTTGTTACGAGTCATGTCGTTTATTTTACCGGAGTGAGAATATCTTCTCTCGTGGAAGTAAGAGATGCCAACGTTGTGTAGAATTGGTAAAATCATTGACCCGTGAATGACTTGTCGCGAATCTCTCAGAAATCTGAACGGGGAACGTAAATCGGTGTCAGTTAAGTAAATATGCACTTCCATCACGTTTAAATCACTATTTGGCTCAAATGCAAGGTAGGTAACAAATAATTACAAGATAAAAAGAACTTTTTATATACCATGTTTTTAAATTTTCTGTTGAATCATATAAACTTGACAATTCTATGTATTAATAAATACTTTATTAAATTTTTTTTGATGATTATCCCATCAACTTGAAAGTAAATAAAGTCAATTGGAAGTTAACTTGCGTTTAACTTTTCGTTCCCGTCCCGGCCGATAGATGGCTGCACCAGTCTACAAAACAAAATTAACTGAAAATGAATTCAAATATGCTTAAAGATGGCTAAAAGAATTAAAATTATGCATTGTCGTCGTGTTCTGAGCTATTCTAAAAGTTTCAAATGTCGGGAAGTTAGTTAAGCATCGATTGGAAGATTTGTAGTGGACAAACACACACACAAACAAGAAAGCGAGTTAATAAAAACATGGTAAAAAAATCTAAAAGCATCTAGATATCCGAGCTGACTCATGGAGCATTTTGTTGCCCATTGTCACCAAGTGAAGACGCCATTTCGATCTGATGATTATAGAATCGTTCTTTCCCCATTTAAATATTTCTAAAACAGTCTGTTCAAGGAAAAGATACATATTTATTGAAGTTTTTAAATCGCATTATGGGTGTGGTGGGGAAAGCATTTGATATTTTATCGGTGTTCATTAACTGAAATTCTAATACCAGTATGCTTCAAGAGTATTATAACAGTTTCTTAAGTTCTCTTTAATTCTTCGAATTATATTTTTCCAAAAGAATATAAATGCAATGATACAATTGTGAAAGACAGTCGAATTTGCAAAGAAGCCAAAAAAGTAATTTTAAATTCAACATTTCGTAAACGAACACATAAAATTTCAACATAAGTATTTCTTACCGGGTAATTTGGCGAGATTGGGAAACAAGATGGGGTATGGATGAGTCAACTTGGAAATTTATGAGCGTTATAGAATTGGAATATATGGTAAGGTGCATTTTATGAACACTCTAATGGCCTGTTCACATAGGAGTCCGTTGTGTTGCGTTAAGGAAAAGATGACGTTGAGACGAAAATAAACCATTCATATGCCTCCAAACGATTAGCAATGAAATTTTTAACGCTTATGATTGGTTTATTTTCGTCTCAACGTCATCTTTTCCTTAACGCTACGCAACGGACTCCTATGTGAACAGGCCCTAATGTGTTCATGCTTAAACATTTCTACATATTTTGCTGTCAGTCATACTTCTATCTAGTTTCAATAAATTACTTTTATCAAACTGTAGAAGTGAAATGGTATAATTCCCCACGGTGTGTGGCCAATAACGAATCTATTATAAAGGCTGCAAAGACAGGGGTAAATAGAGACTTGCAAACCAAGAGATAATAGAAGAATAGCTGTCGATGTGGCCAGTGATAGCGATCTGAAGTCTATAAATATTAAAAGATGGATGATCGTTATTTATATGGCCCACAGTGAAAACTTCAGATGATAAGGGTCAAAGTTGTTTTTCAAAATAAAATTATGGTGGGGAGGTACTGCATAGACTATGGACAGAGGATGTTTAATAAGGAACCAATTGGGGCAGGAACTACTGAAAGAAAAACAGCCCACTGGACAATGAAAATGAGGGGCGGGTCAGAATGCCCCCCCCCTGTAAACGGACAACAGCCCCTACAAGGACGAAAGGAATAGGAGAGGAGGGTATAGAGTAAATAGCTCACTTCTACCCATACTTGGGTGTATATAATTTAAAGTGGCACTCTAAATGAATTTGATACAAACACAGTTTATACACGAAACAATGTTTATTGAATTCGTTGCACATATAGAATTTGCTTTTACAGCAATAAGCATACGTACTACTTGTACGAAATATATATATTAGCATTCAATAAAAATACACTTTGCCATACTCACAAACCAGCAGAGAGTCAAACCAGCAGTTCTGCCACTTAAACTTTGGGCCCCCTAAGCACTAGCGCCGGTTAACACCTGGAACTGCTTACCTCGTAGCTCCCTCTCGCTTATCTATCAACCTTAACAACCTCTTTTCAACCTCTGTATTAATGAAGCTGCTTGGTATTTATACCAAGCGCGTATGCCGACATTAGCATATCTCAAGCAGCTTCTTTAATTCATTCACTCAAAAGTTCGATTCTTGTGAATCGAATCTTATGTATACCTTACAAGGTCCAGATCGATCTCAGACTTGGTTCCTCAGAGTTTAGATGATAGAGAGTCTCGCCTGCCTCAGAGTCTAGGAGAAGTGCCAATATCCCGCCAAGGTGTTCCTATACATGACATGATTCTGGGTCCCTGTCGTCGATGCCACCCTGATCGCTGCATACTTCAGCTATAGTAAGTGCCTCCCCATAGACTCTAAAAATCATCTTTGACAATATAGTTTGCCTCTGCTTCTGAGTTCTCATGTGTAAAAATGTTAATATGAAAGAGATTATTGTACTAGTAGCTAATACAATTTAATTTAAATTTGTGCGTTATCAAATAAATGTATGTTTAAGGCCAATGCTTTGTCTTCCTTGCTTGTTCCAACCTATGCATGCATCCATTGTTTTAAGGTAATTTAATTGCCTACACAAACTCCATGGGGATATGAGGGCGGGATGCAACAAAGAATCTTCCTTTTCATGCAACGCGAACCACTCCAGCTCGTAGACCTTGTTCATATTGAGTCTGTGAGCTTCGCGTAGAGTCAGGGCCTGTTCACATAGGAGTCCGTAGCGTTGCGTTAAGGAAAAGATGACGTTGAGACGAAAATAAACCAATCATAGGCGTTAAAAATTTCATTGCTAATCGTTTGGAGGCCTATGATTGGTTTATTTTCGTCTCAACGTCATCTTTTCCTTAACGCAACGCAACGGACTCCTATGTGAACAGGGGCTCAGTGTTACTCATATCGAAATAATTTTAAGCAGTCACAGGCTTCAACAATTTTCTAGCTATTTGCTTGGAGATCTGTGATTGGTTAAAATTATTTCCATGCGAGTAGAGGCCTGTTCACGTTGCATCCGTTATTACGTTGACGTGACTTGCGATTGGTTAGCCATTATCACGTGATCAATGAATTGAGCTCTATGACTGGTTGAAATTTTTAACGCTGACGCTACGAAACGCTCCGGATTCAGTGCGAACAGGCCTTAACGTTGACGTTACGCAACGCTGAAGGACACAACAAGGATAGACTACGATTCTTTGAGCATCGCATTTTCGTTCCGTGACGATTTTGAGTGGAAGACCCCCGCAGAAAAATGTTACATGTTAAGCCTTCAGTGGGAACATCTGCCTCTCAGGCAGATGTTCATATTGAGTCTGTGAGCTTCGCGTAGAGTCAGGGCCTGTTCACATAGGAGTCCGTTGCGTTGCGTTAAGGAAAAGATGACGTTGAGACGAAAATAAACCAATCATAGGCGTTAAAAATTTCATTGCTAATCGTTTGGAGGCCTATGATTGGTTTATATTCTATTCAACGCTGGGGGCCCCCACCCTTCGACCTTGGGTACTGTGAGTCTACAACTGCTTCAGTCAACATTTTGTCTTCAGTTTGGAAGGGTGATTTGTGACGCCAGGGGGGCTAAAAGGGTTTAGCTAAAAACTAGATTAATGAGAAGAAAAATGAAAAATCCCAACACAGTCATTCGTTCGACTCTCTAAATGCCTCTACAAAACGAACCGTAATGTAACCTGTGATAATTGGTTCTGTTCAAGAGAGGCTGGTCAAGAATTAAGGAGAAATGGTTTGACGATTGTGGCTACCATAAAATGTAATAAACCACTCATACCCTCTGACCCGGCGGGAGCCATGTGTTCAAATCTTCGGATTAAAGTTCAGGAAATATAAAAACAACGGCTGCAAATAATCATCTGGCGTGACGACAGAAAGACAAGGTACTTTATTTTCACACATAAACGTAGATAGAAAATCAGAAGAGCATCGCAATGCTAATCTTAGCACGAAGCTAGATAGAACACAACCGTCTTACATCGAATCAAAATTAACTCTGCTGAAAGACTAAACATTACTATGAGTTGCCAATCTATGAATACAAAACTATTCAAAATACGATTACATTTGGCTGACATCTAGGGGCGAAAGAATAAACTAAATACTTTCAAACACCCTCTGAATTTCTAGTTAGGAATACCTGCGAAAGGAGATATTCCATCTATATCTGTCTTCCAAGCAGATGTTCCCACTAAGCGGGAAAATAATCATTTTGTCACCGAATAGTTAAAACATTTCTTGAAGAGCATGACTGGACATTACATGCGATAAATATTTACAAAAGTTGCAATTCATTATCGGGCTATGAAAGCACCACCTAAGGGCCTTATTATACAGAGCCACAGCTGCGGTGCGCGTTCGCCACAGAACTGTGGCGTTGTGCAGTGGCTCTGTATAATAAGCTCCATAGGAAACAATGGTCCGCTACCGCAGCCACAGTCGCGCAGGCGAGCCACAAGAAGCGAGGGTAGGCGACTGGATTGGCTCGTCCAGGCCACAGTCGCGAACTGTAGCCACAGCTGTGGCTCAGTATAATAAGCTCCGAACGATTGCATGTATCGCTGCGAGTGGCTTGTCTGGACGTGGGAAGCTGTGGCGAACGCGCGTCACAGCTGTGGCTCTGTATAATAAGGCCCTAACAAACGGTAAACTGCCGGCTAACCTTCAGGCGCCTGGTATCTAGCGTACAGTACCCCACTCACGGAGACTTCTGGCGCCAGGAATTCGGTCTGGACTGATATTCCAGACACAACATTTTTATCATCTGACGTCTCACCAAGACACCCCACTGACGGAGACGTTTGGTGCCTCAGATACCAAAAGCCCGTCATTCCAGATGACGGAAGTCTACGTGAGTGGCCGGCTTAACAGGCGTTAAACAGCACATCTTCTTTTCTATATCCTTATACGTGAACCAAACAAACTGTTCACTATTGTGACCTTTTTTGAGAAAAGTTCCCACCGAGAGACAGGCGCGCCCTTTTTTCCCAGTCATGGCAAAGAAACATCACTCTCGTGCGCATTTCACATGTTTGGTGGGGCAGAAACCTCAAAGGATTCAGGTTTACTCCATGATAAGCACGGCGGCCGATCAATCAAGATTAAGCATGTCGCTTTTCGCGCCAAGAGCCAAGGGGTGAGGACTTAATTTAAGATTGCTGGGCAGGTGCGGCCGAGAAAGGGCCAATTGCAAAATCAAATATCCTGCTAAACGTGGTGCATCAGATTACATTGCAGATCTTTTAGAATTTTTCTCTTATTTTTCTAACTACAGACCAACAAATGCCTATTTTTGGGGGGGTAGACCGTTCGAAGAAAGAGCCCGTAGTTTTCAAAGGTTTGAAATATTTATAGGGGCGTTAAATGACTGGAGTTTCCAGCTCCAGTTGCTGAATTCCTGATCCAATAGCTGATGTAAAAATAAAAAGAATTTTGAAAACGGACGCATTGTATTTAAAGTTTTCTTTTCGGATAGAAAATGCAGACTTCAAAAATATATACAATCGGACCTCTATTTAACGAAGTCGCTAAATCCCGAAAAAAAGTTCGTTAAATGGAAATTTCGCTAAATAGAAATTCACCTTTTAAAATACTTTAAACTACACAAAACATATTTTAAATTCATAAACACTAAATATCATTGATAAAAGTAATTGATCACACCTTTATTTTGTAAATTAATGTCCATTAGTTTCATATATCTTACCCATGAAACAGAAATCTGAAAGGAAAACAAGAATAAAACCAAACATTTTCCGGGAATACGCTGTATTTTGAATTTAAAAAAAATTATATTAAAATTAATGAATTTTAATGGCATTATCGCATTTATTATAACAAGCAATTTTAAACATACATTACGACATGCGTCCTTAAATTTAATTACTGATAAAGTCTGTTAATTTTGTCTGAGTTTTTTTGTTTGAAAAAGTGTTTCCTCTCATAATACGTCTCTCATCTTTGCAACACACCAAATACCCCTTCAGGCGTATTTTCTTCAAACTGCAATCCGCGTCGGAATGTGTTAAAAGAAAGTTAATGTGTTGAATGTGTGAAAAGAAAAGAATAAGCTTGAAATGTTCAGAAATATCTTGGGAAATATGGAGAAAAAAAAATATTGGATCACAAGAAAAAGTTCGTTAAATAGAGAATGCACTTCGCTATTTGGAGGTTATTTTACGAAGAAATTTAGAAAATGTTCTTGGTTCCAAGGAAAAGTTCGCAAAATAGAGAAATTCGTAAAATAGAGGTTCGTTAAATAGAGGTCCGACTGTATTTGCAATTCTGTGATTAGAAGTATACCGAGGTGAACATTCCCATAGCTTAGCAAGAGGAGTGCAGATCTGCGAGGATCAACTGAGGCGATAATGCACGAATGCTGAAAAAAGGAGGATTGAAAGCTTCATAGAGTATTCGATTATATTTAACTTCGAATTTAATTTTTTGTTGTTGTTGTTGACACGAATGAGTTTATTCCTTCATATTGCAGTTCCCCGTTTGATACGAAACATGACGAAAAGAATAAATGAAAAGGTTATAATGAAATTCAATTTCGCATCACTTTTTGCTTCACACCGCCCACATAGTATAGTGGTTAGCGTTCTAAGCTGCCACGTAATTGGCTTGGGTACAAACCCCGAATAAAGCCTGGTCGTTTACAGGTCGTCTCCCTGTGACATAGGGAGCAATGCGGGCTCACCTATAGGGTGCTCCCGTAATAAAGTGGCCAGCAAAACTTAGCAGATCTTCATGGACAATGTCAAGAAGTACCTACCATGAGAGACAAGTTCCTGCCGCTTTGAAAAAATAAAACTTTCCGTCTTACGGTGCTCAGTGAAAGTAACGTTTCGTATTCCTTACCGCAAATCCAGTTCTTAATTTACGAACAAATATTAAATCCATTTTATTTGAAATGGGAGGTATTGAAACGCTGGCCCTCGAATATTGGATATGCAATAATTAAAATTTCAACATGGTGTCTTCATTATGAGGGTATAAAATGGTCTAAATTTTATGCATAAAATGTT
>OU015498.1:19569850-19577350 GCA_907164885.2 Dolomedes plantarius
ATATATATATATATATATATATATATATATATATATATATATATATATATATATATATATATATATATATATTACTAAGAGGATTTACAGAATTTTAGACTAAGTTTTCAGGTAACTATTTCTGTACGTTGAAAAATTTCCTCATGTCATTTTGAGATTTGTTAAGTATTGTACTTCGTTACCAGAGCATCTTTGAAATAGAATCCCGACATAATGGAGTCTACATTCCGATTTTTTTGTGTCCAGCTCAATTTGTTCCAGAATATGAACTTAAAGAGAGACCGGGTTTATGAGAGTCAACTGGCTTATGTTAGGATAAAAATAGCCTGCGTCTGCAAACTCAATTTCGATTTCGTCTCTATTATAAAACATCTCCCATTTCTCAGTAAAATAGAAAGATAAAAGTCCCTTAGTAAAAAAAAAAAAAAGTTATCACTTTCATCCATAGGACTATAGTTTGGAGTTATAAAACATTTGAGATAAGACTTTTTGTAAATATTCAGTAATACTGAATTTATAGAATTTGAGAATTAAACTCTAGAATACTCTTTTTAACCGCTTCAAACTCTGCAATCATTGGTCATCGTTGTTCTCAGGGCCGGATTTAGAAGAAAAGAGGCCCTAGGCTATTCCACTTATGAGGCCCTTTCACTTCTCATTTTTAAATTTGTAAATTACATGAGAGATAATAAAATACATCACTACTGTGATATACGGGGGCTGTCCGTAAAGTATCCGAATTTAATTTATAACTAAAAAAAATATAATGGATATACATACTTCAGTTTAATCCCCTTCAATGTATTGTCCTTGAGAAGCAACACATTTAGCCCAACGTTGTTGCCACTCTTAGAAGCAGGATTGGAAGTCGTTCTTTGGAATGGTCAACAGCTGTTCGATCGCTTTTTGTTTGATGGTCGTCACATCCTCAAACCGTCGTCCTTTAAGCGCTTTCTTTAGCTTTGGAAATGCGAAAAAGTCGCACGGAGCGAGGTCTGGTGAGTAGGGTGGTTGCGGGACTTGAACGGTGCCATGTTAGGTTCAAAAATTTTGAACCACATGTGAGGAGTGAGCAGGGGCATTATCGTGGTGGAGCATCCATTTCCCAGATTTCCACTTTGCTGGTCGTTTCCTCCTCACGGAATCACGAAGAAGCCTGAGCACAGAACGGTAGAACTCTTTATTAATGGTTTGTCCATCTCTCGATGGTCTGTCCACCTCCCGCAATCTCTCGAACTGTCATTCGTCGATCTGATCGCAGCACAGTACGAACCTGTTCCACTTTGACATCATTTCTCGATGTTGATGGACGCCCTGATCGTGCATCAGAAAAAGTACCAGAAAAAGAAATCACGTGATCAGCATTCAATAAATTAAATTCTAAAAATTAATCTTTAAAAATTCACCAAAAATCGAAAAATAGAGGTAAAGATTCGAAAAAGATTTCATTTTAAAGGAATTTTAAGGATCTTTCTTTTGATATAAATTTTATAACCCTCAAATTATTATGTTAAATGCAAACTTAAAAAAAGTTACTAAAACAGCTTAAAAATTTAATTTAAAAAAATCTAAGAAGAATTTTCAAAAATCTGTCTTAGTACACCCCTACTCCATAAGAAGAATCGCCATGCAAAATGTCAGCCCTTTAGGTCCAGCGGTTTGGTCTGTGCGTTGTATGTCAGTCAGTGAATGAGTCAGTTACGGAATTGTTTTATATATATAGATTATTGGGAACATATGATATATATTCAGCGTTGCTTTCATCCATTCATTTCAGCTAAGATTAAGCGGAAAGAGTTGTAAGAGGAACGGCGTACGAGTTGGCAACGTGCCAGGGAGTAACACGCTTTACGCCAAACAAAATTGATTTACCATTTTTCTTTCGGCATTTTTTTTTAAAAAAGTACTAAAGGACAGAGGTTTGAATACCAGTTCTTTGAACCTATTTCTGACACTATAAATAAATTATAAATAAATTCTATTCCTGTACAATAGGCTGACATAAAAGGGATTCTTTAGAACTTCCTTGCTCATGTAGATAATTAATTTCAAAGATTGGGGACTTAACATTGTGCAAAGGCATAACATGAATATGACGTTAGTTCCTCAGATTTAATTTTTTTTTCTTTTCTAATGTATGACGTACATGCACTTCAAAGTCATATGCATTTTATATCCCCAAAAATGAGTTGTTTACCGAAGCAATTGATGTTTTTTTTACGGTATAATTGCTGAATGGCTTACTGTCAGAACCTTTTTCACTCAAGCGTTAACTGATAAACCATAATGCTAGGGAATCAGCCATAGATAATTTCTCAGCAAGAGGGAGGAGTTTATAAACTACAACTTTCATTTTGTTTAGTTCATTGCTCAGAAAGCACATTGATGTATTCACCTGGATCCTTGGAACACAATTTTTGCTACTGCAATATCTCATTATTTACGATGGTTTGAAGTGCCTACGCATTGGGAGGAAAAAAAAACGATGGTTTGATTTGTTTACGTCACGATTCCTACTTTAGATACAAATTATAATATTATATTCGGCAAATACTATAACCGTTCTTTGGGACACAGAATCAGCAAATGCTACATTCATTGACAGATTTCATTCGGTGGTGATAAATCCTATGTATTCGATGGGGAAAAATCCGCTTCTGAAGAAAGTTGAAATTGGAAAACTTTTCCTTTCAGAACAGCGCGAATGGTTAATTGAAAAGTTAGAAAATTACTGGTATAAGCAATTTATTTAACGAAGTTATCAAAATAATGAGCTACCATTTCAGACATTAAATTTTCGAAAGAAATAATTCGCAGCTGGTACGCGAATGTCATGAGTTCAGTTTTTATAGCCAATGAAATTGTGAATGAAGGAAAAATTTATCTATATTTGTGACCAAAATTTCAAGAATTGAGGAAAAAATATTTGGTAATTAAATGGGGAAATTATCATCTAAAACAGCGAGCTCCCCATTTAGAACCAGGGGAAATAATAGTTATTCTAATGCTACAGACATAAAGTATAGCAGGGACAATAATTTCCAAAATAAATGTGTCACGATGATCCTACTGGAGGCAGACCTTTGCTCAAAAATTTCGAAATTACATTAGAGCTTCAAAAGCACATGCATTGATATGCAAGAGGTCTTGCATACTTCAAGACTTCGTCCAGTGGAAACTTATTTAGTCTTATTTGGACCGTCGAAATTTTGGGAGAATTGTGTTTCCCGAAGTAAGAGTTTATATGTGTGGACCTCCACCAGAAATACCCTATCTGCAGGGCCCGACTTAGCCTAATTGGGGCCCGGGGCAAAAACTTCTTTGGGGCCCCCCCTCTGCTTCACTACTTCAGTAATGAAGAACTTAATACTTAATACTAAACTTTCTATTCGATTTGGGGGCTGATGTTGGGGCCCAGGGCAACTGCCCCGTATGCCCCTGCCTTAGTCAGGCTCTGCCTATCTGGATTTTGGGTTTCTAAGGAGGACGACTATGGTCTCCTATATCACATTATTCATTTCTCTCAGAGTCGTTCTCGGGGATTTTAACTGCTGAGACAAACTAGATACTTTTCCCAAGGGGTTAGCGTATTTAACTTCGAGACAAAAGTTCTCTAGTTTTCAGCGAGTATTTCAGGATCCTCACAGATCAATTCACCTCTGGTTGCTATGATAAAATTCGAATACGTGAATCTTCAATGTCGGTGTGCTACAGTGCTTAAAGATTGGAAGCCATTACCGAAAATTTGAAACGACAGGCGAAGACATCATTTTCTTTTTCATAATTGCAAAATTAAGAATTAATTTAACAAGAGGCATACTAAAAGATTAAACTCCCGATTTTGGCTGCTTCAGCGAGCAAAACAGTCGAAATTAAAAGTATCATTAAAGACGTTGACGATTTCTGTGGTCCTCGTACGAAGCAAGTCAAGCCATAAAATTTGGTTTGGTTTAGAGGGCTATGGTCAGTGGCGTAGCAAAGGGGGGGGGGCAAGGGGGTCTATCAAAGGGGAGGGGCAAGGGGGGGCTCCGGGCGCCACTCGCAGAGGGGCTCCAATGTAAGATCTATATATTATATTACTATATGTTTTCGAGGTGGATGACAATATAAGGTCTATATATTATATTACTATATGTTTTTCCGGGGAGGGCCCCAATATAAGGTCTATATATTATATTACTATATGTTTTTCGGGGAGGGCGCCAATATAAGGTATATATATTATATTACTATATTATTTTGTGGGGGCGCCAATATAAGGTCTATATATTATATTACTATATGTTTTTAGGGGAGGACACCAACATAAGGTCTATATATTCTGTTACTATATGCTTTTCGGGGGGGGTCAATATAAGGTCTATATATTATGTTATTATATGTTTATCGTGGGCGCCAATATAGGGTCTATATATTATATTACTATATGTTTTTCAGGGGGGGGGGGGCGCCACAAAGGTATCGAGCTCCGGGCGCCAGTTATTCTCGCTACGCCACTGGCTATGGTCATTTTTTTTTGGCTACACGAGGGCTAATTAGACTTGGACCTTCTGCTTAAAGCTGATTCCGAACGGCTACAAACTTCCATGCCAATTGTGGGACTCGAACCCACCAAAGCCATAAAGAACTAGAACCGTGGATATGAGGGTTAGGGCAAATGTAGGCATCTATTAGTGAAAGTTAAAGCGTAAAATGGAAGATTTGAAAAAGAACGCTAGATTAATGTGTGAGCTCTGAGTACATAATATTTATAAACCAAGTATAATCTCCCCTTTTGTTCTAAGCTGCAGTCGAGTAAACACGTTTATTATAGATGTATTTCTTTTGAATAACAAAACATAATTTTAAGAGCATACCACTTTTGTCTGAGTGAAATAAAACTTTTAAATGTCAACCTATGTAATTCGTACTCTTATCTAAAATTTGTAACTGAACATGCCGATTTATATATTACTTCATTTAATCATATTAAAATGTTCACATAGTTTACAAAAGACTTCATAATCCTCTTTATTTGAGCTAACTACTAAATATGTTTTGATAGTTAGGTACGCCAATAAATAAGAAAAAAGTTAATAAATATCCATGGAAAGGGATAATCTGACCTTTAAATAAATAAATACGACATATAAACAAATTTTATCGAGAGGGCTATTTTTCAGATAAACTAAAAGATTATTTCAAAACTTTTTTTCTAGAACTCTCTCTCTCTGACCTTGAAACTCTGCCAAGACTCGACAAATCAAATTTCTACCACGAACTGGATATCAATTACCAACAGACCGAAGAAAAACGTTTAGATCGATATGACGTCAGTCTTACGTAACATTTGAAACTTTTACTCAATTTTCAGGAGAAATGGTCATTCTGACATCTAACATGGGAATTCTTTCCACTCTGTCAAACTGTAACGATATCTTAAGGTGACGTCTCCAAACCTAAAGTATCCAATAGTGGACAGTAATATAGTGATAGGGAAGGGGTGGGGGTCACTAAAGATTGATTACCAGCGATATTTGGCTCAGTTTATAAGCTATAGAAAATCTAGTCTAATCGCATTATAACTTTGACATCATATATTTAAATTAGGGTTTTCGATTTTGAGCAACTTTTTTAAAACCTGGGTTTCGGGTTTGACGAGTTTTTTTAAAATTTAAAACCCGGGTTTTCCCGGGTTTACTTCGTAGGTTCCAAGGGGATCAATAGCAAAGAACTAAAATAATAAATAATTTATTAGAAACATTTAATGTATTTCAAAATTTCAAATATAAAAAATAACAGTAAATAAATTTAATGTTAATAAACATATACATATATGTATAACACTAGCTGAAAACCCGTGCTTCGCTACGGAGTACATTCAAATTAAATACAACGGTCAACGTATGCAATTTATGCCAAAAAATAAATTTATATATTTATAATAAATGCGATGATCAATGTATACAATTGATGTAAAATATATATCTATCTATATATATATATATATATATATATATATATATATATATATATATATATATATATATATATATATATATATATATATATATATATATATATATATATATATATTTATAAAAAAATCGTAAGGGATATGCATTTTTTTGGGATAATATCCAATCGTCTGCTGCATTAGAAAGAGAAAAAAATATTTTTTTGTCTATTTAGTTGTTACGCACGTGACGATAAATTTATTTAAAGTAACAGAAAAAGAAATCACGTGATCGGCATTTAATAAATTAAATTCTAAAAATTAATCTTTAAAAATTCACCAAAAATCAGGAAATAGAGGTAAAGATTCGAAAAAAAGTTCATTTTAAAGGAATTTTTATGATCTTTCTCGTGATATAAATTTTATAACCTCCAAAGTATTATTGTAGTGCAAACGTAAAAAAAGTTTAAAAAACAGCTTAAAAATTTAATTTTAAAAAATCTAAGAAGAATTTTTGAAAGATCTTTCTTAGTGCACCCCTACACTATTAGAAGAATCGCCATGCAAAATTTCAGCCTTTTAGGTCCAGCGGTTTGGTCTGTGCGTTGTATGTCAGTCAGTCAGTGAATGAATGAATGAGTCAGTTACGGAACTGTTTTATATATATAGATAACTAAAAGTGGTACAAATATCTCATTTTTTATAGAACTGCCTTACAACCATCATTGCACTCAACGTATCATCATTGAGTCGGCTTCTGAGTTTATTAGCAAAGAGACCGATTACAGAAAATGATCGCTCTGCTTCCACCGAAGTTGGTCGAATTGCTGTTAAAGACCTGAAAAGTTTATCTAGCATTTCAGGTCGGCTTTTTGTTGACCGAAACAACTCAATTTCTTTTCTTATGATATATGAACCAGATTTTGATTTTTTATGATTTTCCTTATTGTCATTCTCCTGCAGAAACATACTAAGCTCATCGGATAGGGGCATTTGTTTAGTACAAGCACCAATACTCGTAGCATTGTCTTCAATTCTATCTTTAACTCCCACCTCAACTGCTACTTCTGGGTTCAGACTCTGACCCGTTATCATTTACATTGAAAAATCGTTTTATTGAGGTTGTTGCCAGATCAAATATTTTGTTTTTAAAAATTCTACCACCAAACTCATCGTATGATTGGTCTTGGTTCCAAATTAAGGAATATAATTGGTATTCTACTGTATCAGATAAATAACTAATTCCCCGGATTTACATTAAAAATTTCCCGGGTTTCGGGTTCGTAAAATCCTTGAAAAACCCGGGTTTTCGGGTTCGGGGAAACCCGGGTCTAAAACCCTAATTTAAACCCGTTGATAAATTCTTTATATGTACACTAATCTTATTCACACTTGTTTGGTTTAGACAAATATTTTATCTAGCTTTTAACGTAGACAAATGACCAGACGAATGATAGCAAAGCAAAATCAACTAGTATATCATCATGTTTTGAGAGTTATATCATTATCTTTATTTTGCATTATTATCTTCTGGGGAGCTTGGTAGTTTGTAACGTGCCTCCCTT
>OU015498.1:19582350-19597350 GCA_907164885.2 Dolomedes plantarius
CGAGCGATTCAGGCTCAGTCCTGAAGCTTTTCGTCAGAAGTTTGTTAGACACCAGCGTAAGCCAGGAACCCTATGGAAAGATTATCTTTTCGAAATAAAGACGTATTTCGAAGGTTGGATAGAGGGTCTCGGTGTTACAACTTTTGAGTCGTTAAAAGATCTCTTTCTGGTCGACCAATTAAAACGGAAAATGGGAAGTGAAATCCGGGAGCAAAATATAAGGGATTGGGAGAATTACACGTCCCCTGAAACCTTGGTCAAAGACGCGGATCAGTTTGAGCTTATCAGAAAAACAGGTAAGCCCCCCAACCAACCGAAGAAATTCGAGGGACGCGCGCCCGACCAACGGAAAATGTTTGGGGCTGTAAAAACGGGAGAGAAAGTTGAAAAACCCCCCGAACAACACGAACCCGAACGAAATTTAGATAAGGTGAGCTCCCCTCGCCCAAAAGAAAACCGCCGTAAAGAATGGAACCATAAAGAGTTCGACAAAAGGCGTGTGACAGACATTAAGTGCTATTTTTGCCACGAGGTCGGGCATATTAGGCCCCAGTGTCCGTTATTAACAAAAAAAGAAGAGGTTAACTCCATAGGTGCCGATTTGGAAATCACAGATCCCTTAAAACCATATGTGAGTATAGGGACTGTGAACGGCCAGGTATGTGAGATACTTAGAGATACGGGTAGTACGATTGATCTGGTTTGTAAAAGATTTATTTCACCCGACGACTACCTCGGCGAAACAGTCTGGCTCACTCAGCCGTTAGACACTCGTGCCATTAACGTGCCCCTAGCGCGCGTAATTCTGAACTCCCAGTATGGAAATATAACAACAAAGGCCTGTGTCATTAGCGACAGGTCAAATCAACAAAGATACATACTGGGAAATCAAACGGCAGCTCTTCTAAGACAGGGTCAACAAAACTCTAAGAGCATGCAAATCAATGCAATAACGCGCTCGCGTTCCAAATGTCAAGAGAGCTGTACACAGACGCTTCAGTCAAACGATTCTCTTCGAGAGCGTTCGGACAATAGTCCCTCAGATGGGGAGTCAATCGTTTTGACACAACTGGAAAGGGAGGAACAGGCGAAATTGTTAGTTTTACCCCCCCTCGACCGCGAAGACCCAGCGTTGAGTCTATTAAATGTTTCCCCAGAGAAATTCGCAGACGCACAGCGGGAATGTGTAGAATTGGCCGCATTGTTAAAAAAAGTCGAAAGTCCAAGTCAAACCGGCGAGAAGGGTTATGTAGTGATAAACGGGTTATTGTGTAAACAACAGAGGGACCACTTTGGGGATACACGAAGTCTTTTAGTTGTCCCACAGGTATTCAGGGAAAAACTGTTGGCAGTATGCCATGAGTCAACAAACGCTCATTTAGGTGCGACGAAATCGAAACAGAGGCTAGCCAAATCGTTTTTTTGGCCCCGATGTTACCAAGAAATGGAGGAATACGTGAGGTCGTGCGACGCATGTCAGCGCATAGGAAATGCTCAAGATACTAAGAGATTCCCCATGCGATTAACGCCTATAATTAGCGAGCCATTTGTCAAAATAAACATCGACGCTTGCGGACCTCTGCCCGAATCTGAGAATGGAAATAAGTACCTAATCACCGCTATATGTTTAGCTTCAAAGTTCCCGGAAGCAATTCCCGTGAAAAACCTAAGGTCATTATCTGTCACGGATGCTTTGTTGCAGGTATTCAGTAGAACCGGGTTCCCGAAAGAGGTGCAATGCGACAATGGCACGTCGTTTACGAGCGAGTTAACGTGCGAATTTTTTGAGAAATTCGGCATCAAAGTGACGCATAGTTCAGTGGGGCATCCACAAAGCAACCCTGTAGAGAGATTCCACCGAACACTTAAGAGACTGTTAAAGGTCCTGTGTTTGGAAAACGGGGAGAGTTGGGAACGTCATTTACCAGCCTCGCTCCTCGCGATTCGGACTATAACGCATTAGTACGGGATTCTCACCGGCCGAACTGTTGTATGGAAAAAACCTACGAACACCCGAAGTTTTATTGTACGAAGGTTGGATGGGAGGTTGTGAGGAAGAGAGACCCGTGACAGAGCACGTCCTTACCCTAGTGAATAGATTAAAAAGAGCGCGAGAATTAGCTGCTCAGAAAATGGGTGAAGAACAATCTAAGCGTAAGGAAGCGTATGATAAGAGCGCAGTTAAAAGGCATTTCGAGGTTGGAGATTTAGTTCTGATTTTCTCTTTATCTCGACCTAGCAAAATGGCGCCGAAGTGGATAGGCCCAGCGAAAATTGAAGCTCGCATATCCGAGACGAATTATCGAGTGCAAACTCCCGGGCCTAGACAGAAATCCAGCATTTACCATATTAATATGCTGAAGCCCTATATCAGGCGTCCCGAAACTATAAATTGGGTTTATGAAGGTAAAGTCGAAATTGGTACTGAGGATGATTTCGCAATCCACGTTTTTGAAACCGGTGCTACCGATTTCGATTACGAGGAGATTGTGCGCGAGAGCGAACTTGACGCTCGTCTAAATCTCACTCAAAAAAGGGAATTAAAGAAATTATTGTGTCGCCATGCAAATATTTTTTCTAATAACCCAGGAAAAACCGAGAAAGTTACGCATGACATAGAGCTGATCTCGGATAAGGTCGTTAGGTCTAGACCATACAAAACGTCACACCGACAGAACGAAATCTTGAAGTTGGAGATTGACAAAATGTTAAAATTAGGAGTGATACAAGTAGGTGAGTCTGATTATACCTCGCCTATCATTTTGGTAGAAACCGATGGTCGTGAACCGAGACCCTGTATTGATTATCGTAGGTTGAACGAAATAATTCGCACCGAATATTACCCCCTCCCCAACATAGAGGAAAGGGTTGAACAAGTTGCAGGATCTGATTTCATAACAATACTCGATCTTGCAAAGGGGTATTGGCAAATCCCCTTGACAGAAAGGGCCCAACGCATTGCGGCTTTTGTCACCTCATTCGGGACATTCAGGCCTTTGCGGATGCCTTTCGGGCTTAAAAACGCACCTTTCTTTTTCAGTAAGCTCATGGCTGACGTCCTAAATGGGTGTGAGGAGTATGCCGTTCCATATATCGACGACATCGCGATATTTTCTAAGACCTGGGACGAGCATCTGAAGCATTTAGATATCGTGTTAAGTCGTGTAGCGCAAGCGCAGCTCACAATCAAATCATCGAAATGTCGGTTCGCCCAAAACCATGTAAAATACTTGGGGCACATGGTCGGCGGAGGTTATCGAAATCCCGCCGAATTAAAGGTAAAATGCATTAGGGAATTTCCCCGGCCAGAGACAAAGACGAGTATTCGGGCATTTCTGGGTCTCACTGGGTATTACGCGCACTATATTCCAAATTATTCTATGATAGCGGCCCCCTTAACCGATGCGTTAAAGGGACGGGAGAAACGCGCGGCGGTTGTGTGGGACGAAGCTTGCGAGGCAGCGTTCACCACTCTGAAAGACGCTCTTATAAAAACACCTGTGCTACGAGCTCCTGATTTTACTGTTCCATTTATTGTCCAAACGGACGCATCCGATCTGGGAGCCGGGGTAGTGTTGGCCCAACAAATAGGTGATAAGGAACATCCTATCCTGTACCTGAGTAGGAAGTTCTCTGAGCCCGAAAGGAAATACAGCACCACAGAGAAAGAGTGCTTGGCGATCATATTCGCGTTAAAAAAAACTTCACTACTATCTGGACGGAAGCGAATTCAAAATCGTGACCGACCATAACCCATTGGTATGGCTCAAGAAGAATGCCAGTTCAAATGGCCGTCTTTTTCGGTGGCAACTTATGTTGCAGCAATTTTGTTTTCGGGTAGAACACAAGCCGGGAAGACAGAATACAAACGCTGACGCTTTAAGCAGATACATTCCTTAAACGTCCGCGAATTACCTAGATTTGTAAATGTAGTAACCTAGAGAATTAATTGTTAGTACCATGAATTTATTTGTGTTTGTATTTAGTAATCCAGTTAGTGCATGTGTACGTACTTGTTAGAATTGTGTATTTTTTTTTTGTGTAGTAGAAAAAAAAACTGTTGGAACTGGTACATTAGATAGCAGAATTGGGAACCACCCACACGAAACGTTGGTTTTCAATATGCAACCACATTGAAAACTTTAACGGCAGGGGGGTTATGTAGAGTATTGCATTTCAACCTCTCCGTTAACAAAAGAAATTCTTCTATCTCGGCCTGAGACACTTCAAAAGATTTCCGACGGCTTAGGTGGCAATATGCTGACAGCAATTTTCCTTTTGTTCATCCGATAGACTTGTTCCACAGGACCTTAGGGGACGTGGTCATTTTTCTTGATTTAGTCATCGCCACCGGGTGACGCCGCTGGTATTTATTATAAATGACAGGAGACCCCCCAGGTGCTTTCATTCATGAACTATCAATTGTTAAGCAGCATCCTGGAGGCGTCGCGTGCCTAAACAAAAGGACTCGTGCCTTTCGCATTTTACCGAAGCGGCCCTTTTGAGACTCTTTGAAGTGGCTTGGAGGACAAACTAAAAAGGCGGCCGCTTTAGACCCGGGGAAAATATTTCATTATCGCCCCAGGAAACCCATTTCCGTTGCTCACTTGTTCTAGATCGTTCGACTTTCTGGAGAGTGATGCAATATCCGGTGGAGGTCTTCTATAAAAAGAGAATGGACCCCTCAGTCGAGGCTTGCGTCTTTTGTTCCTGATCGTGGCGGATCCAGTGTGAGAGCAGCCGGGTGGCCGCCCTTAGAGGTTCAGAGTCCCTTGTGACTGTTTGCAGCGACGATTAAGTTCCTGCAGGAGTAAACATACTCCGCTAATTTTGTTCGGAGACCAGTCTTCGTGGAAGTAGCCCTTGCTACCGTATTTTCCAGTGAGGAGTCCCTTCTCCTTATTTTTATATTTTCATCGCTACCGGGTGCGTGCAGTGATCACCGCCGTTGATATTATTGGGGAGCCCTTTCCCGTCAGGAGAAGTGCCGTTTCTTCATCATTGAAGCAGAGCCAGTTCTGCTAGCCTAGCGGACTTCTGTGTTCTTACTCCGCCCCACGCCGATAAAATCGAGTGTGAGTACCTACGTTACGAAGTTCATCTTACATCTGTGCAGTGTACATATCTCATCATCATCAATTTGATTAATAAATTGCATTTGTTTTGTATATGTAATGAGTGATGTATACCTGGTGTGTTTAAATCATCTTCTGGTTGACACTACGAACCTCAGTTCGCTACAATATATATATATATATATATATATATATATATATACGAGGGTCTTTTTTTAAGTTTTTAAAATTTTTAAATTTTTCACTCTACAGTAAACCCTCTCAAAGTGAGTAGCTCTGTGTCAGCTTCAAAAACACTTTTAAAGTTACTGAATCTGTAAAAAATTCGTATTAGGATTGCAGGGGGTCTACCCAAAACAGAAAAAATCGGAACGGGGTCTACTGGACAAACAAGTTTGGGGACCTCTGGGCTAGACAATAGATCAGGAAGTCGCAAAGAGAGAATGGACACACCTGGAGATAAAAATGAAAATATCCCGATTTTCTTTTGACTGCTTTGACTTCCCGATCACAGCAACCCCCCCCCCCCCCCTGAGCTCAGAGAAAGGACATGCCTGCACCATCTTGAACCTGGCAATCCTAACACCATTGACTTTCCGGTCGAACTTCGTTGGCGCGACAGTGCGAGAAAAACCGACATAAAGCGAACTTTAAAGGGCTTGTTGTTGATTCGTGATACGTATCAAATTTTATACGATTCTACCTTTAGGGTAACAGTTGTGTGTGATGTGAGACGCATACGTTATCTTCTAAGAGCTCGACAGCCGCACAATCCGTAAGGAAACTTATAGTTTTATGGAATCGAACATCAAAGAAGACGCAAAAAGGTGACAGCAAGATGCTCAAAGGACATCTAATACGGAGCCGAGGTAGCTGGATCTACGCTGGGAGTGACGTGATAAAACACCGTGAGCTCTGTCTTACTTTATATTTCACATTTGCGTAAAGTTGGCTAAAAAATTTTTTTCGATGTCACATTAAACAATTCATTTTATCGGGTCAGTCTGTAACCAGGTGTCGAAACAGAGTTGGAGATAACAAAGAAAAATAATAAACAGGCAATTGATTTGCAATTAATTTTTACACTCCAGAAATCAAAAATGGGTAATACAGTGGTTTCCGCTTTTAAGAATCACGTTTGTTATTACTGTTTTTGATTCTTATAAGCGGTTGATTCTTATAGCCGAAATTTAGGTTTTTGGACAGGCACACACACACACACACCTATATATGCATATATTAGATAATTTACCGTAAAATACTCTTTAATTTACGTTAATTATCTTTTATTAAAATTATTTTTTTATAGTTTTAAAAATACAACTTAATTTTTAGACCTATAAGTAGATACACATGGTTATAGTAAGACAAGAAAAAAATACCATATTTGTTACAAGTTACAACATACCTGCTTAACAGTTTTAACAGTTCAACTACAGGAAGTGAGCAAGAAAAAGTTTTCTACGGTAGTTTGACGTAATGAAGTTTTCAGGAGGCTGTTTATACCTCTTTCAATACTAATAGTCTCAGACGAAGATTCACCTTCTAGCTTACGTTTCGCGGTTTGATAACGTGCTGCATCTACTAATGTCACGTTAGCCTGAGTGATAGTGAACACTTCGCCAAAGATTTATGTATTTTAGGGTCCAGGAAGCCGTAACCATGATGTGGGAGGTGGGGAAAAAAGAGACCCTATTTTTGTTTGTCAGTGGAGAAAATTGAAATCGGACTCGGACGGGTAAAGATGCCCCCGGGTCAAGCTAATAGGACAGTGTTGTGGTAAAGCGTTTAAGGGGAAACTATTATGTTATATCTAACAAAGAAAGGGGTGAATTTTACGACTATATTCCATCCCATCTTATCAATCTTTCTTTAAAAAAAAGAAAGAATTTCGTGCCTTTTGAGGGTTTAACTAGCTTTCTTTGAAAAATGAAAGGAAAGCGAAGAGTGTAAACTGATTCTTAAAACCGGTGGATTGATTCTTTAAAGCGAACATTTTAACATGGAAATAATACATTTGTTTTTGTTTTCGCGATATTGATTCTTATAAACGGTGGATTCTTATAACCAGTGATCACTATAAGCGGTAGTTCTTGTACTAGAAATACCCCCAAAACGAAACTTTAGATTGTTGCTTTTGAAAAGAAAAAAGGCTATAAAAGACGAATGTTGTGTATACTACGAGCAGTTTCTTGAATATCATATTTTCCTCAGATATCACTGATGATGCAAAACACAAAACATAGATCAATGTGACAAATAGAAATGAACATAGTGTGAAATGAATCTAGATATCTATAGAGCTATATTAAAAGAACATTAGCTTCTTAACGTAGGATTACGTTCCATAACGGTCCTCCGGAAAGGAAAATTTTAAGCGCTAAAACCGTCCGTCCGTCCTCGCGAGTTATAATTTTGACAGCGCGCCAAACCCAGTATATCGCTTGGACAAGTTACACAGAAAAGTACCAAACTGAGTCAAAATTTTGACATGTATATACATACATACATACATATATATATATATACACATACATACATACATACATACATATATATATATATATATATATATATATATATATATATATATATATATATATATATATATATATATATATATATATACAGTGGAATCTCGATCTATCGTTTTTCAAGGGACCGATTGAAATGAACGATAAATGCGGGAAAACGATAGATGCGGAAACATAACAAAACAATATGATCATTGGGACTGGATAAAATGAACGGTACATACGGAAAAACGATGGATCCGAAAACGATCGATCGAGATTCCACTGTATATACATACGTACATATATATAGAGACATATATACATACAAAAGATGTATGCAACGATAAATAATCCTATTTTAATAACCTACGGTAGTTTCGTTAGTAGAGACTACTTGAAATTTTTTTTCCCTTCCTAAGATGACAGTGACCATGATAATGAGGTTCAAAATGTGTTCAGAAAATTGTAAAGTAATTGTTTACTCCCATATCGAAGTTTTGTGTAGTATATAAAAGCAAATGGAGTAAGATGATTGGACGGCTCCAGGATCCTCGAGTATTGCTTCACCAAAGTGAAGCAGCATCAGGTGTGGTCAGAACTTGGGAGGGTGAAGACACTTTAGCTGTCTAAGTAAGTGGAGAACCAATTGGCAACGAATAGAGAAAGGAATGAAGCTCTTGCCATCACTTCTTTGCTAACTACAAATTGACTCAGTTCCTCACAGGACATGGAAATTTTAAGAGCTATTTGAGTAGATTCAAATTGTGTTCGGCGACCCCCTGTGATTGCAGCGTTCGTGGCGAGAGGAAAATGCTGAACATGTTCTGTTTTTGTGTTCGAAGTACCGAAGGGAGAGAAATATTTTTAAATTGGCTTAAGGACTTAAATATTAACTGGCCTCCCAATTTCTCTCTGCTCGTTTCTGGGAAGTGTGCTTTCGGCTTATTTTGTAAATTTATTGTAAATATTTGTAATTCTTCTTAGTTTCTTTTATTTGTTTTATTTTGTCTGTTTCTTATGTTTTCTTAGTGTTTTATACTTACCTCTGTAAGTCCCGTGTGATACTTTGTGGTACACGGGAATTTTATGTGTATTTTTTAATAAAAAAAAAATAAAAATAAAAAATAGAGAAAGGAAAGAAAGTAATTGGTTACTAAGGAGACAATAGACCAGATTCAGGGCGTTTACTGACTACTTTTATCCCCATAAACTCAGAGCCATGAGCTGAAACTTTTGCTCCCCCCCCCTCATAAATTGCCTGCGTAACCCCGAATTCATCTGAAAATTTGGCTTGTACCTTAAAAATTTTTGACTTGAGGTTATATAAATACGAGCGGCCCGTCCCGACTTTGTCCGGGTTGAACAACTTTGTCCGGGTTATCTTTTTTTTTAATTATGTTTTTTAAAATTATTTTAAGCACCTAAAATAGTATTCAAATTAATAGAAAAAGTAATTTTTTTAAAGAAAGAGGTGTGCTTGAGACCGTAGTTTTATTCAAAAATAAAAAAAGGATTTTAAGAAAAGAATGTTTTTTTAATTATTTTAAGCACCTAAAATAGTATTCAAATTAATAGAAAGAGGTTAAGAGATGAAGTAAAAATACAAAAATAAAAAAAGGATTTTAAGTAAAGAATGTTTTTTTTAAATATTCAATTTTTTTAAAATAATATTCTTAAAATAATATTCAAATTAATATTACGTTAGTTAATAATTAAAGTTAATTTTTTAAAAGAAAAAAGCGTGCCGGAAAATGGCTAGTTTCGAACCGCTAACGTCAGAACAGAAGCCCACCGCGATAGCACCACGCTAAGGATCGTTGAAGACTTCGGCACAAAAAGCGGTAGAGGACAGTAGCGGTAACAATGGAGATCGTTAGGATTAAGCCCCTAATTTTATTTCTACTGATCAGATATACATAATATATAGCCTATGTCCATCTGGAATAATGTACCTTTCAAACAGTGAAAGAATTTTTCAAATAGGTGCAGTGGTTCTGGAGATTACCCTCCACGTACAAAATCGCTCTCTCTTTATATATAAGTATAGAGTAACAAGATCCATTTCCCCAACAACGTGCATCCAAAATATTGAAATCATTGCCAAACCGGAAATTTAAAAAAAAAATCATTAAAATTCGAAATGCAAAGGAAAAAAAGACGTAAAAATATTTTTACAACATACTCAAGCTAGATTTAAGTTGTTTAAATTTTCTTTTAATTATCACCCTAAAAGCTCTGGATCTCCAACAATAAAAGGTAACTTAATTTCAATTCTTATTCAAACAGAACAGCTATCAATTCTCCTCATAAATGGATATTTCATTTAAACCCCGGAATCTAAAAACTACATAAATTTCGCAAGGTTGATAAAACAAATGAATTCAGTCGCTTTCGCATTAGCGAATAAAAAAAAAGAGGGGCTTCACAATTCTTTGAAAAAAAAAATTAAATCAGTTTTGCCGTAATTTTTCTCTTTTTGAATGCATTGACGACTCTTGAATTAGGGTCATCCTCAGCATAGGGTCATATGTTGCCTAATGAAGATCAGGAGAAGTCGAAGAAAAGAACGTAAAGAATAGAAAATTCCCTTAACTTTATTTTTTTTTTATCTTTTGGCAGTGTTCCAAATGATATTCTAATACAATGGAATGGGTCTTAAGAATTTCTTACCGAATTTTTCCCCTACAAATGTTGGAACAGAGAATCCATCTGCAGGATGTTGAACTCGTTTTTCGTTGCCAGAAACAAAACGAAAAAAAAAATACAAATACGGCTCGAAAATGAAGAATTTTGAAGGGAACACGAAAATTGAAATGAAGAGAAAATAAATTATGTCTGGCATACTCCGTTCTTTCGAGATAATTTTTTTCGTGAAGTCCCGAAGCTGTGAGTAAAATAGGAGAGGGGTAAAACATTATTTATAGAGCAGTTAGATGAATTATTCACAGCCTTTAGTTACAAAATTCTCCGATTTTGATAAAACCTGCCGCATGATTGATAGTAAGATGAATATAATTAAAAGTTAATAATTACAAGATAAAAAAACATTTATATACCACGTTTTTAAATTTTCTGTTGAATCATATAAACTTGACAATTCTATGTATTAATAAATACTTTTTTTAAAATTACTTTGATGAATTATCCCATCAACTTGAAAGATAATGAAGTTAATTGGAAGTTAACTTGCGTTTAAGTTTTCGTTCTCGTCCCGACCGATAGATGGCTGCACCAGTCTACAAAACAAAATTAACTGAAAGTAAATTCAAATATGCTTAAAGATGGCTAAAAGTATCAAAAGAAAGCATTGTCATTGTGTTCTGAGCTATTCTAAAAGTTTCAAATGTCTAGCTAGTCGGGAAGTTAGTTAAAAATCGATTGCAAGATTTGAACTGGACAAACACACAAACAAACAAGAAAGCGAATTAATAAAAACATGTAAAAAATTTGTAAGATTATTTGGGAGTCAATGATTAAAATTCAAAATAAAAATTAAATTAACTTAAAATTAGTAGATTTTGAGCGGCTTATTAGAAATATTTAAATCGCTACTTAGAAAGTTTTTAGTTTTACTTGACCACCCGTGATATGTTAGATCAACATCTACTTATTGGTTATGAAAGTTTATATTGGTGGAATATCTGATACCGATATTGCACCAATATAAAATTTCATCTGAGACAGTTAAATAATTCACTTCGCTTGTTTTATCCATAAATAAAGAGTCGGTTTTATTTATTTCGCATTAGCTAGAGAGGTAACTTTGATTAAACAGGGAAGAGAAGTCCAGAAGGTAGTCAATATAATTTCGGGCTTAGGAAATTCGGGAAATCGCTATAAAAAGCATATCGCCTCTCTTTGTATAGAATTTCTACCCTTTCTTTCGTATCTCGTAACTTCTGTGTGCTTAACAAAGAATACTTTTCAGGAAAAGCTTTTTGGAGGGTTTGTTCCTCTTTCAAAAAATATTTGAACATTTTCCTTTCTTTTTCCGTTTTTATAATCCACAAAATTACACTAGAATTTTTTTTCTGTGTCTATATATATAAAACAGTTTCGTAACTGACTCATTCATTCACTGACTGACTGACATACAACGCACAGACCAAACCGCTGGACCTAAAGGGCTGAAATTTTGCATGGCGATTCTTCTAATAGTGTAGGGGTGCACTAAGAAAGATTTTTCAAAAATTCATCTTAGATTTTTTTAATTTAAATTCATAAGCTGTTTTTTTAACTTTTTTTACGTTTGCATTTAAAATAATACATTGAGGGTTATAAAATTTATATCACGAGAAAGATCATAAAAATTCCTTCAAAATGAAATTTTTTTCGAATTTTTACCTCCATTTCCTGATTTTTGGTGAATTTTTAAAGATTCATTTTTAGAATTTAATTTATTAAATGCCGATCACGTGATTTCTTTTTCTGGTACTTTCAATAAATTTATCGTCACGTGCGTAACAACTAAATAGACAAAAAAAACATTTTTTCTTTCTAATGCAACAGACGATTGGATATTATCCAAAAAAATAAATATTCCTTATGATTTTTTATAAATATATATATAAATATTTTTTTACATCAATTGTATATATTGATCGTCTCATTTATTATAAATATATATATTTATTTTTTTTTGGCATTAATTGCATACATTTACCGTTGTATTTAATTTGAATGTACTCCGTAGCGAAGCGCGGGTTTTCAGCTAGTATTATTATAGAAAACAAGATATTCTTTTCATAGCCAACAGCTAGCAACAATGAAATTTGAAAAAAAAAAACCGTTATCTTGCCTTCGAATTTCTTTGAAGGGTAAAGTATCTAAACGCTGAATCTCCCATATCAACTCATGTAAAAACGAAAGCAAATTATAAGTAATAAAACTCATGGGTTGCCGAAATTGAGATACAAACTCATGCTTAACCCATTAAGCGCGAAGTCTACCATTTTGGGAACCTTCAATTATAAATATTTTTCTCAGCGTGATATTAAGATATATACAAATCTTTTTTTTTATTTGTATCTTAAAGGTACAAAGTATACGGTGAATTTTTTTCAGAAGGACAACTTTAAAATTTCTTTATTTTACAGTCGTATGAAAACGTGCAAAATTGGATAAATTCGACTTACATTAGTAAAAAAAAAAGTTCAGAAAAAAATAAATATATGTGAGCGACTTGCTTTTTACGAAAAATTAATAGCAATAGCACTGTGAATCGTGCATTTCAAGCAGAAATCAAATGAAATATTTTAACTTCGATTTCTAAGCACTTATTTTGATAGATCCCAAAATGAGAGACTTGACGCCTGGATTTCACTTCCTGTTTACCATATGGAACGCGCGTTTGTTACTGCTGAGTCATTATCTTTATATCTATTTCTGTGAAAAATAAGGAATCAGGGGATACCCAAAAGCATTTTCATGAAGAGGGGTTTATTTTAAACTATTTTTTTTTTAATCTTTAAAAATGGCTAAATAATTTTTGACAATTCAAAAAGCTTTAGATTATGACTTTAGATATTCCAATCTTTGGGCTCTGATGAATACTCAGATGAAAGTGGCATTATTTGTTTGCTTCAGGATCCTGGTCAGGTAACTGATGAAGGAAATACAGTGATTTCCGCTTATAAGAATCACGTTTGTTATTACTGTTTTTGATTCTTATAAGCGGTCGATTCTTTTAGCCAAAATTTAGGTTTTTGGACAGGAACACACACACCTATATATACATATATTAGATAATTTAAAATAAAATACTCTTTAATTTACATTAACTATTTTTTATAAAAATTATTTTTTATAGTTTTAAAAATACAACTTAATTTTTAGACCTATAAGTAGATACACATGATTATAGTAAGACAAAAAAAAAAAATACAATATTTGTTACAAGTTACAACATACCTGCTTAACAGTTTTAACATTTCAACAACAGGGAGGGAGCAAGAAAAAGTTTTCTACGGTAGTTTGACGTAAGGAAGTTTTCAGAAGGCTGTTTATACCTCTTTCAATACTTATAGTCTCAGACGAAGATTTACTCGGACGGGTAAAGTTGCCCCCGGGTCAAGCTAATAGGACAGCGTTGTGGTAAAGCGTTTAAGGGGAAACTATTATGTTATCTCTAATAAAGAAAGGGGTGAATTTTACGACTATATTCCATCCCATCTTATCAATCTTTCTTAAAAAAAAAGAAAGAACTTCGTGCCTTTTGAGGGTTTAAGTAGGTTTTTTGTAAAAATGAAAGGAAAGCGAAGAGTGTAAACTGATTCTTAAAACCGGTGGATTGATTCTTTAAAGCGAAAATTTTAACATGGAAATATTTTATTTGTTTTTGTTTTCGCGATATTGATTCTTATAAACGGTTGATTCTTATAAACAGTGATCACTATAAGCGGTGGTTACTGTATTTCAAATAATGATTCAGGGGAAATGGTATCAGCGGATGTTTTCTGATCAAGTTGAACTAAGCGTCAAACAGCGGGAATGTAGAAATCTTGAGAACAAGGAAATGAAACGTAAGAAGAGAAAAGACCCCTTACGAATGATACTTCAGATGACGATACAAGTATGTAAGGAGACAAATTGAAGGAAAAGAAAGCCAAAAAGGATTTATTGAATTGGAAAAAGCAAACCAAATGTTGGCTATTGAATCTGAAGAAACTGTCAACACTTGAAGGGACCTGGGATGCCATTGGCAAAGAAATCTCCGTATGAATTTTTCCAAATGTACTTTGACTCGGAGATCATGGAACATGTTACTGAAGAAACTTTAGGGTATGCTCTACCAAATAATAACAACGCATTTTCATTATCTGAAATGGACATACAGAAATTTATCGGAATCACCCTACTTAGTGGATATCACGTTCTGCCTCAGGAAATTTTTATATATGATCAGGGCCCGATTTAGAAAATTCTTGACTATAGGCACAACTGGGAATGGGGGTCCCCTAACACTGATATGGGCGTAAAATTTCCAAAATTGACACACACACACACAAAAAAAATAATAATGAATCATTGCGAGAGTACCATTTTACCAAGAATTGGCTCTTTGAAGCTTAGAAAACCTAGAGCATTATCAAATAACAAAAAGCAATACAACATATTAACTTCATGATTAAAACACCAATACAGTGCAACAAGAAAAACTTATTAATCCCTTATATACACTATAATATACATATGATGAACTACACATATAACTATACATATGAAGAACCAATCAATCAATCAAATTTGAAAGGATATATATAAAAAAATTGCTATTAAAAAAGGTAAAATAATTTTTAAAAACTTGAATTGGGATTTTTTCCTTTTTTTCCTTTTAAAATTTAAATTTTTTGGGGGCCTCCAACATTCGCGGGCCTACCGGGCCTGATGGAAAACCAGGGCCTGTATAT
>OU015498.1:19603687-19611187 GCA_907164885.2 Dolomedes plantarius
TTATGGGCCATATTACAACGAGTTTGCCGCAGATATGCAATGTCAAATATTGCATTATCAATTTTAAGATTATTTTCTTTAAATTAAAATTTGAATTTATTTAATAAAAATTTATGTCGCATTAATATTTTCATGTTTAAATATTAACTCCCCCCCCCCGTTTCTCCTCTTCACCCTGTGGCAGGGCCGCCCAGAGACTTTACTTACGGGTCCTGGGGCAAACTTCTGTTGGGGGCCCCAAGAAAAATAAAAAATGTAAAGAGACGAAAACACATATTCAAATTAAGTTACTCATACTTAAAATTATATTACATGAATGATTAACATAAATATTATATTTCATTGCACTGCTCTCTTGTTATATTTTCTGAGAAAATCTAATAAATAAATTTTTTGGGGCCCCTCCGGCAGTTGGGGGCCTAGGGCAAAGTGCCCCAGTTCCCCCCACCCCCTCTGGGCGGCCCTGCCCAGTGGTGTCCGCTGAACTACCGCATTTCTGAAATATGCCCTCCTAGTTAAAAAAGTTGCCGACCCCTGCTATAGACCCTTTTTAAACTTCCATGGAACCCAAGGGGGTCCACCTGGCCCCCGTTGGGAATCCCTGGTCTAAATTATGGTAGTACCAGAGGGAGATGTTGGTTCACTTATACGGTGCCCCCATTACAAGGAACCAATTCGTGGGCGTAGGTCGAAAGAATGTGTGCCTGCAGCGTTGTAAAAAAAAATAATCTAAACTATTTAACGTTTCATGTGTATCGATTTGCGCTTGCAGCTAAGAATGGATAAATACAAGTATAACTAAGAATGGATTAACAAAACCACGCTATGAGGCTATTAAATGCCGAGGCCATAACTCTTTCAGGCTGGGCCGCCCAGAGACTTTACGGGGCCTGGGGCAAACTTCTGTTGGGGGCCCCAAGAAATCTGATTAATCGAATAATTTTTTTTAATTTTTTGGGGGCCCCTTTATTCAGGAGATTATTTTGAATTTTGAAGTACGGTACAAGTTTCAGAATTTTCTTTCGGAGGAAATCTAATAAATAATTTTTTTTAAGATTTTTTAGGGCCCCTCCGGCAGTTGGGGACCTGGGGCAACTGCCGGAGTGCCCCAATTCCCCCCCCCCCCTCTGGGTGGCCCTGCTTTCAGGGGTAACAATCTTCACCGTTTGCACGGTGTAGATTTTTGTACTGATTTTTTTTAACCTAAAGAATCTTGAAAAGTTTTTCCAATCAAAGGTATCAAAATGTTTTTACTTCTTTAATCTGATAACAGATGGCAGTACTGGCCATTTTCTGTTCATTTAACTGGAATGCGTTGAATGCAAGTGAAAAGAAACACTAGATTTAGGCGATTGCACTGTGCAAATGGCGCCCCTCGAAGGATTAAGGGGGAAAGGAATGCTTGCTGAAAGCAAGAAGAGGAACGACATAAAACAACACATTCTAGCTATCACTGCAACTTTAAAGTCTTTCGTGACGATCTCTATCAGGTGTCGCTAAGAAATGTTTTGTATGTGTGTGCTTTTTATTTTCTCTAACGTCGGGAAATTTCTAACTTTGGCAAAGTATTAAATTGAAATTTTTGAAGAAATTGAACGGAATACGCGTTGAACTCGTTCGTGCGCTGAACCGGTGCTTGGGGTGTAGATTCCACGTCACGTGCATGTGTCTTTGACTCACACAAAACGTTCAACATGATGTAGTAAAATTGGTGGAAATGATGAACGTTGTACGTCTAAAAAGACATGTAAACGAGGTAAAGATTGAGAAAATTACTTGGTTGATCCGTGATCCAAATAATTGTAAAAATGGTGAAAATGAAAAAAAAAATTATCGACTTTAAAGGTTTATGGAAAAATATTTTCATTCTTTAAATGGGACATCCGATATAGCACTTGCCTCCAAATCGATTGCAAAGCCAGAACAGCGTTCATACTCTCACCAGTCCTCGCTCGGTGGCTACCAAACAAAAGATAGTAACATCATACTTTACAAAATGTTTTAAAATTACATAAAATTGATGAAAATTTGATCTTCTCTTTGATTTTTGTCCATGTGTACAACTACACTGGTTATCAAAAATTAAGGAAAAGTCACAAAAATAACGATTACTCAAAAAGTTACGCGTAGAATTTAATAGAACATGTACACATTATACAACATATAGGTAGGTATAAAATAGCATATAAAGAAATCGCCAGACAATTATGATGTTATAGAAACTAGCACATGTATACAATGAACAAATCGGATATATCAGTTTGGTATAGGAAAAGTACCTTTAATATGGCGTATGATCCCCCCAAGAAGCAATACAGCACATACAGCGATTTGTGATGCTGTCAATTATGCGGTCTATGAGTTCGGTAGGAAGTGAGAGCCATTGCTCTTGCAAGGCCGTTGAAAGCGTGGCTAGGGTCCTAGGAGGAGGATTGAGAGCAGCTATGCGCCGTCCTGAAGCGTCCCAAACATGCACGATAGGATTCATGTCCGGTGATCGAGCTGGCCACTCCATGCGCTGAATTGTTTCCTGCTCAAGATAAGCATCCACGATGCCAGCTCTGTGCGGTCTCGCGTTATCGTACTGTAGAACGAAAGCATCACCTTTTACCCCGGCATAAGGGCGGACATAAGCATCAAAGATGTCATCTCTACAGATGTGAGCATTCACATTTCCACGGGGAAAGACATGGAGGTCTGTGCGTCCACCCAAAGAGATACCATCACAAACACAGACACTGCCTGATCCGTATGCATATCTTTCACGGATGTGTGATGGATGAAAACGAGTTCCTGGTTCTCTCTAAATCAAAATACGCCTACTATCGCTTCAGAGGCTAAACCTGGACTCATCCGTAAAGAGAACAGCCCTCCATTGATCACGCGTCAAGTGGACATGTTGACTGCCCACTGCAAACGTTCCCGCCTATGCCGTGACGTGAGCGGGACGCAAATGGCTGGTCGCCTCGCAAAACGACCACATTTGTGAAGCCTTCTAAGTAGGGTTGACGTTGATACCAACCTTCCGGAGCTTGCAGCGAGGGATTATCTGAGTTCATACGGAGTTGCGGTTCTATTTCTTCGTGCGCATAATGACAAATATCGGTCATCGGCACTCGTCGTAGAGTATGGCCGTCCTTAGCTGAACTTCCTGGATGCCGAATCCGTAGTTATAAATTGTCGCGAAAGTCTATGAACCACAGACGGACTCACATTTAGCCATCTGGCCACTTCTGTCTGACTTTGTCCTGCCTCTAGTCTTCCAATAACTCGCCATGGCAGTTCTTCGGTCAAATGATGCTTGGAGGTCATTGTTACAATTTGGTTATGCCAGATGTCTAATCTGAGCCTCGCAGCGACAATTACCGCCTTGCTCTGAGACATGCACTTTTATGCTCCTCGCAAATGACGTATTCCGACTGCGGCGCCACTATTTTGCATAATGTAGTATTATTCAGCACCTTTCAGTTAACAACATATTCAAATTTTAAACAGATTGGCCTAGTTTTGACCGTGTTATCCCCCTTATTGTGATTTTTTCTTAATTTTTGATAACTAGTGTACGTTACATGACAATAGTGGACTTTTCTTCACCTTGTCTTCGTATCAACAAATAGTTTTAGACCATATTATACTAAAAAACCAGCGCTGGTTTGTTCCTATCACCTCAAAGTACGTTAGCGATATACAAACCCTCGTCAAAAGTTACCCTTCAAAGTTGTTGTCTCTTTTGCCCCATAGCCGGAAGTAATTCCAGACCAAGTGCATATAGGCTAGCTGGCCGAGGGGTTCGGCTCCGGTTTATAATAGCACCACAAGGGTCAGAGTCCGATTTAACCAGGAGCAACCTCAATTTTGACCAAGCAACCCCGAGGATGACATCTGGGGAGCTCGTACCGTCTTCCACCCTCTCTGACCTCATAGAAGGATATTCCGTTCTATATAGTTAACGTGCCATTATACGACCTAGACCCGAAGATATTTAATGGCGCTTGTCGGAATTCGATCCAAGCACCCTCAGCACCGAAAACCGACGCGCTACCACTATGTTATCTCAAGCCTTTCTCTTCAAAGTAAATCGGGGTTCAGTGTTCGAACGAATTTAAAATTTTATTTGCTGTTCATTCTCAGCTCTGGGTTTGAAAGAAAAACAAATTGCGCAGAAATATTTTCTTATACTCCGGGTACAGTTTTATCGCTCTTGTTTGACATTTGAAATGGTATTTTCTTTTAAATAATTAACAAATCATGCGCAGAAAAGATGTTCCCCATCTTTCATCTTTCTAAAAGATGCATCATTAGCAAATACTTTGGAACTTTAGCACTCAACTGAACAGGGGCGAGAGAAATATTCTTTCCGAAAATATTTCACATCCATTCATAACCAGTGGCAATAGAAACTTTTTTTAACGGAGCAAACGCGTATCAGTAAACTTTATTTGCTCTGAATTTTTAACGCATTCTTGCAACCACGTATTTCCGTAATGATAACAGAGAAGGAACCGGAGTGATTAGTTTTGCTTTCCTCTTTAAAATCCATACCGTGGCCGAACATTCACGCTTTGATGTACCTGACACTCGTAAAAAAAGAGTTTAAACCCTTATGTAAAAGTGTTCATAAAGAGGAGTAAAATGTTTTAAAGCATATAGGAATAAAAAATTAGGTAAAAATATTATGTTGTTGTGTCAGGATCCTCTCTCGTAATATGCTATAACTAGCTGAATACCCGTGCTTCGCTACGGAGTACATTCAAATTAAATACAACGGTCAATGTATGCAATTAATGCAAAATATATATATATATATATATATATATATATATATATATATAATATACAACGGTCATTGTAAGGAATTAATCCAAAAAAAATTTATAAAAAATCGTAACGGATATTTTTATAGACAAAATAATGTAGAAGAAAATATTGAAATTAAATCTAATAGGACATACTAAAGAATATATACAAATATATACAAATACGCACCCTGTATATATATATATATATATATATATATATATATAAAGTATATAGGGTGGTCTAAAATTATTGAGCACATTTCATGTTTGAAAAAAAAGAACAAAATGAGGTAGGTACATGTTTATTGTTTTCTTGGAAAGGTAACTTAAAACAGTTTTACACAACAAAATTTTAAACATTAAATAACATGTACATAAGCCGGTAGATGGCGCGACAACATTTCGCAAGAAAAATTTACTAATTCCGTCAGTCTGCGAATGGCTACCGTACAGGAAAGAAGCAATGTGCGTTTTGTGGTTCCATGAAAGCAAATCCGTTGTAACTTAATCAGTTGGTCCTAAATTGAAAAGAAAAATGAACAAAATGAGTTACAACGGATTTGCTTTCAGGGAAAATATATATATATATATATTTGATAAATAAAGAAAATGAGATATGTTTTTGTGTATGGTAGTTTTTCCTCCTCCACGATTCTTCCCAAAAATAATTTTCCCAGAAATCTTCCGTAGACTTCAATAAGAAAAACACCTGTTTATAAACTTCAATTCTCCTTGCGTAAACCCTCCACTTTTGCCGTCTTCTACGAAAGGCGACTGTAATTCTATAATCTCCTACTTTCAGCTTAAACGATTTCTCGTGGAAAGGCAGTCTCCCCCCTTTTCTAAGTGGATTACTTCTGCCCCCCATGGGTCTGTTTGGACAGGAAAGGGAAGAGGGAGATTTATTTGCAGTAGCGCAGTAAAATGTATGATTTGAAGGAATAAGAAAGCCGAGAGGAATTCAAAAACACGTTTCACGCAACGCAGTTGTTTCTCAAAAATTTTATAATATATGCTTCGCTTAGGGAATTAAAGCGGCTTGGGAGGAGCCTTATTGGATTCGCTCAGGTCAATGTTAACCTATGGAGAAAATGTTTTCAACTATTGTCAGCTATGGATTTGGAAGACCTTTTTAAAAAAAAAATTGTACTTCGCATCAGAGAAAGAATTTTTTTTTGCTCTGCTATCGTATTTTTGGTAGACATGATACTTGTCAAAACTGACTCCATATATGTTGAGGTTTCTTACTTGAGACGGTACTCGAGGATATAAAATCTTTTAGTTTATTAATATATAAAAACTTGTTAATATGCAAAATAAAAATATATGTACACTTGCATGGAATTAAATAAAATAACTGCGCTACAACTAAATCATTGAATTCAGCAACCACGTACGTGGGAAGCAGTCATTGTACAGTGCGAACTACCTCTCCTTTTATCTTCATGCCGCATTTACACATCCGAGCTCGCGCCACCCCTTGTCACACGCAAGACATTCGTCACGTTCCTGCATCGACGCGAGTGACCGTTCTCACATTCTCCCTTTCTGTGAACAAGACTTCCCGTCGCCATTCGCCCTTTGAACACCCCCCTTCTCCGGCGTCATTCGCCCCTTTGACTCGTGCCAGGAAACCGCACCCGAAGCGAGCGCCACGGTTGACAAAGAGAAACAGCGAGCACACCGTTTACACAATAGCGCCCTTTACAAGTACGTTCTTTCGCGAGTGCTTGGAGCGTACGGGATTGCGTGCACGCTCCAAGTACTCGCAAAAGAGCGTACGTACGTACGCTCTTGGAGTGCTTGGAGCGTACGGGATTGCGCGCGGGAAAACTTGCAGTACGCTCAAAAGCAGCTTTCCCTTCCTCTCCGACACCTTCACGCGTGCACTCAATCACGCGGGATCGTGGTTTCACGCGGGAAAGAGCGTATGTGTAAAGGGCGCTATTCGCCCACCGCGATTCGACTCGCAGATAGCGCAACTATATAAATGCAGTGTGAGATATGCACTAGCGCATGCTCGCGCTTACGTTGCTAGGCGACGGTGCGTACATCACATATTCATTTTGGCCGCTAGCGTGGTTTAGTGGTTAGCGTTCTGAGCTGCCATGCAGACGGCTTGGGTTCAAATCCCGAATAAGGCTTGGTCGTTGCCGTCTTGTTCCTTCATAGGGAACAATGCTGGATCACCTAAATGGTTGCTCCTATAATAAAGTAGCCAGTAAGGCTTAGCGGTGAATAACAAAAGGCGAATTTCTCACGACAAGTGCCTAATACTTATCGTCTTTCCTAATACTTATCATCTATGCCATGCTGAGAATCCCATAACAAGAGCATGGCTGCTAGGTGCGATGTATTTGGGAATCTAATGCTACAGAGTTACCTTTTAAAGTGTTGAAGTAAGAATTCGTGAATGACATTCAGCTTAAAATGCCCTCCAAATTAATAGAAAGATGTCACAAAGTATAAGAAAAGTTACGTATTCATTTAAAATGCTTTTTACATGATCATGACAGCTAAGTCATGCAGTAATTTCTTGCTATATTTCCTGCTTATCCACGGCCTTATAACATGTGCTAAATAAATTATTGAAATAAAACATTACTAATGGTGGGAAATGGTTAAATATTAACAGAGAATGCAATCAGACTAAAGTTAAATGGTGTCATTAAAAATAAAAAAATTATTTTTTATGCATTGA
>OU015498.1:19616187-19646187 GCA_907164885.2 Dolomedes plantarius
GTTAAGTGCAAGTTGTTGGTTACTGTTACACCCCCAAAGTGAAGTGCATGTCGCCTGTATTCGTTTATCATTATAAGTATTCATTATAAATATGTTTCTCCACGTGTGGTGACCGGATGTGAAAGAAAAATCCCAATGTAGCTCATACATGCCGTTAGAAGCGTTTAAAATGCGCAACCCTGTGAACGAGGGTATAGCTGGGTGCTCCTTCTTCAGGGGGTTTATATATATATGGAGGCCTGGTCTTCCAGGTTAGGAGTTGAGGAATTAGCGGTACAACTTCATCTCATAAAAATTACCCACGTCTAGAAATCTAGGGCCCACACATTTCACAAAGTGTGGACCACCTGCATTTATTTATCATTATAAATACATTTTTTCCAATCAATCTGTTGCTTATTCTTTTATAAATATCTGACGGCCTTATTTAAATAGTGGTCCAAGTCCATTTTTGTTCATTTTGAGATACAGATCCTTAAAGTCTAATGAGCGCTGAGAAATGACTGCTGAAGTCTGATGTGTAATGCCTTCTGCTGGCAGAAGAAATAAGCTGGAGGTGTACCAGTTTAAAAATAAGATAGAAATGACTTGTATGAACATGAAAGTGAGGCTAACTCCATTTTCTTTTTTAAAGTGGAGTTGGACCACTATTCAAATAAGGCGTTCATTTTCTCTATACTTCCTAGCGACCCATTAATGTTGTCTACCAACTTTCGGGAGCAGTATATTAAAACCACCTACCTTTGGACTTGGAAGCCAATGACCTCACAATCCGACAAAAAGACTTGAAATTATAATATAAATCCTTCATTCTTCAGAAACGGATAAAATCGGTCAACCCTCATCTCTAAAGTAGAAAAGAACGAAGAAAATTCTGCGTAAATATCTGTGTTTATGGGCAATATGTATCACCATTTACACCATTTTAATATTAAAAACTAACTAACTAAACTCATGGCGCAACAGTCCGCTGTGGACCAAGGTCTGTGGTGCCCATCTTCGATTTGTTGACCGTGGGCTAGGGGTTCCATACAGCATATGTCTCAGTAAGGTGATCAACCTGACGTGGAACCCCAGAGATTAGTTCCCAAGCATGCTTGGTCCTCATGTTATGGACCCACTCAAGGGATGAAAGCCATTTTAAGATTACCTTGTTTATAATTTCTCACGTCAGATAATGTATGCGAAAGTAGCAAATGTAATCTATATATATAAAACAGTTCCGTAACTGATTCACTGACATACAACGCACAGACCAAACCGCTGGACCTAAAGGGCTGAAATTTTGCATGGAGATTCTTCTTATGGTGTAGGGGTGCACTAAGAAAGATTTTTGAAAAATTCTTCTTAGACTTTTTAAAATTAAATTTTTAAGCTGTTTTTGTAACTTTTTTTAAGTTTGCATTTAAAATAATAATTTGAGGGTTATAAAATTTATATCACGAGAAAGATCCTAAAAATTCCTTTAAAATGAAATCGTTTTCGAACCTTTACCTCGATTTTCTGATATTTGGGGAATTTTTAAAGATTGATTTTTAGAATTTAATTTATTAAATGCCGATCACGTGATTTCTTTTTCTGGTACTTTAAATAAATTTACCGACACGTGCATAACAACTAAATAGACAAAAAAAAATTTTCTTCTTTCTAATGCAGCAGACGATTGGATATTATCTAAAAAAAATAAATATCCCTTACGATTTTTTTATAAATATATATATATATATATATATATATATATATATTTTACATGAATTGTATACATTGATCGCCGCATTTATTATATATATATATTTATTTTTTTTTGCATTAATTGCATACATTGACCGTTGTATTTAATTTTAATGTACTCCGTAGCGAGGCGAGGGTTTTGAGCTAGTCCACTGTAATACATAATCTTGTATACCTGTAATTGATCTGACAGGTAATCTGAGAAAGGTTTTCTCAGATGTGCATCATACACGTGTGCACATCTTTTAGTACAACTATATCGCAGAACGAGAAAGAGAAACAGCCCACGAGGTAAAATTTCTCTTCATGCATTCCCCCCCCCCCTTTTATAACTACTTTAAACCAGACACAAAGCAATTTGAAGTGCGTCGCTATAATGTAATCTCTCGGAAATTCTCAATTCTTCTAAGAACTCTTCTCAATTTTAAAAATCCCCGCTCTGTGCATTACAATGGAAAAAAAAGGGCTTTGCCTCGGCAACTCAATTTGCATGCGGATAAAAGTTTGAGGGATTTCTAAAGATGAACACATTAATATCCAAGCGAACGGTTTACGACAAAGAAAGCGGGAGAGCACGAAATTTTTCTCCGGCAAAATTTCCAGGAAATGAAGAATACTTCTGATAAACTGTCGCTGGCGTTTATTTTTCCTCTGTGTGAAGTCTGCGGTTAAAATCAAACTATTCCGAGAAAAACCTTTCCAGGGGCGGTGCTCTTCTGATGAATGCAGGAGTAAAACTTAATTTACATTTCTAATATACTGACGATTTCTGTTAGGAAAGGGGACTCGGCGATAGTTTTGATGTAATTTATTAAATGGGCTTTACGTAGCCTTGTGGTAGCGCGCCGGCTTTCGTAGGTGAGGAAGCTCGGATCTAATCCCGACACGAGGCCAAATACTTCCGTGTCTACGCCGGATACAGACACGTTAAACCCATAGAATGGAAACTCTCTCTATGAGGTCAGAGTGGGTGGGAGAGGGGACGATCCCCCCCCCCCACCAGATGTCACCCCTGGGGGTGCTCTGTAAAAATTGAGATGTCAAGTAGCTAAGGACTCCGACCCTTGTGGTGCTATCTAAACCGGAGCCGCACACTTCAGCTCGAAGCCTATACGTACCTAGTCTGAAACATCAGGTCAAGGTGCATTAAAATCAACATCAACAAATTAGATCATACAAATATGATGTTTACTTACAAGATCAGGGCCGCCCAGAGACTTTACGGGGCCTGGGGCAAACTTCTGTTGGGGGTCCCTAGAAATCTGATTAATCGAACAATTTTTTTTTTTTTTTTTTTTTTTGGGGGGGGGGCCCTTTTTTCAGAAGATTATTTTGAATTTTGAAGTACGGCACAAGTTTCAGAATTTTCTTTCGGAGGAAATCTAATAAATAAATTAAAAAAAAATTTTTTTTTGCCCCCTCTGGCAGTTGGGGGCCTGGGGCAAAGTGCCCCAGTTGCCTGCCCCTCTGGGCGGCCCTGTACAAGATGCTGCTAATTTTGAACACACTCAAAATTCTAATTACGCTATCTATGAACATTTACCTTAAAGTCAGGAGAATACAAGCACAGTTAATGCGTTCTAGTGTCCAAATTTCTCCAACGTAATTCAAAACTTCTCAGCCTAAAACGATTTTTTTTCACGCTTTTAGCAAATATTAATTCATTTGATTAACTTATCAAAATTTACGTTAAAATAAATGCTTAGTAACAAACTTTAAAATGTTTTCTTAAAACTAGTGATATCGATTGCTAAAAAAAGTGTTTTCGCAGGCTAATTTGAGATTCTGACTTAAACGTTTGAAAATGCTTGAATGACAATACAGTCGATTTCGGTAAATTGGACCACCTGTTAATCGAAGCAGCTGCTTATTCGGATCGAATCCCGTCTTGTAACATAAGGCATGTTCGTTAAATCGGACCAGCTGGTTATTAGGATCAAAATGATCGCGTCCCGATGTGATCGATTAACCGGAATCGACAGTATTAGCCAGTTTCAGCCCACTGATGAAAGAGTAAACCCTTTCACGGTATAAAAATGTCTCAAAGTCCTCTAAAAGAAAAAAAAAGCCTTAGAATCCCACACTTTTTATAATCAGCTATATTATGAATTTTCATAACTTTAGTTGAATTCTTACTTTCGGAGGTTTGGCTTTTGTTGCTTACAATTTCGATTTTTCGTAAACTTGAAGTCTAAGATAAATATTTTTTTCCTACACTAGCAACGTGAAATCATAGTGAACTCGTGTAAAGTAGAAAATGCATAGGAACAGAGTCTGACTAAGGCAGGGGCATACGGGGCAGTTGCCCCGGGCCCCCGCATTAGAGGGGTCCCCCAAATCGAATAGAAAGTTTATTTTTCGTTTCCTTCTTTAATGAACTTTTTTTAGGTGTGCTATATCCCTTTTAATGATGGACATAGAATTGTCAGAAAATCAATAAAATGGACAGAACGATCAGTGGCGTAGCGAGGGGTGGGCAAGGGGGTCTATCATGCCCCGGGCGCCACTCGCACAGGGGCGCCAAATGGTCCTTTTCACTAATTCTATATACTATATTACTATATGTTTTTCGGAAAGGGGGGCGCCAAAAAGGTATTGTGCCCCGGGCGCCAGTTATGCTCGCTACGTCACTGAGAACGATATTTCGTCTGACCATTGGAGGGGGGGGGGACTTTATAGCTATTTTAGGTTCTAGTCAATTTTCTTGTTATACATCTATAACAAGGTGAAAAATTTAAATACCTCCATAAAGTTCGGTTCTTCATTACTGAAGTAGTAAAGCAGAGGGGGGGGGGGGGCAAAGAAGTTTTTGCCCCGGGTCCCAATTAGTCTAAGTCGGGCCCTGCATAGGAAACTAGAAGAATCTTGCTAAAGAAGTATGAAATATGATCTCTAGTTGGGATGCCACCTTCATCTATCTTATAATAGATAGCCTATAATAGATATCTTATAATAGATAGCGTTTTGTCCTAGGAGTTCTGGACAATGACCCTATCTAAGACCCTATCTATTCTGGACAATGGCAGTATCTAAGAAGCTCAACAAGTAAGACCTGCACAACCTCAAACATAATGTATCTCATCAAATGTACTTCATATATTAAGAAAACTGTAAAATTATTAAAGTTTATAAAATTTTATTGTATACAAAGGAGGTGTGCTTTCAAGATTATAATTGGCGTTTTGTGAGGAATAATAATAATAGCATTTAAAGAAAAAAAAAACGATACTTAAGTTATTAAAATCCTAAACTTAAAACACGAGCTATTACGGAAATAAAAAAAAAATATTATACGAATTATTCAATCGAATAATCTTTCTAGGATTTAAGGCATTGCGAGAAAGAAATAAATAAATTAGAAAACCAATAATAAAGTTTTTCTGCATCTTCCAACTTGTAATAAAAGTTTCATTAAGCACATTTCACATGATGTTGACTCAGTAAAATAATCAACGAGATCATAAAAATTGAAATATTTTATTTGACGAACCACTTCACGTGCTTATTCTAAATTTACGCAACTCTTATCTTACATGTAAATGACAATAATAAGGGAAATTCCTTATTTTTGCTGCTCACCCGAAAGGCAGAACAGGAGAATTTACCTCCATTCATTCTTGCACTTGTAAAAAAAAACACAGCTGTTGAGCAGCCGCGTATGGAACAACATTTGCAAAGCAAACAACACAGCAGCTGCCATGATAATACTACACATTTTTGTTCAAAGGTTAATTGTGCTGAATATAAGATTATAAATACAGGGTGGTCATAAAAAGAACTTTGCCGACATATGCACTTCTAGCGGCCGTTCCGTTCAACCGATCGAGATGAGATTTTAGATATAGTTATTCAGAGGTATGAGCTCGGGATTCTGTGAAAGGCAACAAAATGGCGCTCACGGTTAGGGTTATAGGTACAGAAACTCGAAATTTTCGAATGGCAACGCCCTTTTTTCCCCAGCGCAAATCGCTCAGCGCATGCGAAAACCCTATATAGCAGAGGTGGGGAACCTTTTTACCATTAGAGGCCACATGTAAATTAGGTAGAAATAAAGGAGGCCGCATAAGTTGATGTACCTATAAATGCGACTTTTATGAAATCATTATAGTTAGGCATAGTTTTAACAATTTCTTGCATTATATAGAAAAATAACAACAAAAAATTAAGTCCTTATTTATTTACTATTTGACTTAAAAAGTTACAATATAAAATATTTTTGTATTCACATAAGAATAAAAATTTGTTATAACATTAATCATTAATTTTTTTTATAAAATTATAAGATTCATAGATACCACTGGAATTTTATATATTTCACTGTTGGTATTTTTATTTATGTAAGCACATATATATATATCCAGATTTTTAAATTTTAATAAAAAAATACATATTTAAATACCACTTCAAATAAAAATAATAAAGTAGAAGTATTTTAAATAATTTTAACATTATAAAGAAATACAATAGAAAAATAATAGTATTAAATTATATATAACTGACATAGCAACAATTCCTAAAATAATTTGAAGGCCGCACAAGAAGATTACGGTGGCCACATGCGTCCTTAAGGCCGCGCGTTCCCCACCTCTGCTATATAGCGTTGGAACGGTACGTGTATCACAAAAAAAAAACGGACGCGTTATGCACGCACAAAAAAAACAGCTCAGCGAACGGCCTACAAAAACACGATCGGGGCGCACGGAGGAAATTTGCATATGACAGAGGCAAGACACCAATCACTGATGACAACACAGATCGGACAAAAGAAAACTTTTATTTGGATTACACATTTTCCACATGGGTGCCATCATCGTGTTTTGTTGGCCGTTCGCTGATCTTTTTTTTTGTGTGCATAACGCGTCCGTTTTTTTTGTGATACACGTACCGTTCCAACGCTAATTAGGGTTTCCGCATGCGCTGAACATTTTGCGACGGGTAAAAGTGGGCGTTGTCATTCGAACATTTCGAATTTCCATACATAACCGTAACCGCGAGCGCCACTTTGTTGCAGTTCACAGAATCCCGATCTCATACCCCTGAATAATTATATCTGAAATCTCATTTCGATCGTAACAGCTGCTAGAGTAACAGCTTCAACAGCTTCATCCGATCGTAACAGCTTCATCCGAACGTAACAGCTGCTAGAGGTCCATATATCGGCAAAGTTTTTTTTATGACCACCCTGTATATGATAAACATCTTTTTTCCAATTGAGTTTTTCTTTGAACCATGCCATAGTCTGGAAGAATTGATGGTTCCACGAACTAAGTTTTGAAGTGTAAGGGCTTGTTAACATAGGCGTCCGTGGCGTTGCGGTAAGGAAAAGATGACGTTGGGACGAAAATAAACCAATCATATGCCTCCAAACGATTAGCAATGAAATTTTTAACGCCTATGATTGGTTTATTTTCGTCTCAACGTCATCTTTTCCTTAACGCAACGCAACGGACTCCTATGTGAACAGGCCCTTAAACTTAGTTCGTAGAGACAGTTATGCAACAGGAATTCGAAGATCGTTTAAACTTATATAGCCAATTTATCGAACCAAAACACGTTTTCTTTTATTTATATAGAGAAGATCGTCTTCTCCAGGTCCATTTTTCTTCATATTCTTCGATTCATAATGCCCCGTTTATATCCAAAAAGCTATCCTTTCGCAAATAAAGGACTTTTTTTCTCTCTCTCGGGCTGAATATCTTGTCCCTTTATACTCTCCCAGTTGATCCAGGAATAGCTACGGCACTCTATCTTCTCGTGAGCAAACGTTCGATATCCCTAATCGATCTATTTCGCAGAATTTTTTCCTCCTACTGCCGTCTGAGAAATTCTTCGATTTGGGCGTGGGAGGTAGGCGGCTTCAACAGGTTTGCCGTGAGAAGCTTTTTTTCTGAAAAAGAACTATTTGCACGCCATTGCAGGAAATTTTCGAAGATTCGAAAGTTTAATCCTTGAAAAAGACAGGTATTTGGGACAAAAATAAAAATGCGGTCTCTGGTAAACATGTTTATTACGTTACTGTTAAAAAAAACGAGTTTTAAGATATCTGTGTAAAAAGAATTCTTAAGAACTAACTATTCATGAAGTAATTTTTTTTTATCTTCCAACAGAATGAACCTTGTTGCTTCAATGGTATTTCTTAAATCCGTACCGTATTTAAAAACACATAGAAATATTTTGTCTATAAATAAAGAAATGAAGTTTAAGAGATTGTCGAACAAAAGGTTTTACAGCAAGAAAAGTACATGTTGTTGCAATATTTTAAGCTTGTTACTGAATACAGATTTTTAAAAATTCATTCGGTAAAAATGCATTAACCCTCTAACGAAAAATAACGTTCAATGCCAAATTTTAATACATTTTTAAAAGCTATTAATGTACTTTTGGGAATGTATGTATATGTATATATATATATATATATATATATATATATTTATTTATTTATTTATATATTTATTTATTTATTTATATATATATATATATATATATATATATATATATATTTATTTATTTATATATATATATATATATATATATATATTTATTTATTTATTTATTTATATATTTATTTATTTATTTATATATATATATATATATATATATATATATATATATATATATATATATATATATATATATACAGAGGCTGTTCGCACATTTTTAGACGATTTTGGTAAGCGGTAATAAAAAACCGTTTGCTGCAAAAGAAATAATTGCAATTGTACTATGTTTTTAAAAGTCAAAATTATCATCTGCGGCTTGAAAGTTTTGTTTTTATTCAAAATGGCGTTTTTAACAAGGCAGTGGTTCGAAGGCTACATTTATGCTCTTTCCGAAGAGAAATATGCATACTCCGTTATCCAAAAACGATGTGAGAGTCATTGTTTTGTGATATCTAAAGCGTCGATAGGTAATATCGTGAACAAGAAAGGAAAAGAAAAGTCAAATTGGAGCCTCAAGTGGGACAAAAATTCCAAACAAGTATCCAAGGAAAAAACGGACATCTTCGACTATTGCAAAGGTACGTTGTTTAATGTTAAAATAAAATCCCCCTAGTCAAAGGACAGTTGAAAAATCATTAAAATGCTCGGTGTCCACTGTAAACAAAATGATAAACGTTGATTTAAATCTTAAGAAAGCGAAAAAACGCAATGTGCATCGTCTTCTTCCAAATCATATCGCTGAACGCAGGACAAGCTGCAGAATTCTATATGAGAAACACTTATCCAAAGAAAAATGGAAAACAATTGTCACAATAGATGAATCATGGGTGTATTTAAATGATTGCAACAAAAAAGAGCCATTTATTATCATAAAAGGGGAGAAAAAAATTTAAGTACATGGTTCAAAGAATCGAAAGAAAGTTTTTCTAATGGATTCATGATTGTTGCTGTTTTTTTCTTATAATGGCAAATTAAAAATAAACAGAGTGGAAAATAATGTCAAGATTAACTCCAAATACTATCAGGAACATATTTTATCGCCAATTTTTCTGAATGAAGTACCATCGCTTTACCCACAGTGCCATCAATCTGTGAGACTCCATCAGGACAAAGCTAGCAGTCACACATCAAAATCCACTGTAAATTTCCTAAAAGAAATGGAACAAAAAACTGGTATCAAGGCCATACCCTTCACTGATATCCCTACTAAATCTCCCGATGTATCACCTATGGATTTTTGTGCTTTCGGACTTTTAAAATCTGCATTATCCAAACGTCGTCCCAAAACCCTTACAGGACTCTGGAAAGCTGTTCAGGAGGAATGGGATAGAATACCTCTTCTGACACTTCAAAAGGCATTATTATCCTGGAAATTGCGGTGTCGAAAGATAGTTCAGAATAAGGGATGTCAAATAGAACATTTAAAACACAAGAATTTTATGTACTTTAGTTTTGTGAATACAATATACATCGTCTAAAAAATGTGTGAACAGCCTCTGTATATGTGTGTGTGTGTGTTTGTTTGTTTCTCTGTTTCTACTATATGAAGAAGATTTGAGGAGTTAAAAACATTTTCGCATATCTTCGCATTTGACTAAAGTTCTTGACTTTAAAAGTCAATGTATTTTAAAAGTTCAAAGAGTAAAAAATAATGCTTTTAAGCTGAGTATTCCAATTTCAAATACATTACATGTTTTACATACAGCTTAATTAAAGGGAGGTTTTTCTAAAATCCATACGATATTTAAAAAAACATAGAAATATTTTGTCTTTAAATAAAGAAATGAAAAAAGAAGTTAAAGAGATTGTCTAACAATTAGGTTTCACAGCAAGAAAAGTACATGTTGTTGCATTATTTTATTAACCGGTTTTTCTGGGTAATTCTGCCTCTATCTGTTTCAATGGAGATCTCGGGGCCTTGAGATGTCTTTTGGTTAGACCTGCATCCTATTCAGAAAGTTCCCCCTTGAGGTGACTGATTTGGTTAGGCCTCCTGATGAAGAGACCAGTCGGTTGCCGCGTTATATGGTTTATTTCCTTTACTTCTACAGAATCTTGCATTATGGTACGTTGAGCCCATACAAGTGCGTGATTTTGGTTTATTTTTGTCTGCATTCTTCCTGCTAATATTTATCTTCCTTTGTTGAATTATTTACTTTTAGTTATATTTGTATGTATTCAGTATGAGGATTTGTTGCAACTGCTCAATCTTTTATTGAAAAGTTTAAAATTTTTCAACGCTAGGGTAGGTTTTCTGTTAATTTGATCAGCTGTCTATGCTCTCTTTATACGTATTATTTCGTGTTGAATTATTAACATTATTTGTGTTATCTGCCTCTATAGGTCACACACGTAAGAAACTTCATGATCAGGCAGTTTTAATTGCCAGTGACCGCATGAAGAGATAGATTCGTTAATTGGCAAGAGGCAGTTTTTATAAGTTGCGCTCTGAGGTTTGTTCCTATCATAAGATTGAGTATGTGAATAGAAGTGAATTTGTTAATAGTACTTTGATAATAGGAAAAAATAAAATTTTACTATGTTAAGTTGATTTACTTCTGTGTTTATGTAAGCACTAGCTGAAAACCCGCGCTTCGCTACGGAGTACATTCAAATTAAATACAACGGTCAACGTATGCAATTTATACCAAAAAATAAATATATATATTTATAATAAATGCGATGATCAATGTATACAATTGATGTAAAATATATATCTATCTATCTATATATATATATATTTATAAAAAAATTGTAAGGGATATGCATTTTTTTTTTATAATATCCAATCGTCTGCTGCATTAGAAAGAGAAAAAAATATTTTTTTTGTCTATTTAGTTGTTACGCACGTGACGATAAATTTATTGAAAGTACCAGAAAAAGAAATCACGTGATGAGCATTTAATAAATTAAATTCTAAAAATTAATCTTTAAAAATTCACCAAAAATCAGGAAATGGAGGTAAAAATTCGAAAAAAATTTCATTTTGAAGGAATTTTTATGATCTTTCTCGTGATATAAATTTTATAACCCTCAATGTATTATTTTAAATGCAAACGTAAAAAAAGTTTAAAAAACAGCTTAAAAATTTAATTTTAAAAAAATCTAAGAAGAATTTTTATAAAATCTTTCTTAGTGCACCCCTTCACTATTAGAAGAATCGCCATGCAAAATTTCAGCGTTTTAGATCCAGTGGTTTGGTCTGTTCGTTGTATGTCAGTCAGTCAGTCAGTGAATGAATGAGTCAGTTACGGAACTGTTTTAGATATATAGATTGTAGGTGATTATTTCCTCCTAGAATTGAAAACTTTATACTTGTCAGCACCTTTGCTTTCGGCCAGTCCATTGGCTTGAGAGCATCAAGTAATTTAGCTGAATTTTAAACTTTAATGGTGTTGTTAAGGGACATTAATACATATAGAAAAATTATATGTTGATACTTTTATTGAAAAGCTCCCGAAAATCTCTAAATTGAAAAGGACCATAGAGTTATTTAAAGTTACATATAATATCTCTTTAGCGTTATTTGAACATAAAGTACGCTGGTGTGTAATGAAAGTGTATACTATAAATTGCATCTTTAATTACTCCTGTCAAAAATGTCATTGTTAAATTCTTCCTTTTGACTAAATGAGATACATTCTACTTTGCAAAATGAGAGTCAATATTTTACGGGCTATAAAAGCTGCTAGCCAAAAATAGAAAATTCCTCAAAAGCTTCATTCTCTTTGCTTAATTAAGTTTACGAGCATGGAAAAATATTACCCCCAAAAATAACAAAAGAATCAGTAATGGTTATTAGCTTAACTATTCCCAAAATAATTTAGCATGAGGAAAAATACCAAGCACTTTAATTATAATGCTTATTAATTGTACTTGTATGTTACCCCTTAGAATTTTCATAAAGATTAATTTAATTATATCCTTTAATGGCAAGTATTATTATTCAATTGTTATCTCAACAAATAGTAAATATGTTTCCTGACCTGTAATCGATGATACTATAAAAAGGTTTTAATATGCATTAAGGAACAAGTATAAACATAAAAATTATTCTGGTCCTCACAGCATTGACAAAGAGAAAGTTTCGAAATATTTAATATTTCATTCTAAAAGCTTACTGATATTTAACTGCCTTTTCACCATCATATAAAGCAATAAAAATAAAAACCGAAAATTGATTATCTGTGAAAGAAATAATTCACAATCTTTTTCTTGAGTTAAAATCTGTTTACATAAAACATTTATAATTTTTGTAAACCCAAACAGGTGTAATGACTATCATATTCTTACAAATTTTGAAGTTTTTATGAGTATCCGTTCAAGAATTCTTGCATATCTATCTATATTTTTTTCTTTTAGTAAGTAAAATTTAGCTTATGCCTGAAATGTTAAAATACAGGCATTAAAAATTATTTCACGTTCTTTTTCACATTAGAGACTAATATCTTCTCGAGGAAGATTTGCTTAGGGACATTGACCATATGACATACTGAAAATTCTAAGAAAACTGTAGGTTCTTATGTTATTATATCTTTATATAATTATTCTAAACACAAATGATTGCTTTCCTTCATCAACAAAAGTTTGCCAAATAAAGATTAACAAATTATCTTATATATTCTTTTATAAACGCATCATAAAAATTCTATACTTCTTCGAAAAGAAGCAAAACAGATTCTTTGAACCGGTCGATTGCCTCGCTATTTGGTTCTTTTAGGGTTTTTTTTTTGTTTGTTTTTTTGGGGGGGAGTTATTTTTTATGCTTTTCTCTTGTTGATTTCAATTACTTCTACAGAATTTTGCATTCATGTTGCGTTGGTAATTGCAGATTTCCGTTAACTTATTCACCAGTTAGTGTCTTCACTTTGTTTATGTAATTTGACATTTTTTTTTCTTGGGTCATTCTACTTGTGTAATTTATAAAATATGTTTATATTGTCATCATTCGTATAACTATTTTTTTCAATTCCTACTATTAGTTCACACTCTCCCTATATATATCTTGTTCAAATTTTCAATCGTTAATAAAATACTTTTTATTCATCCACTCAAGTTCAAATACATTTTTTTAAACTTGTAGTGGATGACACTTGATGTTAATACAGTTTTTTCAAATATTAATTCATTAATTAAATTAAATTAATCGATTTTAGTTTTAGACCTAGAGCGTCTTTTGCTCTTGAATAGTAATTTCCCTGTTGTTACTCTGTAAACGGTAGCACTGCGGTAGCGCGGGCTCCTTCCGTCCTGTAGATTGCGGGGTCGAATCCCCAACCTAACAAACTTATTCTCTCTCTTTTTCCCCCCTCCTAATCTCGCACAGTAGGCAAGGTTCTGGCAGGTAATCCTTTTTTTCAATTCCTACTATTAGTTCACACTCAAATTTTTCTTTGTTGACCTAAGTAGGAATTGACTTTAAAAAATTTTGTTTTTATATTTTGTTCTTAAATTAAAATATCACGGTTACTGTTAAAATGGAAATATTTAAAACGAAAGAACTAAATATCACCTATTTACAAACTCAAAATTAATCGTGAATAGCCCCGCTTCTACTTTTAAACTTTATTGGGTGTAAAAAACAGTAAATTCTATAAATTTAGCCAATAATTTAATTTGACAGTGATGTAATCAAATCTCACTCATCACAATGTTAAATAGCGAATATCGAAATGTCGGAAACACTAACTACAAACTGAAGTTCCTGGTTTAATTAATACATTAGTTACGTAACTGAGAGATGCATGAACAAATGACGTCTTTGGTAATTATTCAGTCACCTGCAGAAAGAATGTATATAGCAACGTATACCACATTTTCTGTTTTTAATTACACTAATTTTAAAAATCTTTCGCAAAAGTCTGCCTCTCAGCTAATTTAGTTACGGACTGCTTGGCAAAGTAGGGCTTACGGGCTGCAATGCGAAAAAGGCTTCGAACCCGTAATTAAATTTTTTAGGGTAGGAAATTATTATTTGGGCCAAAACTAACGTAGCTATTGGTAACGCATTAGCTTAACTATTCCCCAAATATACTTACCGAGTGGAAACACATAATTGAGTTTCCATTGTTATAACGATATCTTTTAATCTATGATTAAATGAAGATGTTTCATTATATATGCTGCATATATTCACATAATTTCAAATACCCATTGATACATACAAGCAAACATACATTGTGCTGTCAAAAGAGCAAAATCAGTGTATTTTTGGGGGAAGATACGCATGAATAATTTTGTAAATATTCATTTAATCACTAATTTTAAGTGCTACAACTCCTTTAACCTTTTCCTTACGGGGTGGGATAGCATGTATCCCAAGAATACGGGCCCAAGAATGAATATATATATATATATATGTAATAAATTTTAAGATAACTTAAGATTTATCAAATCGGTGTTTTCCACGTGGCAACAGATTAAGCATAGCAACAGATTTAAACTCAATTTCTATGGTGACAGTAAGTTGTTCCAATCTTTGAGTTAGTGTAAAAATGACCTAGAATATAGGATGTAACCGGTTAGAAGTATTAAGTAATTCCTCTTGGAATATTGTATAATTGTACACATTTATGTTAACGAACTAATAAATGTTTTTAAATATAAATATTTATATGTATAAATGGCACCACACACACACACACACACATATCTATATATATATATATATATATATATATATATATATATATATATATATATATATATATATGTATGTATATATATATGTATATATATATATATATATATATATATATATATGTATATATATATATATGTATGTATATATATATATATATATATATATATATATATATATATATAAGTATATATATATATGTATGTATATATATATATATATATATATATATATATATATATATATATATATATATATATGTATGTACGTATGTATATATATATCATGTATATTACCCCCTTAATGGCCGTTCTTACAAATGGGTTATGAAATTTCCAGTTTTTCCGAGAGGGAATCTGAAAAATTTGCCCCGTAAGGTAAAGGTTAAACGGTTTAACGAACTAACGATTTATGCACTTTAATTTAATTCATTGCTATTATATCCATGTCAGAATACTTCACAAACATTTTTCACACATTAATAAAATTATCTAATTATTAACGCATGCTCACGCACAGTTTGCGAAATTTAATGTGTTTTTTAGTCAAAAAGGACTTTAATCGGTTATAGTCAATATTAGCAGAGTCTGGATTACGGACATACATGCGAGGATCGACCTTGTCGGGTTCGGCCTATTCGAGTTTGATTCCTCTACCACCATTATTGGTTCGTTTTAAATTTGAATAATTACAAGATAAAAAGAACTTTTTATAAACCACGTCTTTCACTTTCTTTTATTTAATTTTAATCACTTTTTAGTCGTTTCCACTATCCACAGACTTTATAAACTGCTAACTTTTATAATTTTTTTTTTAATTTTTCGCACAATATTTTTGTAAACAAACTAAATTCACATGTATTCTGTTTTCAAAATCGTCAAACGCCGTTACACAAAAGTGCAAGCACTGAATTCGATCGAAGTGCCACCTTGCGTATTTTTTCCGAACTAACTTTCCATGCAAAACAAAATTAACTGAAAATAAATTCAAATTCTGCTTAAAGATGGCTAAAAGTGTAAAAAGAATGTATTGTCATCGTGCTCTGAGCTATTCTAAGAGTTTCAAATGTCTAGCTAGTTGTGAAGTTAGTTGAAAATCGATTGCATGATTTGTACAGGACAAACACATACACAAACAAACAAACAAGAAAGCGAGTTAATAAAAACATTGTAAAAATTGTGAGATATTGTGAGAGAAATAGAGTCTGTATACTGTTTTAAAAATTAGGTTTCTCCTCCGTATTAAAAAAAAAATAGTTATCTAGGTTCATAGTAGGAAAATTGCAATGTAGGCAACTCTATCACAATACCATACAGATATTATTTCGTAATTTTCTCCTCCGTTTTCAATAAAAAATTTTATCTAGGTTCATAGTAGGAACATTGCAATGTAGGCAAGTCTATCACAATACCATACAGAAGACATTATTTCGTAATTTTCTCCTCCGTTTTCAATAAAAATAGTTATCGAGGTTCATAGTAGGAACATTGCAATGTAGGCAAGTCTATCACAATACCATACAGAAGATATTTTTTCGTAATTTTCTCCTCCGTTTTCAATAAAAATAGTTATCTAGGTTCATAGTAGGAAAATTGCAATGTAGGCAACTCTATCACAATACCATACAGAAGACATTATTTCGTAATTTTCTCCTCCGTTTTCAATAAAAATAGTTATCTAGGTTCATAGTAGGAACATTGCAATGTAGGCAAGTCTATCACAATACCATACAGAAGATATTTTTTCGTAATTTTCTCCTCCGTTTTCAATAAAAATAGTTATCTCGGTTCATAGTAGGAAAATTGCAATGTAGGCAACTCTATCACAATACCATACAGAAGACATTATTTCGTAATTTTCTCCTCCGTTTTCAATAAAAATAGTTATCTAGGTTCATAGTAGGAACATTGCAATGTAGGCAAGTCTATCACAATACCATACAGAAGATATTTTTTCGTAATTTTCTCCTCCGTTTTCAATAAAAATAGTTATCTAGGTTCATAGTAGGAACATCGCAATATAGGCAACTCTATCACAATACCATACAGAAGACATTATTTCGTAATTTTCTCCTCCGTTTTCAATAAAAATAGTTATCTAGGTTCATAGTAGGAACATTGCAATGTAGGCAAGTCTATCACAATACCATACAGAAGACATTATTTCGTAATTTTCTCCTCCGTTTTCAATAAAAATAGTTATCTAGGTTCATAGTAGGAACATTGCAATGTAGGCAAGTCTATCACAATACCATACAGAAGATATTATTTCGTAATTTTCTCCTCCGTTTTCAATAAAAATAGTTATCTAGGTTCATAGTAGGAACATTGCAATGTAGGCAAGTCTATCACAATACCATACAGAAGATATTTTTTCGTAATTTTCTCCTCCGTTTTCAATAAAAATAGTTATGTCGGTTCATAGTAGGAAAATTGCAATGTAGGCAACTCTATCACAATACCATACAGAAGACATTATTTCGTAATTTTCTCCTCCGTTTTCAATAAAAATAGTTATCTAGTTTCATAGTAGGAACATTGCAATGTAGGCAAGTCTATCACAATACCATACAGAAGATATTTTTTCGTAATTTTCTCCTCCGTTTTCAATAAAAATAGTTATCTAGGTTCATAGTAAGAAAATTGCAATGTAGGCAACTCTATCACAATACCATACAGAAGACATTATTTCGTAATTTTCTCCTCCGTTTTCAATAAAAATAGTTATCTAGGTTCATAGTAGGAACATTGCAATGTAGGCAAGTCTATCACAATACCATACAGAAGATATTTTTTCGTAATTTTCTCCTCCGTTTTCAATAAAAATAGTTATCTAGGTTCATAGTAGGAAAATTGCAATGTAGGCAACTCTATCACAATACCATACAGAAGATATTATTTCGTAATTTTCTCCTCCGTTTTCAATAAAAAGTTATCTAGGTTCATAGTAGGAACATTGCAATGTAGGCAACTCTATCTCAATACCATACAGAAGATATTTTTTCGTAATTTTCTCCTCCGTTTTCAATAAAAATAGTTATGTCGGTTCATAGTAGGAAAATTGCAATGTAGGCAACTCTATCACAATACCATACAGAAGACATTATTTCGTAATTTTCTCCTCCGTTTTCAATAAAAATAGTTATCTAGTTTCATAGTAGGAACATTGCAATGTAGGCAAGTCTATCACAATACCATACAGAAGATATTTTTTCGTAATTTTCTCCTCCGTTTTCAATAAAAATAGTTATCTAGGTTCATAGTAGGAAAATTGCAATGTAGGCAACTCTATCACAATACCATATAGAAGACATTATTTCGCAATTTTCTCCTCCGTTTTCAATAAAAATAGTTATCTAGGTTCATAGTAGGAACATTGCAATGTAGGCAACTCTATCACAATACCATACAGAAGATATTATTTCGTAATTTTCTCCTCCGTTTTCAATAAAAATATTTATCTAGGTTCATAGTAGGAACATTGCAATGTAGGCAAGTCTATCACAATACCATACAGAAGACATTATTTCGTAATTTTCTCCTCCGTTTTCAATAAAAATAGTTATCTAGGTTCATAGTAGAAACATTGCAATGTAGGCAAGTCTATCACAATACCATACAGAAGATATTTTTTCGTAATTTTCTCCTCCGTTTTCAATAAAAATAGTTATCTAGGTTCATAGTAGGAAAATTGCAATGTAGGCAACTCTATCACAATACCATACAGAAGACATTATTTCGTAATTTTCTCCTCCGTTTTCAATAAAAATAGTTATCTAGTTTCATAGTAGGAACATTGCAATGTAGGCAAGTCTATCACAATACCATACAGAAGATATTTTTCGTAATTTTCTCCTCCGTTTTCAATAAAAATAGTTATCTAGGTTCATAGTAGGAAAATTGCAATGTAGGCAACTCTATCACAATACCATACAGAAGACATTATTTCGTAATTTTCTCCTCCGTTTTCAATAAAAATAGTTATCTAGGTTCATAGTAGGAACATTGCAATGTAGGCAACTCTATCACAATACCATACAGAAGATATTATTTCGTAATTTTCTCCTCCGTTTTCAATAAAAATAGTTATCTAGGTTCATAGTAGGAACATTGCAATGTAGGCAACTCTATCACAATACCATACAGAAGACATTATTTCGTAATTTTCTCCTCCGTTTTCAATAAAAATAGTTATCTAGGTTCATAGTAGGAACATTGCAATGTAGGCAACTCTATCACAATACCATACAGAAGATATTATTTCGTAATTTTCTCCTCCGTTTTCAATAAAAATAGTTATCTAGGTTCATAGTAGGAAAATTGCAATGTAGGCAACTCTATCACAATACCATACAGAAGACATTATTTCGTAATTTTCTCCTCCGTTTTCAATAAAAATAGTTATCTAGGTTCATAGTAGGAACATTGCAATGTAGGCAAGTCTATCACAATACCATACAGAAGATATTTTTTCGTAATTTTCTCCTCCGTTTTCAATAAAAATAGTTATCTAGGTTCATAGTAGAAACATTGCAATGTAGGCAAGTCTATCACAATACCATACAGAAGACATTATTTCGTAATTTTCTCCTCCGTTTTCAATAATAGTTATCTAGGTTCATAGTAGGAACATTGCAATGTAGGCAAGTCTATCACAATACCATACAGAAGATATTTTTTCGTAATTTTCTCCTCCGTTTTCAATAAAAATAGTTATCTAGGTTCATAGTAGGAAAATTGCAATGTAGGCAACTCTATCACAATACCATACAGAAGACATTATTTCGTAATTTTCTCCTCCGTTTTCAATAAAAATAGTTATCTAGGTTCATAGTAGGAACATCGCAATGTAGGCAACTCTATCACAATACCATACAGAAGATATTATTTCGTAATTTTTTCCTCCGTTTTCAATAAAAATAGTTATCTAGGGTTTATAGTAGGAACATTGCAATGTAGGCAACTCTATCACAATACCATACAGAAGACATTATTTCGTAATTTTCTCCTCCGTTTTCAATAAAAATAGTTATCTAGGTTCATAGTAGGAACATTTCAATGTAGGCAACTCTATCACAATACCATACAGAAGATATTAGTTCGTAATTTTACTAGTGTCTGAATTTAACGCCTTCATTTAACGAGCCCAATAAAGGAGAGGATGTTCTACAAACAATCTTCTACACAATTGTAGGTTTTAAAAGGCTCAAAATGCATAAGCCACACCCTAAGACAATGAGCTAATAGACACGTACCAATCCATCTTTATTGACGGGAATAAATTCGGCCTCCTCAGAAGTTCTTGCTTAGTGCAAAGGTTTTTCCACATAGAATCCATCAGCGTCAGCGTAAATTTTTTTAACAAATCATATACCAAACATGACCCATTTAACCAATCAGCGCCAACGGAATCGTTAACGCAACCGCTGACGGATTCTATGTGAAATAGGCCCCAACTCCGCGTACAAGATATCGTTATGTGTAATGGCTACTTCATGCTGTGTAAACCTCAGTGCAAGAAAAACTTAGACGGGACTAATTATGAAAGCTCAGGAAACGTATCTTTCATTGAAGTTGATGGAAAGTGCAGTTTCGCCACAAAAGTTGACGAAATTCATGGATTCGGATAAATTTCTTAAAACAAAATATATTTGCTTAAAGTTCTATACTGTAATAACAAAACGTACTGAAATTCTGTGTATATTAAGTGGTTACGGTTTATTTGAAGAACAATATATACTAATAAAAACAAAAATAAGCGTACCATTGAAAATTATTTAAAAAGTTTTTTGTTTATAAACAGATGCTTAGATTAATATAACTATTATTATTTTTATTTATAATTATTATCATTATTATGCTATACCTGATACACATGCATATGACCTATTTTGCTTCGTTTACTGCTACACCTTGCTACACAATGATTATTAATCATCCAAAGCCACATCTGGCCAATAATCATTCAACCCTCATGAGCTCGACTTTTACATCGGATGCAATCATTTCGATTCACCGCCACATTTGGGGTCATTAATCATTCTTTTAAATTCTCATTATCAAGGGACCTTCTTTTTATACACTAACATTTCTTTTTTCAATGAAAAAAACACGCAGCACAATCGGTTACCTTTGAAACTGCTAATTTTTCCCCCAGATTATTCGCTTTTGTGCAGCGACGTAAAAATATTGACAAAGCAATCAGGATTTAAAAAGGTCTCGTTAGTACACTGCCATTGAGCGTAAATAGAGGGAAATATCTTAATATTGAAGCAGTAAAAACTAAAAAGGAGGATTCTTGAAAGACGAAACGAATTTTTTTAAAAAATTTAACGTAATAATTACAAGATAAAAGGAACTTTTTATATACCATGTTTTTAAATTTTCTGTTGAATCATATAAACTTGACAATTCAATGTATTAATAAATGCAGTGATTTCCGCTTATAAGAATCACGTTTGTTATTACTGTTTTTGATTCTTATAAGCGGTTGATTCTTATAGCCGAAATTTAGGTTTTTGGACAGGCACACACACACCTATATATACATATATTAGATAATTTACCATAAAATACTCTTTAATTGACGTTAATTACCTTTTATTAAAATTATTTTTTATCATTTTAAAAATACAACTATTTTTTCTAGACCTATAAGTAGATACACATGATTATAGTAAGAGAAGAAAAAATCCAATATTTGTTACCACATACCTGCTTAACAGTTCAACTACAGGAAGGGAGCAAGAAAAAGTTTTCTATGGTAGTTTGACGTAATGAAGTTTTCAGGAGGCTGTTTATACCTCTTTCAATACTAATAGTCTGAGACTAAGATTCACCTTCTAGCGGTTTGATAATGTGCTGAATCTACTAATGTCACGTTTGCCTAAGTGATAGTGGACACTTCGCCGAAGATTTATATGTTTCAGGGTCCAGGAAGCCTCAACCAGGATGTGGGAGGTAGGAAAAAAAGGAGTCCCTATTTTTGTTTGTCAGTAGAGAAAAGTGAAATCGGACCCGGACGGGAAAAGATGCCCCTGGGTCAAGCTAATAAGACAGTGTTGTGCTAAAGCATTTAAAGGGAAACTATTATTTCATGTCTAACAAAGAAAGGGGTGAATTTTAGGACTACATTCCATCCCATCTTATCAATCTTTCTTATTTAAAAAAAAGGAAAGAACTTCGTGCCTTTTGAGGGTTTAAGTGGCTTTTTTTTGAAAAATGAAAGAAAAGCTAAGAGTGTAAACTGATTCTTAAAACCGGTGGATTGATTCTTTAAAGCGAAAATTTTAACATGGAAATAATACATTTGTTTTTGTTTTCGCGATATTGATTCTTATAAACGGTTGATTCTTATAACCACTGATCACTATAAGCGATGGTTACTGTACTTTTAAAAAGTTTTTTTGATGAATTATCCCATCAACTTGAAAGAAAATGATCAAATGCGTAATCAATTGCGTTTAACTTTTCGTTCTCGTCCCGGCCGATAGGTGGCAGCACCATTCTACGAGACAAAATTAACTGAAAACGAATTCAAACCTGCTTTAAGATGGCTAAAAGTATCAAAAGAATGCATTGTCATTGTTCTGAGCTATTCCAAAAGTTTCAAATGTCTAGCTAGTCGGGAAGTTAGTTAAAAATCGATTGCAAGATTTGTACTGGACAAACACACACACACACAAACAAACAAACAAGAAAGCGAGTTAATAAAAACATGGTAAAAAATAGCTGGTACAAAAGCAATTATCAAGATCTAAATTTGAATAAAATAAATCATAATTTGTAAAAAAGTTTTCATTTTAAGTAAATTTGAGGCTATTTTCACATCTAATCAAGATTTATATCACATAATATTGAAGGTAAATGCTATAAAGGGATAATTCGTACTATCGCGGGATCTTATAAGCGTAAATAAATTATTGCCGTTAAATTTACACACAAATATGTGCTCGAAAAGCGTTAACTTTGGAATGGAATGCTCTGCAATAAGTGGTTACGGTTTATTTTCTTGAATTCTCCAGACTCTCTCCTAGTTTGAGTGTCTCTCGCCTTAATTAACCGCAAACAATTCCACTGATATTAAGAATTTTACTGAAATTTTATTAGAAAACTAGCTGAATAAACCCATAAATAGAACTAAACAAATAAATATTCATACATATACTAGCTGAATACCCGGGCTTCGCCACGGAGAATATTTTAGGATAATTGCAATGAAAAAATAATTAAATTGATTTTTAGAGGCAAGGCCTTATAAGCAATAATTTTTGTTTATTCATTGGGCGGAACAAATATTACCAGGCTCGTCCTCGAACTTTCGCGTCAGCAAGCTACGTAAAACTGACCGTGGGAGAAACAGTTTTCTCTTAAATCTACACCAGCGTATTTTAAAGTTTGGTCTTGAGACCTATTTATCGTCATGGCGAAGCATATTTTGAGGCGAAATTGCAGTCTCCAATGCCGCATTTACACATTCGCGATCGCGCCACCCTTCAAGACGTTAGTCATGTTCCTGCATCGACGCGAGTGACCGTTCTCACATTCCCGCCTCTTGCTATGAACAAGACTTCCCGTCCCCATTCTCCCCCCCCCAGCGCCATTCGCTCCTTTGACTCGCGCCAGAAAACCGCTCCCGAAGCGAGCGCCGCGATTCGCGAGGAGAAACGGCTTGAAAGTCGTTTGCACATTCGCCCCCCGCGATTCGACTCGCCGCTATCGCGACTGTGTAAGTGCAGTGTGAAAGTCAAAGGGGAGGTCGTTGGATATTAGAGGAATGCGTGGCACGAACACTTTTTCCCTTGAGCACACTCGTTTAAAATAACGGCTTCGATTAAATTTTTATGCAGGGCTTGTAGTCTAGTGCCATTACACAGTTTAGGTGGTATTAAATTCAGAAGGAGCATTACGGGTGTGCCCCTCTTCAAAGAGAGCTTATGATATGGAATATCCGGGGTTTAAGAGAATTTAAAAACTACCGGATAGTTAACGCCATCATCTGAATTACAGACAGTGTCTATCAACATGTAGACCATTTCGTCCCCGTCAAATGACTTTACCAACATGTCATTAATGAACGCAGCTTGATCGGTTTTTTTTTTTTTTTGGGGGGGGGGAGTCAAAGTGGTACTTTTGCAAAACCATTCTATAAGCTTATTCTATATTTGAGCAATGCCTGGATAAATGTGATCTATCAGTTCCTATTCTTAAAAAAACTTCCATGGCAATTAGTCTACTGGTTAAATTTTATCTTTTACTGTATTTTTTTGGTTTTTGTTTAATTGTCAATTTATTTCGTTCTTATGCACGTGAAGCAAAATAAATTTAAAGTATCACAAAAAGTAAAGAAATCTCGTGATCCGTATTTAATAAGTTAAATTCTAAAATTTAATCTTTGAAAATTCACCCAAAATCAGAAAATGGAGGTAAAGATTAGAAAAAGATTTCATTTTAAACGAATTTTTAAGATCTTTCTCGTGATATAAATTGTATAACCCTCAAATTATTATTTTAAATGGAAACAAAAAAAAATGTAACATAAACAGCTTAAAAATTTAACTTTAAAAAATTCAGAGGAATTTTTCAAAAACCTTTCTTCATGCACCCCTACACTATAAGAAGAATCGCCATGCAAAATTTCAGCCCTTTAGGTCCAGCGGTTTGGTCTGTGCGTTATCTGTCAGTCAGTCAGTCAGTCAAATACGGAACTGTTTATATATATATATATATATATATATATATATATATATATATATATATATATATATATATATATATATATATATATATATATATATATTATGAATTTAAAAAGCCCATAATATTGAAATTAATATTTAAGGAGTTTTTAAGCAGCATGAGAACTATGAAATAAATCATTTTTCTACTATATTCAAACAGAAAGCGTTTTTACAGTATGGAAGTTTTTAAATAAACCTATATACTTTTTCACGGTCTTCAAATGAAAACTTCAAAAATGTAATTTTTAATTGTAGTATAGCTATTCAGTATGTTTATATTCAGATTTATGATAGCATTTCATAAATAGTCCATTACCTAAAACTGCTGGATACATTTGTCTCGCAGTGTTTGAATTAGTGGGGTCCATTATTTTTACGAATGAACTAATAACGTATCGTTAGCTTAAGAGGACAGAATATACAATGAAAACTGACAGCTGTTGGATAATAAACAAACATTTCAACAGATCAACAGTGCATATTTTTTTTATCTTGGATAATTCAAATATGTTCGCTTACAATCCTTACTCACATAAAATCGGTTTACAAATGATATTAATCATTCTAGACCTCATCTGATCAATAATTTTGCCCTTTTCTGAGTCGAATTTCATATACCATTTGTGTGCATTTCGACTCTCTCTTGAATGTGAAGTCATTAATCATTCTTTTAAAATCTCATCAATCTGAGGTGACTCTTTTTGTGCATCAATATTTCAGTGATTCTTCTTTCAGTGATTTAACATAGAGCTCAATCAGTAGCTTTCAAAATTGTGTTTTTTTTTTTTAAACTTTCACGGCATTTATTCTAACTGGAAAAAATATTGATAAAGAAACCAGGTTTTAAAAAATAGCGAGTCAAAATAATTTACCATTCGAATTAAAATGGAAAAAGAGCTTAGAAATACAGAAATCAAAAAGCGAAATAAGAAGGGGGGGAAATGCAAAAAGCAAATAATGCCATAAAAATAAAAACTTCATTCAGAACAAATGATATGTTTGGGATTTTCCACTATTTAAGTATTATTAGAAAATTCCCGTTTCGCTATTTCCGGACTTTACTTTCTTAAACAATAGTCCTTTTTATTACCAGAACACATTTTTATTCAAGAGGATAACTTCATTACCGTACTTTGTGGCTGCAGGGGTTACTTTGTGACACATAGAAATTTTTTCGTATTTCGGATCTTGCGCCGCGCCCGTGATACCGGGCAGGCAAAGAACAGCGCCAACAGCTTGTCCGACATATAGAGACACCTAGTGGCCAGTTTCCGAAGCTTCTGCGCGACATTTGTCTTCGCTGGCCAGTGTATTGTTAAAACCTGTCGTCAAGGTATTAATTCAAACTTCTGAAACATAGTGTGCTGAAGGCTAACACCGTATACAACCAACTACCATGGGTAATTAATTTTTATTGTCAATATGTTGGTTAGATTGTGGAGCGATATAACTTTTAGCGTAGTGATATTTCCGAGAGATATGAGAACATAACGTAAATATCGAAAGGTGACGGGGTTACTTTGTGACACTGTCACAAAATTACCCACACAGTCGTCCCAACTCCTCCAGGCGCTCGATGTTGCATTTTTCAGTCCTCTAAAACAGTGCTTCCCAAACTTTTAATCGCCGCGGACCGGTCAACGTTTGATAAATTTACCGCGGCCCGCTGAGGGGGCTATGACTGCAATTTTAATTTATAATCTTAAAATGTTTAATAAACAATAAACTAATTTAAAATAGTTACAAGATTTCTTCTGTTACAAAGGTATAAAATAGCACAAACCCGACAAAGTCGCACTAACCCGAGAGAAATACACCACAGTAAATAAAATGGAAATAATTTAATGTTCCTTGGGCGGCCCGGTACCATTTGATCCACGGACCGGTACCGGTCTGCGGCCACGGGGGTTGGGGACCACTGCTCTAAAATACCACTGGAGAGAAAGAAGTATTGACTATCTGGAAAAAAACTACCTGAATGAGCAGAATGGGCCGAAAGACGAATTTCCTCATCTTTTCAAAGAACTGATGGCTGCCCTGGGCATCCGAGGTCTCTTTGACGTCAAAGATATAGATAGAGCTCTTTAATATTTAAAATATATATTATATATATAATAGCCGTTGTCTCTGTATAACACTTCCGGGCTGTACTAATCTTTCAATTGAAGCCCTCGGTAAAAAAACAGCCGTTAGGCTTAATTTCAATTTCAGATGTGGATCATAATTTTTTCTTAAATAAAAACTAATATCTTCTCCATCAAATCACGTTTGTTCAGCTTATTTTTCTATAAAACATTCAGAACTAAAAAAAATTGGATGCTTTTAGCTGTATATTTAACAGTTTTTAAAAATCTGTTTACTTTTGCGATGATTTCTGAAAGTAAACAAACTTGAATGTGAATGAATCAAGTAGCTCAAGAATTCATATCGCGTACTGAGCTGTAAAAAACTGGATGGCAGTCTACTACTCCAATCGCATGAAAAACTAAATAAATAAAAAATAGTGAAAGGGTTTGCTTTTACAAGGTGTGGATTAAATGCAATATTGTTAGATAATTCGGGATATTTTTTAACTTTCATATATACTTTTTTCCATTATGACGTCATTATTAGTATTATAACGTCAAAATGACGGGTTAACTTCTAGTATATATATAATTGTGTATCAAGCTTTTGGTACGCGTTTTACTGTCTAACTTTGTGTCAAGTAATTTTTCCTCTTGGATTTCAAGGCGAAAACACAGATGTCACAAAGTAGCCCCACTCGGCGAGGCAACTTTGTGAAACATTTTAAATTTAATTTGGTAATTAAATATCCGGATTAGCACAATACATTACTACGTAAGGGAAGGATGTACCAATGTTTTGCGATTGTTCGTTTTGGACTGCTTTTAAAACTTATCGGCTGGCACAAGAAAAAGTGTTTTAGGGTCCAGGAAGCCGCAACCAGGATGTGGGAAAAAAGAGTCCATATACTTGTTTGTCAGTGGAGAAAAGTGAAATCGGACCCGAACGGGTAAAGATGCCCCCGGGTCAAGCTAATACGACAGTGTTGTGGTAAAGCGTTTAAGGGGAAACTATTATGTTATGTCTAACATAGAAAGGGGTGAATTTTACGACTACATTCCATCCCATCTTATCAATCTTTCTTCAAAAAAAAAAAGAAAGAACTTCGTGCCTTTTGAGGGTTTAAGTGGCTTTTTTGGAAAAATGAAAGGAAAGCGAAGAGTGTAAACTGATTCTTAAAATCGGTGGATCGATTCTTTAAAGCGAAAATTTTAACATGGAAATGATACATTTGTTTTTGTTTTCGCGATACTGATTCTTACAAACGGTTGATTCTTATAACCAGTGATCACTATAAGCGGTGGTTACTGTATTTAGAAAAACGTCTGCGTATTTCCATCCGAGAGTGCAACAATAAACTTATTATTAAATTCCGCTCATGGAGTTAAAATTTGGCTATTACAGTTGTAATGTGAGTTTTTCTTATCCCACTCCTTGCCGTGAAAATAACACCTTAAAAGGTTTCACGCCAGTTAATTGGCCTATTTCTAAAATAATTCCTTGAATTGTGCTATTTCTGATATTGTTCTAAACAAAGTGAACCGCAGACCGCCAAACGTAGTAACAGAATGTTATCTTTGAGTTTAAATGATCTCATTAAAGATGGTCTTATTAATTTTAAATAACGGGACATTTTTAATGAGCTCATTTATTCCCGTTATAAATGGTTTGTATTTTTACTACTGTGACCTTGAGTGCGGTCGCAGTACTGACAGCCGACAATCCCGGAGAATAAACAGAATCTTTGGTTTCTAATATATACTTTGGTTATGAAAGTCTTATCTATATATATAAAACAGTTCCGCAACTGACTAAATCCCTGACATATAACGCACAGACCAAACCGTTGGACTTAAAGGACTGAAATTTTGCATGGCGATTCTTCTTATGGTGTAGGGGTGCACTAAGAAAGATTTTTGAAAAATTCTTCTTAGATTTTTTTTAATTAATTTTTTAAGCTGTATTAGCAACTTTTTTTAAGTTTGCATTTAAAATAATAATTTGAGGGTTATAAAATTTATATCAAGAAAAAGATCCTAAAAATTCCTTCAAAATGAAATCTTTTTCGAACCTTTACCTCCACTTTCTGATTTTTGGTGAATTTTCATAGATTAATTTTTAGAATTTAATTTATTAAATGCTGATCACGTGATTTCTTATTCTGGTACTTTAATAAATTTATCGTCACGTGCATAACAAGTAAATAGACAAAAAAAAATTTTTTTTTCCTTGCTAATGCGGCAGACGATTGGATATTATCCAAAAAAGTATTAAAATATAGTAAAAGATATGATCCTCAAACTGTACTATATTAATTGTACTACATTCTTTAGTATGTTCTATTAGATTTAATTTGAATATTTTCTTCTATATTATTTTGTCTATAAAAATATCCCTTACGATTTTTTTATAAATATATTTTTGTTTTTTGTTGTTTTTGCATCAATTGTATACATTGATCGTCGTACTTATATATATAAATATATATATATATATATATATATATATATATATATATATACATATTTATTTATTTATTTATTTTGGCATTATTTGCATACATTGACCGTTGTACTTAATTTGAATGTACTCCGTAGCGATGTGCGCGTTTTCAGCTAGTATAGTACATAAAAGATTGTACATAATGTTATACTTAATAATACTTTGTATACTTATAATGTATATGTATATTATGTATTATGTATACTTATATTACATAAAAAAATTATGTTCTGTAGGAATTTAGAGAACTTTAAGTTTGGAAAATTTTTAACTCTAGGAACTTTTCCATAAATTTAACATTTCTACATAAATCTGAACATGTCAGTCTCTAAAACTGGAAAAATTGAGTCCCAAATCTTTCATATTTAAACATGCCCACCATACAAAAAAAATAAGATGAAAATATGATAATTAAATAAATACTGATGATTTTGCACAAACTAGTATACATAAACGCAAGATATATTTTTGAAACATTTCTTTAAGAATATAAACACCGTTTTATCTATTAGAACTACTAGATTCATAATATTGGGCATTATAACCCATATTTGTTTTACCTATTTCCCCGAAAGAGCACATACATAGAGCCAAGCTACCTATTGCCACCCATTCAGCCCATGCCCAAGTCTAAGACCGTCTGCACACGGAGCAACTCAAAAGAAACTGATAACTGACTCAAATCACAAACCAGTCCGTGATGAGTCGTAACCTATGTAATTGAATGGAGCCACGCACACGGCGCAACTGGTTACGAACCCGTCCGGACGGGTTCTAATTCGCGTAAATATTCGTGTATATTCGTGTAATTTAAGTCGATACATTTGTTTAATAATGGCGGAACTGAATGATAAATATGTATTATATTTATCATTATATAT